>JAFIRS010001111.1:0-435861 GCA_018342105.1 Gonioctena quinquepunctata
CCTAGCATATCTACTTTTCACGAATGAAAGTTCATTCAAGATTCCGTAATGCCACCAAATATCAATTATTCATAGCATTCGAAGTAAATGCAGAGGATATTTAACAAATCAATAGTGCTGACGATGTTATATTCCGATATAATTGCACTTGTAAAACTGGAGCCAGGACCCTCGGATGTTGTGCCCATGTGGCCAGTGTTATCTGGTTCCGTGGGTACGCACGTCATGAACAGTATATAATGTATCTATCAAATGCCCTTTTCATCCATATAGAGGATGCTGAACATAGAGACGAACAAGTTAATCAGGTGTTCTGACTCTATCATCCTTTTCTGTACATTGCTCATATCATCATTCGCTTGAGTTCATTGGTACCCTGTTATATATTATTTTCCGTTCAAAGAATTCCACAGTTTCGATATCGAAGTAGGTAATATAATATATCATCAATCAAGATCAATTGACAGTTGTCCGGCGGTGAGCCCAAGGTTCCCAACAGGATGTCATCTGAACAGTGAAATTCGAATTATTCTGGATTCCCTGTCGTTCTTCATTAGCAACCTATGCATTCCATATAGGTACGTCTTTTCAATGGAATATGTGCATATTTCGTTTCCTATTTTGTTGTTAATCAATGTTTCTGTTTTAATTATTTGCAATATTTCTCTAGATTCTTCATCCACCATTCGAGTTGTTCTACTTATCGTAGTAGATGAAGTTTCATTCACTTATACTATTGCTCGAAATATTTGGGCAGATGTGTGTCGAACATAATGTATTTCTGAAAATGCTTCAATAATTAGTTCAAGAAAATTTTTAGTAAAGGACACTAGTTTTTGATCCATTCTGTATATTTTATGTATCTGCAGAGTAAACTTTCACCGTGAACGATCGAGTTTGTAACCGACTTTTCCGAAAATTCAGGCATTTGGATATATCAATAAACAGGACTGGTGCAGTTTCATGGAAAATACATAATAGATATGTTAGTTTGATTCGGGAGATGCTAATATCATCAATCGCAATTGATATTGGTATCCTACAAAATATCTAAAAATGAATTTAATTCCACCGCTCAATTTTTTGGAAATCACTGAAAAATTTGCTATCTTTGGACTCACCCTGTATATCGTCTCTACGTGCATGAATCATTGTTTTCCATAGTGTATCCGAATCGGCAGTATGAACGGACAATCGATGCATTCTCGATTTGGTTTATATTTTCGAAAAAGTCTCTTCACAATGGCCATTTGAAATTTTGTAAAAGTTTTCTTCAGCACCCTATATGAACTTAACTGTTGAATTCGGAGCGGTGGTGCCATGGAGACATTTGATCAGCATCACGAGTTCTGCAGTATATGAAAAATTCGAGTAAATTCACCAAAAGCCAATTTCCCATTGATTCGGTGCGAAGTCCTTTGATCCAATCAGGAAATTATTCTATTCATTTGGAGATTATATTTTTTCGTGCATATACGATTCAACAATTTGTATTTTTCTGTGTATGTTTTTTCATTGATAATTTTCCGCGCATTTAGAGTGTATGAACAGTTCCTGCTTTGGAAGTAATGCAGAATGACATTTAGGATGTTTTCCTAAAGATCGGATACACCTGTCGAATTTGACTAAAGAAAATACAAAAAGTCAGGTTATTTATCAATATTCAATTAATTTGAATAACTTCAATTTGTCTCTCGTTTTCTCAAGTTTACAATTCTTTGGCTAATTCAAATGTCGTGAAATCTGGAGGTACCCGTGGAGATTTAATACCACAAATATGCTAAAAAAAATGTTGTACTTATTGCTAAGTGGCTTTAGTTCTGAATTTTCGAATCCATTTCCAAATCAATAGACCTAAAGTTCTTGCTAATTAAATTTTTGAAAATTATTCTGGGAAGTAATACTTACAAATTATTCAAATTTGGGAGGCTGTGAGAAAAATATTTGTAGTAGTAGAAAAAAAAAACACTGAAGTACAATTATATTATAATAATCATTTATAGAGTTAAATCTAATTATGAGGGGATTCAAATTATAACAACTTATGCAGGGAAGGGTGTTTGTGATCGAACATTCAGGAAAATAATCTACAGAATACCGCACAACAGTTCGATAAAGTAGAAAATAATTAACCAGATTTCTTTCTTAAACTTGTTGCCATTTGGCAATAGCCACTCGAGCCCGTCGGGCTCTCGTGCTTATTGCCTGCCAGCAAGTAGTAGAAAATCTGTCGAATTATTTTCACTTCATTCTCACTTTCTCGTGGTATTTTAACTGAAAATACATTACAATTACTCGACAAGGGGCAATGGGAGCACATCAACTCGAAAATTTCGAAAAGCATATAGATGTCGAGTTGCACATCGTTGAAAAGGTAATTCAATTTTACTTTCAACCATGCCTATTTTACGGAATCGCAATTGCGACGAGTAATATAATATACGGTCAATAGAGGAAGATTCGTGACTTAAATAATTTTTCATTTTCGAATTCGTTCAAAAGCTTTATTAGGTTGAGAATTTGAATCCATACAATAATCCAATTTCCGATCCAAATTTGAATTTGGTAAACTGATAGTCATTTAGTTATCTATAAATGCCTAATTTGAAGTTGGATTATTTTATCGACGTTTAAGACCCTCTATTTTATAAGTGACTAGCGGACCCGACAGACGTTGACAAGTTCAATCCATACAATAATCCAATTTCCGATCCAAATTTAAATTTGGTAAACTGATAGTCATTTAGTTATCTGTAAATGCCTAATTTGAAGTTGGATTATTTTATCGACGTTTAAGACCCTCTATTTTATAAGTGACTAGCGGACCCGACAGACGTTGTCCTGTCCAAATTCCTATGTTCCCTAAAATGTTTCTCCCGAAAACTCTCGTCCGCGTAGAATTTCTTTTTTTCTATGTTTTCCTTTATGTTGTTCCATCTAGATTATGCTTTTGACTCCTTCCGCTTCCTGTTGTCCCGTTATCTCGTTTTCCCGTTATCCCCTCATCACATTTTCCTGTTACCCTTTTTTTTCTTTATTCCGTTATCCCGTTTTCTCGTTATTTCCTCATACTGTCATCCCGTTATCCCGTTTCTTCGTTATCCCGTTATTCTCGTTATCCCGTTATTCTCGTTATACCGTTATCCCGTTATCACATTATCCCGTTATCCCGTTATCACGTTACCCAGTTTTCCTGTTATCCCATTTTTTCTTTATCCCGTTATCACGTTTTCCCGTTTTTACGTTTTTAGTTATTCCCGTTATCCTGTTTTTCTGTTATCCCATTTTTTATTTATCCCGTTATTCCGTTTTCCCGTTATTTCCCTATCCTGTCATCCCGTTATCCTGTTTTTTTGTTATTCCGTTATCCAGTTATCCAATTATCCAGTTGTCCAGTTATCCAGTTTCCTTATCCCGTTATCCCGTTTTCCGGTTATTCCATGTTTTCTTTATTCCGTTCTCCCCTTATCCCCTTATCCTGTCATCCCGTTATCCCATTTACCCTTTTTTTTTTTTATCCCGTTATTCCCGTTTTCCTGTTATCCCTTTTTTATTCATCCCGTTATTCCGTTCACTCGTTATTCCCTCATCCTGTCATCCCGTTATCTCATTATCCCGTTATTCCGGTTATCCTGTTATCCTCTCATCCCGTTTTTTCTATGAAATAAAATAAAAAATAGGGGTTGATCGTAGAAGGGTGAAAATCAAGAGTAATATGACAAAATAAAAATAAAAATCTTGCCGAAAAATAGGGGTTGATAGAGGAGGGAAAATTCAGAATTATTTTTTTTAATGCTATATCATAAAAAAATGAAAAAAAAAATTTTGAAAAAAAAATTAAGGGGTGGACCACCCTCAATATTTAGGGGGATGATTTGTAAATCTGAACCATCCAGGGCGCCACCCAAACGCATTCAAATAAAATCATTCAAATCGGTCCAGCCGTTTATAAATAAATAACCTAGATACCGGCTGCAGCGCCATCAGCCGGGTAGATTTGTGAATCTAAACCATCCAGGGCGCCACCCAAACGCATACAAAAAAAATCATCCAAATTGGTCCAGTCGTTAAGGAGGAGTTCAGTGCCACACACGTACAGTAGAATTATATACAGTGCCTCTCAAAAGTCCTCTCCCCCCCTCTTATTTTTGGAACGATTATACATTAACAAGTGGAATTTGGAAACTGAATATTAAAGGTTGTAAACTACCCTACTAGTGATGATACATGATGAAATCGTCAAAGATGACGTTACAAGGCCATTGTGACCAATAATTTTGAATGGAACCCTACGGCAAGCGACACCTCTTTCAAAATATATCAAAAAAACCTATTCAATGATACTAATTTTGTTTCTGTTTATGGCAGTTTTGGCAACTCGCTTTTAAAAAACGCAAAGCTGTGATGAATTAAATCAGTTAATACTAAAATTCCAAATTCAAGCTCGGCCTCTGGATAATTGTCAAATAAGCTGACGTTTTTGTTAGCCTCCCTAAATCGACGTTTTTGTAATTGTCCAAGTTCTTGTACATTCAATAATTTGTGTTCTGTTGATGGAACGTTTAACTGTTTCAGCAGCTTTTGTTACTTTTAATATTTTTGTACATCTTAATAATTTGTTAAACTGTTCGAACGTTTGAGTGTCTCAAGAAGCAAAATGGTACGTGCTTTAGGTGATAAAGTAGCAGCGATCCTAATTCTTGGTGAAACTGGACAAAATATTCATGCAGCAGAATGCATTTTTAATGAGAGGTTTCCCGATCACCCCGTTTCGAGGACTTATTTGAGGGGGCTTCTTCGTAAGTTTGAAACAACGGGTAGTATTAATGATGCGAAACGATCTGACAGACTACAAATTTTTTATGAGAAAAAAAATGATATACTGGCAGAAGTAATAGTTGATCCTACTTCTTCATCAACTCACGTTGAATCTACCTGTGAAGTCAGTCGGAGTACAGTGCACAGGGTGTTGAAAAAAAACAAAATTCATCCATACAAATCAAAAATGGTTCATCAACTCTCAGACGACGACCCAGACCGAAGACTAGAATTCTGTGAAAATATGGAAACTAAAATTAACCAACAGCCAGACTATGTTAAAACAATTTGTTCCAGTGACGAAAGTACTTTCTATCTGAATGGAAATGTAAATACACAGAAAGTGAGGTATTGTAGTGACGCAAATATTCACCTGTTTCGTGAAACATATACCCAATTTCCCCAGAAGGTGAATGTTTGGGAAGGTATCCTGGGAAACCACATCGTTGGGCCTCTTTTCTCAAATACTAATTTTACTAGTGAGGTTTATCTGGAGCTGTTGCAAAACGCAATAGAACCGTTAATCCTCGAAATTTTGGAAGATAATCCTGATGAATTCGGCAATTTGGAAATAACATTCCAACAGAATGGTGCTCCTCCACACTATTACGGTGCAGTAAGACGGTATTTGGATGAGGAGTATCGTGGAAGATGAATTGGACGACGAGGTTCAACAGAATGGCCAGCTCGATCACCGGACCTCACACCTTTGAATTTTTTTCTGTGGGGTTACCTTGAATCGAAGGTTTACGCCACTGTTCCTGATAATATTGACGTTCAAAAACAACGTATTGTTGCAGAATGTGAGGCTGTTTCCGCAGACACATTTGCAAAAGTACGAGAAGAGTATAAAAATAGGATACTTCACTGTCAGGAAGTAAATGGAGGTCACTACGAGCCATTTCTTTGAGTAGATACTGATTCTTAAATCTGTAATTAATATCATACTGAATGGAATTTAAATTTTAATATTTACTGATAAGCCATTAAAACTGCCATAAATACAAACAAAATTAGTATCATTGAATAGGTTTTTTTGAAACCTTCCAAAAGAGGTGTCGCTTGCCGTAGGGTTCCATTCAAAATTATTGGCCACAATGGCCTTGTGACGTCATCTTTGACCATTTCGTCATCTATCATCACTAGTAGGAAAGCTTACAACCTTTAATATTCAGTTTCCAAATTTCACCTGTTTATGTATAATCGTTCCAAAAAAAAGAGGGAGGGAGAGGACTTTTGAGAAGCACTGTATATAAAGATTATATAACAACGAATAACACGCCTGTATACTGGTATACCTGCAGATATGTTCCATAATGTTCGGGAAGAACTTTCGAATTGAATATTTTATCATCAAAAAGCATTAGACGAACATTTCGAACACCCAATTCGTCAATTGACAACAAGTTTGCTCCTTATTCTCAATGAATAAAAATCCTACAAAATGGTTTTGTTTGTTGTACTACTTGACACATTTCAGACGCATATTGTTAACGTGCCTGACCACCGCCCCCCATGCTATTTGAAATGTTTAAATTGATGTACCACATATATATATATATATATGAATAAATATATATATATATATATTTATATATATATATATATATATATATTGAAAAAAAAATAATTGAAAGGGGGGTCTTGTGATAAATTTTTTTAAGCTCCTTACGAATACTTCACAACTCTAGAATATAAAGTCAATATCTTTACCTACTACAAAATGGCGGAACATTCAATAATCACCTGCATACAAACACATTAATATCGATACATCTAGAAATATTTGTTTTTCTCTGCCATATGGCAATCCCAACAACCCGATGAGGTTTGATAGGTTATATTTCGTTTGAACAAAAAATGACAAGAAATGTCAGTACGACAACAAAAATCATTGTTCGGTTTAAATATTTTCATTTAGTTTTCGGTTTTACTAGTGAATAGGTACCGCGTGAACTATATCTGAAATGGTCAATTCTCGTCCATTGGAAAAAAATATCGAAACGATTTACAACTACCGTACAGAACAAAAAGCCCCCAGGTCATCCGTCCATTCCGGAAGAACAACAAGTTCAAATGTTTTTGAATGTTTTTGAGGTGTGTCCTCCTACTGTGTGGAGACTTTTGAAGAGGAATAAGTATCATCCATACAAAATCAAAATGGTACACCAGTTAACTGAAGATGACCCTGATCGAAGTACAGAATTCTGCGAAATTATGACGGCAACCATTGCAAGGCATCCTACCTATTTCCACAATATTTGTTTCAGTGACGAATCTATATTTTATCTCAACGGCAAAGATCACAGACAAAATTGCCGTTATTGGAGTGACACCAACCCTCACATTTTCCGGGAAACTCATACTCAATATCCAGAAAAAATTGACGTCTGGGCAGGAATATTGGGAAACCATATTGTAGGACCTCTATTCATCGAACAAAATTTAACAGGGGAACTGTATTTGAATTATGCCGGAAAATACCGTTGACCCTCTTATCACCGAAATTGTCGAAGCGGATCCTTATGAATTCGATATGGATATTGTATTCCATCAAGATGGAGCACCACCACATCACTACGGACAAGTGAGAAACTATTTGGATAATACTTTCCCTGGTCGTTGGATTGGCCGTCGGGGTCCTACGGAATGGCCAGCCCGCTTGCCAGATTTGACACCTGTAGACTTTTTTTTTAGGGCTATTTGAAGCAAAAGGTGTACGAAACTGAACCTGCTTCAATAGTGGATATACGGCAGAGAATAATAAATATTTGTAGAAATATCGACGTTACTGTGTTCGAACATGTTCGGCGTGAAATATCGCATAGGCTGTTCTTATGTCAAGCAGTTCAAGGCAACCCTTCCGAACATCTTTTGAACTGAACTCAGCTTCTTTCCTCAAATCATGAAGTTAAACGTCGATGTATTCAGGCAATTATTAAATGTTTCGCCAGTTTGTAGTAGGTGAAGATATTGACTTTAAATTCTAGGGTTGTGAAGTATTTGTCAGGAGCTTCAAAAGGATGTGTGTTTAATTTGTTTTCTCCAGATGGCGCCCAGTCGCCATCTTGAAAGTTTCATCAATCAATTTTACTCCAAAATATAGTTTTCATGCATCAATTTCATTATCCCAAGTTTCAATTTTTTGAATTGACCCGTTCAAAAAATGAAAAGGGGGGACATTAAAGAAAAGCTCCAAACTCGATAGCCTGCGTATTACTTTCCACACTTAGTTTCGCGTCAAACTTGCCCTTGACCGTTTCTATTTCATTTGAAGACGATGGGGAATTTCAAACCCACAAAATCATGAAATAAAAATAAAATTTCTCATTGTGTTGGTCTCAGTGAGTTACTTTAATGTGCCATAAAAGTTTTATTATAGAATCAATTAAATTTTGTTATATATTTTCATTGATATTCTTATCGGGAAATCATTTTTTTGAAGTGAGTGGATGGTTATATTATTATTGACGAGTTCAATGCAATACACCTGCTTCAACTGATTAACGCCAATCATATTGTTATCAGAAAAATGAGTTTCATAAAACATATTCTGAATTTAGTAATTTGGTAATTTACTGCGCACTTTCAGGTAAGTTCATTGTGATGATTTGGCGCGTGGAATTTGGATTCCTTATAATATTCATAAATCAGTTATGATCTCACAATAATAAGCGATTAGACTGGTACTCGTTCACTAAATACCGACTCCTCTGTATATGGAACGAATTTCATAATTATGTGAAAGATTTTTGCAACGCATAACTCAACAAAACACATATAACCCAGGATGATCTACTGATATAGCCATGTACCAAGGCGTTTGAATAACTTTTCAGGTCGAAAAGACATTCACGATATATATAGATTGTTGGTTTTTTACAGATAAGTCGTTCTATATTCAATTTGAGAAAGATGAAGATTGATGGGTTATGTGTGCGGAAGAAATATAAACGACATTGAACGACATTTAGTTTGCCAATAATAATAGGTTTTTTTTTTCAGTAACTCAGCAGGCACTTATTTTGAAAATAACTTACCGATTTGGCACATCTTTTAACATAGCCAAGATATTTACAAAATTAATTTTCAATGGCAATTTTTGTTTTATTCTGTTGAGAAAAATGGAAAGAATTGTTCTAAAGTTTTTATATTCCATATATATATATATATATATATAGAGAGAGAGAGAGAGAGAATAAGAGAAATCTGTTTCGAATCCAAAAGAACCCACCATCCGTCTACAGCCTGTTTCATGGTTTCACAATCATCAGGACGGCCTGTGTTCTCTTTCAAATTCGTATCAGATTTCTCGTATCTGTTTGCGTTAAACGTATGAGGAGTACGACTATTGGTATCGTGGGTAGGCCTATCTGACACATTTGTTGGTGACCTGTTAATATGCACGGAATTTCGTGCTATTAAAATTCCACGATATTAGGTTCAAGCTTCGCCGCACAGATTATAGATGTCACTATCTATAATCTGATGCTGTTCATATATATATATATATATATATATATATATATATATACATATGTATACCGACATATATATGTATATATATATATATATATATATATATATTATATATATAATATATATATATATATATATATATATATATATATATATATATATATATATATATATATATATATATATATAAACGGGGGCTCATGGCTCAGTGGTACGAGCGTTAGTCTTGTGTCCACTGTTTCCCCTTGGCGCGGGTTCGACTCTCGCAGATGGCTAAAAATTTTCAAAGCCTCAATAGTGTTTTCGAATCCCACTATAAAAGGTAGGGCCCCAGTGATCTCAACTCGTACAATGTTTCATTAACTCCTGAGGGTTGGTCAAACAACTAAGAAAGCGGTGAAAAAAACAATATAAAAAAAATCAAAAAAATATATACCTACATATAATATATATATATATATATATATATATATATATAAATATATATATATATATATATATATATATATATCATATGATGATAAGAATATTTGTTTAAAAAGAATAAAAAGTGATAAAATGATACTTATATATCACATACATAAATACCTGCTATGTTTGTTTTGAAATTTTTCTATACATTTTACTTTTCGGGAACCTTGTACCATTTTCTAGTCAACGCACATGTCCCAAAAGTTTAGCAGTGGAGTTTCTCTATTGTCATAAGTATGTTGCCAACAATACATCCAATGTACACATCCTATAAAAATCAAAATTCATGAATAAACCTTAGATCTCAAGTAGACAAAATAATATTCAAGTTGGAACATCCTGTATGATAAAATCAAATCAGAAGGAAACATGAGAGTGACATGTCAAAACATTTTGATGGAAAATGATCAACTATAAAAAATTTAGTATAGAAAATTGTCAAATATGAATTTTAACTAACTCTGTATATATTATGTAAGCTATAGAAATGAAAATTGTAAATTAAATCCTTAGAATAGTTTAGAATAAGAAAAAGCGTCCCAGAAAATGAGTAAAAACCTAAAATTTGTGAGAATGAACAGAAAATGAGGGTTGCCAGGAAAAAAGATATCAAGTTTGGAGAGGATAAAAATGTTTTCGTTGAAATTTTTATAATCAATAAATGTGAGAATACAAAAAGAACGGAAGCAAATCAACCATTAACAATATGAAATATATCCATGGACAAATAGGAGTAGAAACTACCAAGAAAAAACAACTCACCTCCATAATACAGCCCAAGTCCTATCCGTGACGTTGCCAACTACAAGGGGACCCTTCCACAGTGAAGTTGCAAACTTCAATAGCCGAAGGACACTTCCAGGAGTCACGAGAATACTCAAGATGAAGAATAACAGGTACTTCTCAACCAACCAGATGGCACCACTGAATCCTGCCATAAGAACGGAAATATCATGTTTCCATAGGCGTATCGACTGAGCTAGGATAAGGTGAATGAAAACAGGCAAGATAGTATTCGAAAAAGAGTAACCAACATAGCCGAATATTTAACTGCTGTTATGATATGTATTTCCTTTTAAAAAATTTCAAATAAAAATAAATCATTTAATGTAACGTATGACAAATGGAAAATATTTCATTATGATGACTAGTTATTGATGAAAGGAAAATAATAACAATTGGAAAATAATAATAGCAGTATCATAATATATATATATATATATAATATATATATATATATATATATATATCTAGGCAAAGCAGATTTCTATGGTTTTGGTTCGTTTGTTCTTTTCATCGTTTTGGTAAAGGGATATTATTGGAAACAGATAATTCTGATTTTCTATATCAGTGATGTTTTCCATAATGTGTGATGTTTTCTTCACAGGGCTTCAGTTGTTTCGATGTCGTTTGACAATTGGCGTGTCTTAGAAGTTCGCTTTGGTGTGTTCGTTTGTGTTTAATGTGGGTGTTCTATTGGTTCGTTTCAATTGGTTTGTTTTTGTTTTCCCGTGGTGCTTGAAACAGTTGGATTTCTATAGGATTCAAATATGTAGGCCTAGGTGTTTTCTCTTTTTTCGGCATAGACAAAGAAGAAATGTTTGGCACGTTTAGGGTAATTGTTGAAGGATGTTGAAATATGTTTTGCTCAGTTGTTTTATGTCTTTTACATCGTTTGGAGCATGATTGTTCTTTTTATATAAATCATTTCTAGGAACTCTCTTCTTTTGTATTTTTTTATGTGGCTAGAATGTTCGTGTTGACAAAATCAAAATCGTGATTTGTTGCCCTTTTGTGTTTGTTAAGTGCAGTCGCATAATTTTTTGTATATTTGTGAGACTTTATTCTGGTCTCGATGTATTGAGAGGTTTGGTCTATATAGACACGTTTACAATTCGGATTGCTGCACTGAATTTCGTATACTATAGGGTTGTTTTTTCCTTTTGTATTTTTTGTTTTTAGCTTCGAAAAGATAATTATGTTTAGTGTAGTGACCTTCATGGCCTATGCTTAGATTGTACGGTTTCACTATGTTTGTAATTTTTTCTGAGAGGCCCTGTAAATATGGGAGTCCAATGTGTCTTTTTGTGGTTTCACTTTTTGTTGACTGGTTTGTTGTGTTATGAAAGGAATCGATTCTTCGTTTGAAAATACCGTTAATTAAACTTTTGGGGTACGAATTTTCTATTAATGCTTTTTTGGCTTTTTTATAGGTGTCGGGTTATATTCAGGATCGGACAGTGTGGTAGCTCTGTCAGCAAGACCCATAATCACTGATTTTTCCTAGGATAATTTTTGTTCATAATTGGAATGTAGATACCTGCCAGACCATGTGTCCTTTGTGTACCATTCAGTTTTTATTTTTTCGTTGTTCCTGTAGAGGGTTAGGTCTAGGAAATAATTTTTTTTTATCTTTTTCTGGCTATATTGTGGATTTAAATTTATTATGCTAAGAGATGAACATGGTAAGTGTGTATTCTGCTTCATTTTCTGGGAACTAGTATACATTCATCTACGTATCTTTTATATAATGGAATGTTGAAATAAAATTTTGATATGATACTATCTTCGAGGTCTTCTAATACTAATGGAGCTATAATACTTGGCACAATTTTTGATTTGTTTGTAGTGTTGGTTATAATATTGGAAATATGTTAGGGTTGAGGTGTACTCTAGTGCTATTAGGAATTCAGTAGTTGGAATGGTGGTATGTTGTTCAATGTTTTCCCCTTTTTTTATTACGTTACGTGACAATTTCAAGGGTATATTTTTGTATGAAGATCCAACGTCAAAATTAAATGGAGATTTTCTGGAATTTCAAAGTTTTTTATTTGATTTTTGAGGTCCATTGAATCTCTCATGTAGCATCGATTTTTTCCTGTGAATTCCCAAAAATGTCGGCAAGAAATTTTGATATTTTCCAAATGGGGTCTGGATACATAGAACTATAGGCCTCAGAGACATGTTTTTTTGTGCAATTTAGGAAACCCATATATTTTCGGTGGTAAGGAGTCCTGTATTTCAAGAGTGTTGGCTAATGTTTTTGTTATGATTCCTTGTTCTTCTCAGCGTTTCATCAAGTTATTATTTTTTGTTTGAAAAATATTTGTGAAGTCGTTTTTGATTTCTTCAAATGTGAAAATTCGTCGCAACAATCCGAATTGTTAACGTGTCCATATTGGCCAAACCTCTCAATACATCGAGAACAGAATAAAAGCACACAAATATACAAAAAAATGTGCGACCACACTGAACAAACACAAAAGAGAAACAAATCACGATTTTGATTATGACAACACGAAAATTCCAGTCATAGAAGAAATACAAAAAAAATTAGTAAAATAATTTATATAGAAAACAATGATTAAACAGACATAAAATAACCAAGCAAAACATATTTCAACATCCCCTAACAATAACCCTAAACGTACCAGAAATGCCTTGTTTGTCTTTGCCGAAAAAAGGGAAAACACTTAGGCCTACATATTTGAATCCTATAGAAATCCAAGAAAACAAAAACAAACCAATTGAGATAAACCAATTCAACCCTTCCACCCACATTGAACACAAACGAACATATCAAAGCAAAATTTTAGGTCACAACAATTGTCAAACGTAAACCAGACAACTGAAGCCACCGATCAATCCCCGTGAAATGATTATCACACATTTCCTACCTAAAGAAAACCAGAATTATCTATTTCCAATAATATCGTCTCGCCGGAACGATGAAAGAAAAATAATGAGAGATAAAACAAAATGGAGAAGTACCTATCCCTCCTTTGAACTCGTTTTGGAAGGTGAATACCGACAACATTCAACTCAGGTGAATTTCATGCCATCATATCGTACCGAAGCGATTTACTCAGGATTACATGCTCTACAGAAGTGTCTTTTGCGACGTATCTGTAATCTGCACCTATCGTTTATTCAGCACCCTGGAGAGTCATTTTGTTTCGGAGAACGCTCGGAATCATAACCTCTTCAGTGTTCTGATAGAAACCAGGAAGGCCAAGAGTTGTCCTCATTCCCTTTCGGTGATTGTTCCCTTCTGCAGCACCCATTCCAGCAGTTTCGAGCCCTGCACAATCTTGTGTATGTCTTTCGCTGGATGTGAGCTGTACCGTCTCGGTTCACCAATTGATTGCCCAAAAACTGATGTCTTCTGCGGTCCAAAGCCTCGCAGTTGCGCAATTTGTGTGATACCAATTCTGGTTCCTTGCCGCAGAGACTGCATGTAGGGTCGCCATTTACCAGTCCCATTTTATTAGGGTGCTCTTTTACTAGCGTATATCCAGTCATGAGCCTCGTGATAATTTTCAGTTGGTCCCTGTTTAAGATCAACAGGTCTGCTGTTTTCTTTCAACACAGGCTTTTGATGTATTCTTACCCGGATCTGTTTCCTGGAATGCCATTCCAGTATTGTTTGTATTTTTACTGGATCCAGTTTTCTACTTATGCTCGTGCCATGCGTTTCGGAACCCCGAGAGTCTGTCCTGGACCTGGTTCGTTTTCCGATGCTCTTTTCGTGCAAATTCCTGATGTTCTGGCACCCAAATCAGCTTGACGCAGTTTTGTTCTGCTAAGATTATCAGTTTCTCTTTGCAGGTCCATACCAGTTGGGACTCCACTTCCTGGCTACTTAGAGCCTTCAGTGCCGCCTGACTATCTGAGGAAATGTGGATCTGTTTCTCCACCATTGCTCTCCTATTGTTTCACACATTTGAGGATTGCATAGACCTCTGCTTGGAATACAGAGGTATATAGTACCCAGTGAGTAGCTACACTCGTTTCTTGGGTTACTAGAATACACTACTGCACCCGCACCATTCTACACCTTTGATCAGTCTGTGTACCAGATCTTTCCCTGTAGAATGGTGTGGAGTTCTGCGAAATGAGTCAAAATCAGATTCAGTTACCCGTGAAATCTCAGAGGTGCAGATTACAGCTACGTCGCAATAGGCACTTTTTAGAGTTATAGATATTTGAAGAAAAAAAAAAGTTTACATGTATTTCGAATGGGAAATCTTTCCACGCTCTGGGAAAGTACTTAATGTTAATCTAAAGAGTTCAAATTTTCAGGATTTTGTTTTTTTGACATTTCCAACAGAATTTTTGGTTGGGAGCAAAAAACAAAAGGAATGGTCGTAAGAAAACACCCTAATATTTATATATATATATATATATATATATATATATATGAATATATTCATGATTGGGAAACCATGAAACAGGCTGTGGACGGATGGTGATCTCTCCTGGATTCGTAAGAGATTTCTCTTATTCTCGTTAATTGTTTAGCGTTACTCAGAACGCACTAGGAGTACGACTATTGGTGTCGTGGGTTGGCCTATGCTACATCTGTTGGTGACCTATTGATGTGCACGAAATTTCATGTCATCAAAATTGCACGATAACAGGTCTAAGCTTCACCGCACAGATTATAGGTGTAACTATCTATAATTTGATGCTTTCCACATTTCTGTACTTGCCGATAGGTATTAACTCTGATACATATTTGAGAGAGACCACAGGCCGTCCTGATGATTGGGAAACCATGCAACAGGCTGTAGGCGGATGGTGATCTCTCCTGGATTCGTAACAGATTTCTCTTATTCTCGTTATTTGTTTTGCGTTTCTCAGAACGCACTAGGAGTACGACTATTGGTGTCGTGGGTTGGTCTATGCTGACATCTGTTGGTGACCTATTGATGTGCATGAAATTTCGTGTCATCAAAATTCCACGATAACAGGTCTAAGCTTCACCGCACAGATTATAGGTGTCACTATCTATAATTTGATGCTTTTCACATTTTTGTAGTAGCCGATAGGTATTAACTCTACGAGATATCTGCTACATATTTGAGAGAGACCACAGGCCGTCCTGATGATTGGGAAACTATGGAACAGGCTGTAGGCGGATGGTGATCTTTCCTGGATTCGTAACAGATTTCTCTTATTCTCGTTATTTGTTTTGAGTTTCTCAGAACGCACTAGGAGTACGACTATTGGTGTCGTGGGTTGGTCTATGCTGACATCTGTTGGTGACCTATTGATGTGCATGAAATTTCGTGTCATCAAAATTCCACGATAACAGGTCTAAGCTTCACCGCACAGATTATAAATGTCACTATCTATAATTTGATGCTTTTCACATTTTCGTACTTGCCGATAGGTATCAACTCTACGGAATATCTGCTATGAATTTGAAAGAGACCACAGGCCGTCCTGATGATTGGGAAACCATGAAACAGGCTGTAGACGGATGGTGATATCTCCTGGATTCGTAACAGATTTCTCTTATTCTCGTTATTTGTTTTGCGTTACTCAGAACAAACTGGGAGTACGACTATTGGTGTCGTGGTTTAGCCTATGCTGACATCTGTTGGTGACCTATTGATGTGCACGAAATTTCGTGTCATCAAAATTCCACGATAACAGCTTCACCGCACAGATTATGAGTGTCACTATCTATAATTAGATATATATATATATATATATATATATATATATATATATATATATATATATATATAGTTGAAGAAGGTTAGTCTCGTGACTGGACTAGTTGAAAATAACTATGAATTTGAAATAAACTTTGTAGAAAGGATATTCCTTGAGGTTGCAGTCAAAATAATGGCCTATGAGAAAAGAAAAACTCTTTCTTATTTAGTCAAGCTTCTATATGACAAAAATTGTTAAATGAGAGAAAAAATCAAAAAATACTAAGCAATTTTTAAAATTCAATTGGAATCAAGTTTCAACAAGTAATTGTAAATGACACTAAGGTTGGAAATATCAGATCGTTTATTCATTCTGTTTGGTTCATTTTTTATGAAAACCATTTCTAGGAAATTCCTTTTGTGGAAATTATTCTCTACTGCTAAAATGGAAGGGTTGTTGAAATTACTAAAATGATTAGAATTTATATTATGTTCAGCTAATGCACAACTGTTTTTTCTTTATTTTGCAATCACTCTTATGAGATGCTATGCGACCTGTTGAATTCCTACCGGTCTGCGTGATATATATTTTATCACAATTTAGGCAAGGAATACTATATATGACATTTGATTTCTCATATATCGTTAACGGGGCTTTAGTTCTAGTGTAAAGGCTTGCAATAGTTTTAATGTTTTTGTTGGCAATGCGTAGTTTATCTAGTTTAAACACATTTGTCAGTTTAGAGGTTAGTTCTCTTACATATGGTAATGTTTTGTAAATATAAGGTTCTATTGGTTGAGGTTGTGGACTTGAATTTATTCTTGGAGGATTTAATGTTACAAGGTCTTAATTTATAATTGTATTTCCAGATTCAATAGTAGTAACAGTAGGTTGACGATCAGTACTGAATAGTAATTTATTAATAAATTTGATTGGATAAGAGTTTTCTTTTAGAATTGTTTTAAGTTCATTTAAACATTCCTTTTGAAAAATAGGATGTGATAAACACACTACTCTGTTTTTCATACCTTTCACCAGGTTTGTTTTCATGTTTGGAGCATGATAGAATGGAAACTTATGAATCTATTGGAACATATTGGTTTCCTATACCATTTTGTGCGAAGAATATTGTCCAACCCTCTACATACTCTCATATCTAACTAAGGAATGCTTCGGTTGACTTCTACCTCAGAGGTAAATTGTAAATTGATGTCGTAGCTGTTGAAGTAGAATAAAGCTTCATCTACTTTGTCATAAGGTACAGAGAGGATCAAATCATCCACATATCTTTTAACAAAAGGAACGTTGAAAGGAATGAGGGATAAAACATCTTTCACTAGATCATCTAACACATAGTTAACTAATATTGGGGAAATAGTAGAACCCATGGGGGTACCAAAAATTTGTTTATAATACGTGTCATTAAAATTTAAAAAATTAGACTCAAAAATGAATTCAAGTATGTCAATGAATGCACTCCAGGATAATTCACAATGGTTCTTTATAATATTCCATTTATTGGATAAACTAGCTCTAATAACTTCAAACGGAAGGTTTGTAAAAAGAGAAACAACGTCAAAACTGACTATGATGTAATTTTCAGGAAGTTCGTAATTATTGATGAAAATGCTGAAATCAAAAGAATCTTTTATATAATATTCATTGTCTATGTCATAAGCATTAGTTAGAATTGAAGTTAAATATTTAGCTAAGTGACTATTAGGGGCATTGACTGAGGAAACAATAGGTCTCATAGCTAGAGTGGGTTTATGTATTTTCGGTAGAGCATAGAATCTAGGGGCTATGGAGTTATAAATATTCAATTTTTTAGCTGTGGTTGAATCGATGAAATCTTTTTTCAATAGGTCTGATACTAATTTGTTAGCATTCTGTTGCAGAGTGCTGACAGGATTACGTGGTATTTTTTCATAATATTTCTGATCTTCTAATAGTTCCAAACTTTTGTCATGGTAATCTTGTTTATACATTATAACTGTCACGTTCCCTTTATCACTTTTGACAATGTATAAATTGGGATTGTCCTTAAAAAACTTTTTGCATTTAATGAATATGTGATGTAAAGCATCTTTTTGAGGAAAATTTATGTAAGTAATTGGTAATAATGTTAGTACATTGAGCTCTGTAACAATCCTGTTCACTGTTGGGGAACATGGAAATTATAGATTCAACATCAGGTAATAACGAAGGTACTCTGAAATCTTTTATGTTAGGACACAAACTGAATTTTGGTCCAAGTGATAAAAAACGTTTAATATCATTTGGAATAAGAATGTCAGTTAAGTTTTTTATCCATTTTTCTTGTATTTGTATGTTCAAAAAAGCAGTTATTTTGAGGTTTTGAAGTTTAATTTTATGTTTTTGTTGAATTTCATGAAAAACTTTATTATATTTAATTTTTTGTCGACTGTTAAATTCTGCAAAAATGATTATAGGGAGTGTGATTCGTAATTTATCTTTAATATTTTTTAATTCCTTCTCAAATTGTATGCACTCGCAAAATGTAACTTTAATTTCCAAATTTAATATTGTTTTTTTCAACCTGTTATTGAAACCTTGGATCTTTGTTCCTGTTTGTCCCCTCTGGTGATGAAGTAGTGGTGTTATGTTGGAAATGCCATTGGTGATATGGTTTGGAAAAATACTGAGATTTTACATCTGGTAAGGAAAATCTTCTTATTGTGAGTAGTCGCTATCTTGATGTTGACTTTGGCCCAACGTTTAAGTAACGTCACACAAGTGAGTCCGTACTCTTGTTGAATGTTGTTGAAAAACCCCATATCTGTAATGTGTTGAAGAAGGGTAGTCTCGTGACTGGACTAGTTGAAAATAACTATGAATTTGAAATAAACTTTGTAGAAAGGATATTCCTTGAGGTTGCAGTCAAAATAATGGCCTATGAGAAAAGAAAACTCTTTCTTATTTAGTCAAGCTTTCGAAAATGTTTATTTTCATTATCAAGACAAGCTGTGGAGAAAAAGAAAACACAATTGTGAAATACGATTTTAAACAAATCTATAGAACTTACTAAGGTGAGGTTAAGTGAAGACAGTGATTTCCACAAAAGGAATTTCCTAGAAATGGTTTTCATAAAAAATTAACCAAACAGCATGAATAAACGATCTGATATTTCCAACCTTAGTGTCATTCACAATTACTTGTTGAAACTTGATTCCAATTGAATTTTAAAAATTGCTTAGTATTTTTTGATTTTTTCTCTCATTTAACAATTTTTGTCATATAGATTGGTACTATTCCTTCTGTCTTGTGGACAAAACACATGGTTCTCCCTTGACTGTTCATTTTTGGATAGATGACATTTGACACTTGACACTTCATGTCATGTATTACTTGTCATCCACCATTTTCCTTTTTCAGTCATGCTTCAACCATGTGGTAATTATTGTGCTTGTCAAATTTTAAAGTGTTTAAATTAAGTATCTAAAACAATATGTGCGAGTGCCATTGTTTAATTTTTATATATATTACTAGTAGTGGGTCATAGTGATATGATTTTGAAAAGTTCCTCAATCACGAAATGGTGATTAGTTCGCTGTCTTCACTTAACCTCACCTTAGTAAGTTCTATAGATTTGTTTAAAATCGTATTTCACAATTGTGTTTTCTTTTTTCTCCACAGCTTGTCTTGATAATGAAAATAAACATTTTCGAAAGCTTGACTAAATAAGAAAGAGTTTTTCTTTTCTCATAGGCCATTATTTTGACTGCAACCTCGAAGAATATCCTTTCTACAAAGTTTATTTCAAATTCATAGTTATTTTATATATATATATATATATATATATATATATATATATATATATATATATATGGAAAGCATCAAATTATAGATAGGGACATTCATAATCTGTGCAGTGAAGCTTAGACCTGTTATATATATATATATATATATATATATATATATATTTTTATCTTCTCGGAATAATATATTTTTTATTTCATTCGACGCTTCGACATTGTTAATGTCATCTTCAGGTTAACTCTTAAATAATGTAAAACATGTAAAGTTAAAAAGAAAATACGTTACATAACATCATTTTCGATTAAAATCAAAAGGGACATTCAGAACTTACAATATAATTCAACTATTATTCTTTCATTCCATTTCATGTTTCATGATTGAATGAACGTTATTTATTGTCACGTTTTTCTAGTCATCTCAGAATATTTCTTGCCTTCCTTATAATTGAAAAATTAAACGATAAGAATTTGGATGCAACACCCAATATGGATTATCGCAGGAAACTATATATTTGCATGCGATTCCGTCTTCCAGGATTACAGGTTTTTTATGAAGATCTGAAAAACCGATTGTGATTTTGAAATACTGGGAATGTCATTGAAAGCTGAAATTTTTATTATTTTCCTTGGGATCAGAATCTTTGTAATCCTGTTCTTTATGGCTCAACAGCTATTTTTCCTCATGTATATCATCTTGGAATCAATATTTCGTGACGATTACCCCAGGTATAGGGAGATATGTAGATATATAAACATTTCTACGCATATCACATATTTACGCATATATGCACAAATAACACGATTGACCATATCTAGAATTTCAATTGAATTTTCCGAATATTACTTTCTCCAATAACTTTCTCAATGAACTTCCTACATTCAACTTCAGCTGTAACTCATTAAAAACTGATTTGCAAGTATTTGATTGGATGATAGTTATTTGTGCAACCAGTTGGGAAAAGCACAATTTATTGTAATGAGCGATTTTCTGCGGAACTAGCGAAGCGAGTTCCGCAAAAGTGAGAGAGTTTCGAGAATTAGGGTTTCCTAACGTGTTACACACAATATTTTTTCTAATTTTGATATGTGATCCTTTTTAACTGAAGTTGAAAATATAAAAATTGTTATTTGAAAAAACAGAGGAACACGCTTTCAACGCACTAAGAATAATTTTTATATTCAACGACTATGCTGAAAGGCATGGGGTGCTTTTTGATGACGTATCTTTGAGAAACATAATACCTACTTTCAGAGTAAGATCCCAGAGCCGGCAAACCACCTCATTTTAGCAAAACTGAAATTTCAAGTATGAATAGTGGAATAGTGGTTGAGAACGTATGCGTACTTGCTAGCTTGAAAGCGGGGCCGTTTTTCAGGTATCAGGTACAAAAGTACAAGAAAAAAAAGTATGGTAATGCATTTGGTAATTAATTAGCCGAGCGTTCTAGGGCGCGAAATCTAAGCTCTGGTTCTCAAAAGTTGGGAGGGTTTGAATTCCCACGCCTGACGATTTTCTTTTATTTCTTACTTTGAAATTGAGAAATGATTCAGGTCTGGGATAAATATTCAAATATAAAAAAAAAACATTTTTCATTTTCGATAAAAAAAAATCGTCAGGCGTGGGGAATCGAACCCTCGCTAGTTTTTGTTATCAGAACTCAGATCTTGCGCCTAAGACCACTTGGCCAACTGAACGATATTAACTGCCAAACGCATTACCATACTTCAACGTGAGTGAGGAAGTTTTCAATGTACTCTTTATCTTTTTAGTGCGTTAAAAGCGTGTTCTCATCCTTAGAGAGACTTCCATTGGAGAAACGGAAATTAATGCTACATAGAAAACTACGTTGTCAGCTGGGGTCAATATTACCAATTGTTCAAATTATTTTATTGATATTCATAAGTAGTTTTTACCATACATATTATGTATTGAATTGAAATATAATGTAATCTTCATAATATATACAGAGAATATAATAATAATGAAGAAGTACTTCAGGCAGTTTAGCCTCAAAATTATAACAAATTTCATTCCTGTATTTTTTGCAACTGGTGATGAAAAGTGAAACATTTGATAACGTCAACGAGTTTTGAAAAGTGTCAAAATTAGAAAATAGTATATTATTTCACGAGTGACGAAAGTAACATTTCTTAAAGCAAGGAAACAGTTAACAAACTTCAAAATTTTTTTTCGACGAGTGGAACACTATACTTTTTCTATTTATATCATAATAACATGCTAAAAAAAAACGATGAACAAATGTTTTATTTTGAATTAAAAATAACATAATTTCTTCAAACATTACTTATGATTTGAATATTGGTTAGTTATCACATTTGAGCAATTATCCAAAATAAAAGGAGTATTACGATCGAAATTTCTATGTATTGAGGTAGACGATGCCACATCTGTTATGTTGTCAGCTGATATCACTCCAGATGAAGATGCGCCGTAATCGGATAGCGTTGTATTTTGTATGGATTGTAAAATTTTGGTTTGTATTTCTGCTGCTAACTGATTGATCAACATATCCCTCCGCAACGTTACTAGATTTCCAGCCTGCATAATCACTAATAGCGTTGCGGAAGTTCTACGCAAACAATGCCCAGTATATTTATGGGGAACAGTCAAGTTTTAATAATGAGGTATTGCATAGGAAGTTTACTGAATTTATTTATCCCCACAACCTGTCTAGTAGACTTTCCGTTCTGGTAGTTAATAAAGAATCTAGAATTAATTTTGTCCATATCTACTGGACGGATATTCATATATATTTTAGAAATTTCGTAGAAGAACACAAAATTGTGGAAGGATCGTGGAACTTTTGTTTTTGTATTACGTATTGTAACTAAGATCCAAACCTAGATCGACCTTCACCGAGCTGATAATAGAATAAAACTTATTTTATAATAAATTTAGTATATTAGAAAATATATTAAAAATGGGTTTGGCTAAAAAAAATCCTGGACAGAATATTTTTAATAATTGAAAAAAATAATGATTTTTCAATAAATGTTGCAACATCAAGATAATAAGAAAATTTTATACTGGACCTGAAGTATAAGTTGTCTATTATTTACCAGAACGAACTACTAGGTTGCCAGGTATAAACAGGTATGTCGATGCCAGTTACTTTCACTTGATTGGATAATAGAAAACATTGTATATCAACATAAGCGCTGTTTTATTGCGAACACGTTGATATAGGGTTGTCTGCAAAAAATTCGGTCCTAATAGAGGTTTGCGAATTTTGAAGATTTAAATTTTAACGCGTGTGGAAATGAGTGACAGAGAGATCCGAGGTGAGTATACTGTGTAATAATAAAGGACCGAACATTGCAGTCGTGTCTGATGGGACCCTGAGTATAAGAAAGTGCGCATATTCGGTACGTAAACTATGGAGGGTAGAGGTACCTCTACTACCCTCCATATAGTAAATAGTACGCGTTATTTTGGAGCAACTGACATTTGAATTGCAAACAAAATAATTAATTAAATACATAACAATCTAATAGGTATATTTAATATAATACAAAAATATTAAACAATATAACATCAATTAAATAAATACATAATATATATATATATATATATATATATATATATATATATATATATATATATATATATAATATATATATATATATATATATATATATATATATATATATATATATATATATCAACTGATAAGTATAATAATATATCTATAATAGAGAAGTTTCTGTAACTCAAAATATGATAACGTAATTAATGAAAATATCAATTACTTACTTTGAAATTTTTTTGCTCTTTCTGGAAAAAATTAGAGAAACAAAGTGGACTGCCAAAACTTCGAAAAAAAAATAACAAAAAAGATAAAGTAAAGATCTTGTATTATATTTAAAAAAATTATTACAGAACAGCATAAGTGCAAAAATAATATTAATGAAAAATAATTTTTTATAAATATTTTCCATTCAGTATCTCATTCATCTGAAGTGAAATTGTGACTCTCGAATTCATCGGATTCATTAGGTTCTTTCTCATTAACCATTTCAATAATGACCTGGCATGCGCACTTTCTTATACTCAGGGTCCCATCAGACACGACTGCAATGTTTGGTTCTTTATTATTACACAGTGTACTTACCTCGGATCTCTCTGTCACTCATTTCCACACGCGTTAAAATTTAAATCTTCAAAATTCGCAAACCTCTATTAGGACCGAATTTTTTGCAGACAACCCTATATCAACGTGTTCGCAATGAAACAGCGCTTATGTTGATATAAATTTTTTTCTATTATCCAATCAAGTGAAAGTAACTGGCAGCGACATACCTGTTTATACCTGGCAACCACGTAGTTCGTCCAGGTAAATAATAGTCAACCCAACGTCTGCACATTCTATATGTTTTATACTTAAAGTCCAGTATAAAATTTTCTTATCATCTTGATGTTGCAACATTTAATGAAAAATCATTTTTTTTTAATAATTAAAAATATTCTGTCCACGATTTTTTAGACAACCTATTCTTTATATATTTTCTAATATACTAAATTTATTATAAAATAAGTTTTATTCTTTTATCAGCTCCGTGGGGGTCGATCTAGGTTCGGATCTCCTACTAATACTGCTGGTATCTTTTATATCATTTACTGGTAAATCATTCGATTAATGGCAACGACAAGCAAATTCCAAACACTAAGGCTACCTACAAATGTTAATATTGGTATCATTGAGAATTTGTCGCAATAATGAAGTAATTAACTCACCTTAGTCATTAAGTATTTGGAGTCGGGTGCATTCTTTGAGAAAGTGTGTATCTCATCGAAATATTTTTTTTTAGACTTTTGACTTTGAAATCATCACGTTTTCGTTTGAAAAAATAACGTTACTTGGGATATTTACTGATACGATAATATTTTTCATCGATGAAGTGGATCTCAACATTGAATACATAGACCATAGCGTCGATGACCTAATTTTTTTTGACAACCATCCAAAATACGCAAGCAGCACAGAAAATGAAGTTACGTGATTATCAACTCTCCAATCCATGAATTTTCCATATATTTCTTCATATCTCTTTTTATATTTTACTGGTAATGAATCCAAAGAGATTTCCTCAGCTTGATTTGCTATTTCTGGTGGTGTATTTGGTAAATATAAATCATTTTGCGGATCAGAAATCATGATAACTTATAAAACTAACAATGTTTTCAGTGCAAACTGACAAGTCTAAACAATTAACGGAAAACGTCAAACTAATGAAACCAGGCAACTAGATATACATTATTTTTATATCTCACGGTATTTTTACGATTCTATTTTGCTTTTTAATTAAACAGAAGTGAAAAAAATGCATTCTAATTATTTTTCCGTTTTTAGTGCATTTGTATAAATGAAAGCTCGATGAAATGAAGTGCTCACAATCATCTCCACAAAATTTAATGAGAAGAGCATGTTTCGGAGCTTTAATCCATCTTCGGCTGATTCAAAAAGAGGGGAGGGACATTCACATTAGCGGATGGAAGTTTGGTTGTGAATACTAACATCATGGAAGAATAACAAACTAAAAAGTGGTGATTTGTTAAGGTCAGCAAAGCATTATAGCTCTGACCCATCTTGACCCGTAATTGGGATAAAACAATACCACTCCATATAGAAGGGGTATGGTAATCGTTTGTATAACATTGTTGGCATTCCGAATGAGTTCGACAGTTTCATGTCTTAATGATGACTGACCATTAGGTCTGTTCGCGTTCACAATACAAACGGTCCGAAACCATCAAGAGTTTCACAGAACTGTCCAGAAATAGTTCGTTCTGTGAAACTGCGCATGCTCCGGATGGTTTCGGACAGTTTGTTTTGTGAACGCGAACAAACCTATCGACAGAAGGGAACAGAGGACAATAGTAGGCGTCTAAAGGTATAGTACGGCCATCTGGTGTAGAATTATTGAACCTCTAGTAAGTGAATAACATGAGAGGGTGACATCTATTATTATTATCTACTTTGATCCCGGTGAAGATATTAGAATTCTTCACATTGCTAATAAGGGTTCCCCTTATGAATTGACTAGAAATTTTCGAAATAAATTATTCCTTGAAAGACCCCACTGCAACTTCTTCGACTGAACAGATTAAATTTGACTGCATTCAATTCTATGATTCTTTGAACTTCTAGTCGAAGTTAACATCTTCAGTTTGGTGATTCTCCTTCACCTTTTGTTCCACCCTACATCTCAGTTTTAGCTCTATAATAAAAGATGTCACCCTCTCATGTTATTCACTCACTGGAGGTTCAAAAATTTTACACTAGATGGCCGTACTCTACCTGAGAACGCTTACTTTTCTCCTCTGTTCCCTTCTGTCAATGGTCAGTCATCATTTAGATATAGAAATATAAAAATGTCGATTTCATTCGAAATGCCAACAATGTTATACAAACGGTTACCATGCCCCTTCTATATATTATATCCTCATCTGAGCAATCAAATCTCATCACTTCAACATGGTTTCATGAAAGGTCGCTCGACAACCACCAACCTTCTCAACATCACTCAATACATTGCAGAGACTACTGATAGGAGATCCCAAACCGACGTCATTTATACGGACTTCTCGAAAGCGTTCGACAAACTTGATCATGGAATACTACTATCAAAACTGTACAGGTATGGCTTTTCTCAGACCCTCATCGAACTCTTCGTATCATACCTCACCGACAGGCGACAGTATGTCATATTCAATGGCTTCAAATCTATTGAATATGCATCTACGTCAGGTGTACCTCAAGGAAGCAACCTTGGTCCACTCCTCTTCAACGCTTTCATAAATGACATAGTTGAGGTCATTGACCTCAACTGCTTAATATACGCGGATGACCTGAAATTATTTTCTGAGATTAATGGGATAGAAGACTGTCTCCAATTGTCCCTTAACCTGAAACGCATTGAGCAATGGTGCTTCCGTAATAAGCTTCCTCTTAATGCAAGTAAATGTAATGTAATGACATTCACTTTGAGAAATCAGCCACTTTTATATCAATATTTAATCAATGACATTTCCCTCCAACGGCCTATCACATACACCGATCTTGGTGTTATTTTCGACTCGAAATGATCTTTTGCCCCTCATATTGAAGCCACTCTGTCTGCTGCAAACAGAATGTATGGATTCATTGCGCGTATCTCTAAAGATTTCTCCGACCCATCTACATCGAAAACCTTATACTATGCCTTCGTCAGATCAAAATTAGAATACGCATCTATAATCTGGAACCCACATCATCACTTATATATAGAGAAGGTTGAATCGGTTCAGCGTCGCTTCCTCAAACTTCTCTCCTATAAAACGGACAACATATATCCACCAATTGGCTTCCCTCATGATTCATTGTTGGCAAGACACGCTATGAACAGCCTAAGCTGCCGTCGTGATTGTCACTCCACAATCTTCCTGTTCAAACTTATCAACAACCTAATTATTGACCCACATATTCTGCAAAAACTCAATTTCAGTGTACCTAGACCATCGTCTAGAGTAGACAACACGTTTTATTTACCAACACCACGAACAGATGTCTTGAAATACTCACCGCTGCAAAACATGTGTGTCAATTGTAATTCTGCAAGTTGTCAGATTGATATTTTTGAGTGTTCAATTTCTGCGATTAAATCCTATTACTTTAGTTAATCTCGATATGTATTATTACTTCGTTAATTTGTTATTTTGTATTGTACTGTATTTGTAACTTATATTCCTGTTCTGTAGTTGGGTGTGACCTGTAGAACAGTGTATCAATAAATACATAAATAAATAAATATGGAGTGATATTGTTTTATCCCAATTACGGGTCGAGATGGTTCAAAGCTTTAATGCTTTGCTGACCTTAACAAATTACCACTTTTGAAGTTGTTATTCCTTCATGTTGTGAGTGTTCACAACCAAACTTCCATCCTCTAATGTGAATTGTTGAATCTATAGTAAAGCTTGTCTCTCCCCTCTTTTTAGATTTTGTATCAGCTGAAGATATAGCTTCAAAGCTCCAAAACATGTCCTTTTAAACACATTTCGTGGAGATGATTTCGAGTACTTCGTTTCATCATACATCCAATCCACTTTGAGCAAAATGGACTTCTACCTTCGTTTAAATAAAATATTGTCTTAATTTTTATTCTTTATTTTTATATCAAACTTTTGTGTTGTTTTTATTATTTACTGATAAAAGCTTGCTTTGTTTTTCGTTCTCCTATTTCAGATTTTCTCATAATTATTATGTTAAATAACTAGTTTTGTGATCTCTATCTAATTTATTCTTGAATTTTGACATAAATCATAATCTCCGACCCCGAAAACTCCTAGATACCAATTTTGGATAAAATGAGACCATAAGCACAAAAAATTCACGCCATATGGGAACCGCCATTTTATTTTTCTAACAAAAAATTCATTATGCATTGTCACCGGAATTATGCACACCTGCCAAATTTCAAATCAATCGGCCGATTGGAAGTGGGTCAAATTTATCTTGCAAGATTCGATTGAAGACAGACAGACACCGGGACAGGTAAAACTGAAAATAAATGCTTGTAAAAAAATCTTCGACCTCAAAAACCCCCACATACCAATTATGAATAGAATCGGGCCATAATCACAAAACTCGTCCGCCATTTCGGAGCCACCATATTAAATTTCTGAATTTCGACAAATTATCATAATCTTCGACCCGAGAACCACAGATACCATTTTGGAGAATCGGACCATAATACAAAAGTCATCCACCATTTTGAAGCCGCCATATTGAATTTTCAGATTTTGATGGAAAAATCCTAATCTTTGATCCCGACAACCCCCAGATACCAATTTTGAATGGAATCGGACCATAATAACAAAAATTGTCCGCCATATTAAGGCCGCAATTTTTTTTACAAAAATGTATCTACACACCTGCTTAATTTTGAATCAATCGGACGATTGGAAGTGAGTCAAATTTAACTTGCAAGATTCAATTACCGACACACAGACACAGGAACAGGAGAAACTGAATAAAAGCTGGTAAAAAAAAACACATCTCATTAACGCTTCGAAACAAGGGGATAAAATATTAACAAAAGGCGAAACTATATGTCAAATATTGGTATTTTTTCTCTGTCTTCAACCCTCCAAACTCAAACCATATACCTAATTACAACAAAAACAACAGTAACTGCGGTAATATCAACAAATACTTCATTCTATTTTACAAAAAATATTGAACTTACTGGACAAATCCTCAAGCACAGTTCATAGCTAAAGAAGCAGTTAGCTCACTTGACCCCAATGCATGTTCCAAGGTAACATCCACTCCAAGGAAAGAACTCCGGATGCGCAGAAGACTGTACGCGATTATCGCTCTTCGAAGTATACGAAAAATGTCAGTATTAGTAACACAGTAACACGCGGTATGCGCGAGGGATAAAAATCAGAGTTGCGCAGTGTACAAACGGGAACATAAAGATCAAAGTGCCGACGCCAAGTGAACTAACTGCTTCTTTAGCTATAAACTGTGCCTCAAGTGTCGACGAAATTCCTACTGGTCTCTTGAAACACTGTGCAAATTAATTCGCAGATATTTCATTCATTTTATTCAATAGATCACTTCGTAAAGGTCATTTTCCGGATATTTGGAAAAATGCCCTAGTAATTCCAATTTTCAAGTCGGGCAATAGGTATCTCGATGAAAATTACAGACCGATTTCGAAACTTCGCATCATTTCGAAATCGTTCGAATCGATCACCACGGACTTTCTTTACGTTGACGTCAAATCAGTTATTATTGAAGAACAACATGGTTTCATAAATAATCGCTAAGTGGATTCTAATTCAATTACATACACCCATAACCTTCTTGAAAACATGCCCTTGTTCATGTTTTCATTTTATCAGATCAACGCCATCTATATCGACTTCAGCAAGGCGTTCGATAAAATTCATCATATTTTACTCCTAGAAAAGCTCACTGATGTCGGTTTACATGGAGATCTCATCTCATCGGCTCATACGTTAACAATAGAACTCAGGCAACAGTTATAGGCAAGTACCTTTCTAATTTCTCCATTATAACATCAGGGATACCACAGGGTTCTCACCTGGGCCCCCAACTATTTAATATTCACATCAATGACATGAAGACTTGTTTCAATAACTCAAAATTCTTATTGTATGCCAATGATACGCCAATGACGTGAAAATTTACCGTACTGTGTCTACAATATTGGATAACGTACTCGTCCAGGAAGATCTTGATCGATTTTTCACATACTGTCGTAATAATTTTCTCTATTTGAACCCCGAAATTCTCAATGTACGCCGATGACGTGAAAATTTACCGTACTGTGTCTACAATGTTAGATAACGTACTCGTACAGGAAGACCTTAATCGATTTTTTACATACTGTCGAAATAATTGTTTCTTTTCGATTCCCGAAGAGTGTCATCGAATAACCTTCTCGAAGAATGAAAATATCAGTGATACATAGTACTCGCTCAACAATACAACTTTGGATAGACTAAGTTAAAGATCTTGGCATATATTTTGACTCAAAGCTTTCATTCGACATACATGTAAGTTATATTTGTAAAGAAGCCAACAGAATGCTAGGCTTTCTGATTCGCACATGCCATAATTTCAGGAACATAAGTTGCATTAGAAACTCATTCATGGCGTATGTCAACAGTATCCTTAGTTTTGGCTCGGTCATTTGGAACCCCCGTAACAACACTTATATCGACAGATTGCAGAGCGACAAAACAAATGTATTCGATTTATTTCAAAAACATTCTACCAGAAGCCTGTAAACCACAATTCAATAATTGAAGACCTGAGACTTATTACTCTGATTGATAGACGCCAACTTTCGGAAGTGGAGTTCATATTCAAACTGGTCAACTATGAGAGCAACTGTAGTGCAGTCCTAAACGAAGTTAACTTTAATATTCTCTCATACAACTCCAGTACAAAACATGTCTTCAAAATAAAGTAACACATATGATTATTTGAATTCCCCACTACAAAGTTGTTGTAAATCTTTCAATGCAAAATCCGCAATATTGGATATCGACATATTCTCTACCTAGTTAACAACTTTCAACCACAAAATAAAAAAACGGTACTTATCCTATTTAGAATGGAGCACATTCCACATAACATATCTTTCGTCTAATTGCTTACTATTTCACTTTGTAATATGAATAACATTGAATACTTTACTGGGCTAGTCCTGTCTGTATCCTTATTTGCTGAATAAATAAATCAATAAATCATATGCACGTATACACATACATATTTTTGAAACGCATTGTTTCAACCATTTTTTTGGTGTTAGTGTTGCATTTTTTCGAATTGGAAGAACTATAGCAACAATTCAAATTCCTATTATTCGAAAAATCTCCCCGAAAATTTCACTCATGTGTTAAAATGTCCATAAGAGGTGTGGAATTATCGCTGAATAACAGCGGTGATCCACCTACTATGTGGTTTATCATGTAATTCAGCGCGTTAGGTGACAATTCAACTGCAGTGACGCGATTTAAAAATCAGGAGTGTATGTTTCACGATTGCCATGGAAGTAACAGAGAGGCTTACGATCATAGCAACGCGTACCTGAAGTGAGCAGATACTATAATTTAGTCAGTGTTTCATATTTAACGTCTAAAATGAACCGTTTCGGGACTTTCAAAGAATCTCAAATCGACACGCAAATCCAAAACGACTCCAGCGAATACAAAGAAAAACAAGAAGTTTGTCTGGAATCAGTTCATGGAGTTGTGTTCCACAAGAGGGTATAAATTGTAACGAAAAACGCCACGCCAGCATGCGAAATTGCGAGAATCTTGAAGGACTGGGCCCATAACATGAAGAAAGTAACGGTGAGGAGTACAAAGAAAGCACCGTGAAAACTATTTGGAATGACACCGCCAAAATGATAATGGAAGAATACTTCCAGAAATATGGTATGAAAATTCGCCCATTCCAAGATGTCGTGTTTAAATCTGCACGGGACGCAAAAAATGCAAAGAGAAGAGACCTACAGGCTCAAGATAGTAGAAAAGTGAGCTCAACTGCTCTGAAATTCGAAGAACTGAAAAAACTAGTGAACAGTTGTGACGAAGGAACCCCAGAGGGACTACAAAAGGAGGTGTTTGTTTTGTCGTATGAATTGGCGTGGAGAGGGGGCGAAGGATGCAGAGCAAAGCTACAGTTTTTCAAGGAAGAACTCGATAACTCAGACCAAAAAACAAACAAAAACTACCCAAGGCAGTTCCAAGCCATGTGCCTCATCTAAGTGATTAGTAATGAATAGAAATAACTATAATTTTTGTCCAGTTCGATCATTTTATGAATTAAAATCGAAAAGAGAACACATAAAAAGTTACCGTTTATTTTTAACTACCAATCCATTTTGGAAAGTAGGAAATCAATAGTTCAAAATCATACCTGTGGGGCAAAACGAGATAGCTGGGTGGACTTACAAACAAGCATGCCAGGCGGGACTAGACGTGGAAAGAAAAAAAATTGCCCATCACTCATTGAGGGCAACAGCGGTGTCAAATTTGGCAGAGAGCGGAGTTGCTGAGTAAGAACTTATCAAAATAACAGGACACGCCAAATCTATTGCGAGCTATCTACAGATAGATGGAGAACACTATGAGGCTATCGTTAGAAAAATGAGTGGCAATGAAAATCTACAACCATGCACGCCAGGAGGAGGTTCAAGATCAACTTCAGTTACGGAGAAGACAAATACAAATGTTTACAATATTACTAACAATACTTGTAGTATCAACTAGAACAATAAATAATATGAATATTTTTATATTCTTGGAATTTTCTACCGAATACCATTCGTGCTTTAGAAATTAACCAAATAAGTCTGTTAAAAAACGTGTTTTTTTGAAAAAACTGCATTTGGTTATTTTTTCGTTGTTTCAAAAACTTGCCCTCCTCCTTCGGCGTCGAACAATTTATGCTTCGAAACAACGAAAAAAATAAACTCGTGCAGTTTTACCAAAACTGGTTTTTTTCAGAATTATCGGTAATATTTTAAGCACTTATGGTATTATCCCCGATAATTTAGCAGCAGCCAAAGCGAGGTCTGAGCTAAATGAGTCTTTTTTGCCAAATATTAAATTCCAAGTGATTTTTCACACGCTTTATATTAGCTTCACTTGTATGTTTGTTTGTTTGTAACCGACTCCTTTGGGCGCGATTTTGACCCACTTCCAAACGCTCGAATGATTTGAAATTTGGCAGGTGTACATAATTCCGGCAACAATGTATTATAAAATTTTTGTGTGTAGAAAAAACAAAATGGCGGCTCCAATATGGCGTACGAGTTTTGTGATTATGGTCCGATTTTCTTCAAAATTGGTATTCGAGGGTTTTTGTGGTCGGAGATTATGATTCTTCCGTCAAAATTGGAAAATTCGATATGGCGGCTCCAAAATGGTGGACGAGTCTTGTGATAATGGTCTGATTCCATTCAAAATTAGTATGTGGGGGTTTGTGGAGTCGAATATCATGATTCTTCTGTGAAAATTGGAGAATTCAAGATGGCGGCTTCAAAATGGCGGCCGAGTTTTGCGATTATGGTCCGATTCGCTTTCAAAATTGGTATGTGGGGGTTTTTGGGGTCGGATATTATGTTTTTTTTTGTCAAAATTGAGAAATTCGAAATGGCGGCTCCAAAATGGCGGACGAGTTTTGTGATTATGGTCTGATTCTATTCAAAATTGGTATGTGGGGGTTTTTGGGGTCAAATATTATGATTCTTCCGTGAAAATTGGAAAATTCAAGATGGCGGCTTCAAAATGACGGCCGAGTTTTGTGTTTATGGTCTGATTCTATTCAAAATTGGTATGTGGGGGTTTTTGGGGTCGAATATCATTATTCTCTCGTAAAAATTGGAAAATTCAAGATGACGGCCGAATTTTATGATTATGATCTGATTCTATTCAAAATTGGTATGTGGGGGTTTTTGGGGTCGAATATTATGATTCTTTTGTGAAAATTGGGAAATTCAAGATGGCGGCTTGGAAATGGCGGCCCAGTTTTGTGATTATGGTCTGATTCTATTCAAAATTGGTATGTGGGGGTTTTTGGGGTCGAATATTATGATTCTTCAGTAAAAATTGGAAAATTCAAGATGGCAGCTTCAAAATGGGGGCCGAGTTTTGTGATTATGGTCTGATTCTATTCAAAATTGGTATGTGGGGGTTTTTGGGGTCGGAGATTATGATTACCTAATTTGATAAGATTATTCCATTTTTCAATTTGCAAAAGAGTAATAAAAATAATAGTTTTTATAAAATAACCACACTGAAAAGTAGGAAATAAATAATAGTTCGAAAAAACTGAAAAACACGCTTTTATAGAAAACCAAACTAAAAAATAGAAAATAAGAAAAAAATCTATTTTATTTAAAAAGAAGCGTGGGGTGCATGGTATCAATAATTATATAGTTCATTACACACCGAGGTGATACCATGCACCCCACGCTTTTTTCTAAATAAAATAATTTTTTTTCTTATTTTCTATTTTTTAGTCTGGTTTTCTATAAAAGCGTGTTCTTAAGTTTTTCCAAACTATTATTCATTTCATAAGAGTATATATTTTCAATTTGAAGTGAAACTACAGAGAATCTGATTTCTTTAAGATACTAATTTTGAAACTATTTCTCCCCTCAATCTGTGGCATCCTGATAGTTCTCTACTTCCAATCGATCACATAATAAGCCAACAGGTCCATCTTTCACCAAGTGATTATTTCGTGTTTTTACCGGAACCTCAGATACTATTCGATAACAAATATTTTCTGGAATCTCTGGCGATTCCAAAAAACTTCCAACTTTCTATTTATCTGCTTCGCATCTGTCGTAGATTTGTCGAAACTGGAAAGATTGAGTTCGTTGGTGATCTTATGTCTTCTTATGACTAATTTTCAGCTCCAACATATTAATTTATAATCGTACATTATCACCCCATCAACCATATGATAGCCACCCTCCATTTTTCAATAAGAGTTGAGGAATAATTTGAAATATCAAATCACAACACGAATCAACAATCACTCTGGGGTAATTTTCTTGTTCCCATTTTTGTATGCATTTCAAAAGTGTGCACAAAAGTAAAGTGTGCACTAATTTTTTTGTGATATTTTAAATTCACATTTGAATGGCTTCTTTCAATTATGACTGTTAGCGTTAGGTACTGTTGTCGAAAAAAAATCCTAAGGGTTTGCAGTGAGCGTTGAGTTGGACAATCTTTGCTCAAACGATAAAGACTCGAATAATCCTTTTGGATATGCCCATGAAATATTCATCCAGATAATTGACAAACAATATACCGGGTGAAACAGGATATCGGGCCACCCCTGTAACTTCTGCATTCGTAAACGGATTTCTCTGGAATTTGGTACAGTTATATAAGCAACCATTTCGGATTCGATTACATTACAATCCAATATGGCGGACTTCCGGTATTTCTGGGAATGCAAGTAACTTTGTTTTTCCAAATGGAACACCCTGTATATTTCAACATATTCATGTTCAACAGGTCAAAACAAGTCCAAACCCTATGTCAAATGTATTTTTTTTTGATCATTTAAATTAAAATTAGTTTACCTCGTGGATAAATGAGATTTGGTCGAAGCTATTCACAATGAGTCTTAAATAACAAAAAAACTTATTATTTTCTGAAAAATTATTTTTTTTGTCACTTACTGGTTAATCAATTCAGTCACATCACATTTTGATCAAAAATTCATTTTTTTCAAATGAAACCCCTATGGGCTACCTACCTGTCTCTCTAGAACATTCATTGAGGAAAAAAATGACATATCATTTTTGTATTTCGGTGCAGTAACAAATTGTATGAATTCAAAAATCTACAATTAGTTCATGAGTTTTCTGGCAGTTCGAATAATTTTTCAACTTAGTAAGCTGTGGAAAACAACATTTCTGAATCTTGTCAACTAATTGTGTAAGTTATACTTATAAGCACGATAATGGTGTTTTTCCAATTCTTCTAGCGTTTTCTCGACTGACATTTTATTGGTATTCCAATTCCCGCGTCGACGCGGTTGGATCAAAATCAACATAAGCAAAACATTCATTTCTGCCTCCTCACTTACGATCATCTTCTCCACTGTTGGGTTCTTCTGGGAATCTTCTCTCCACATTCATGAGAAAGGTTTTTTGTGGGTGTCTTCTGTGTGGGTATCGTTCAGCGTATAACTGACAAGCGGCGACAATGTTTTCAAGACATTCTCCGTAAATTAATAACATATCAACCTGTTCACTTCTTGTGAACCTATAATTTTGATTTTACATTTCTACTAAACTAATTCCCGGAAGTTAACTAATTTTCGAGAGTTGAGATGAAAGATGGCAGTGAAACACAATTGGTTGACAAGATTCAGAAATGTTGTTTTCCACAGCTTACTAAGTTGAAGAATTATTCGAACTGCAAGGAAACTCATGAACTAGTTGTAGATTTTTGGATGTATACAATTCGTTACTGCACCGAAATACAAAAATTATATGTCTTTTTTGCCTTAATGAATGTTCTAGAAAGACAGGTAGGTGGCCCATAGGGGTTTCATTTGAAAAAAAATAATTTTTGATCAAGATGTGATGTGACTGAATTAATTCATCGATAAATGACACAAAAATAATTTTTCAGAAAAAATTATGATTTTTTGTTTTGTGCGAGTCATTGTGAATAGCCTTGATCAAATCTCATTTATTCACGAGGTAAAATGAAAAAACAATTGAAATTTCAATTGTTTCAAAAGAATTACAATTGACATAAGGTTTGGACTTGTTTTGACCTGTTGAACTTGAATATGTAAAAATATACAGGGTGTTCTATTTGAAAAAACAAAGTTGCTGGCATTTGCAGAAGAACCGAAAGTGGTTGCTTTTATAACTGTACCGAATTTTAGAAAAATCCGTTCACGAATGTAGAAGTGATAGGGGTGGCCCGATATCCTGTGCCACCCGGTATTCAGAGATTGTTGAAAATTATCGATTGATTTCACTAGGTAGCAGAAAATATAGTCCGGAAGCCGATTCAAATGGTATGCCATCACTTCAAAATCTGTTGAACTTTGTTGAATGAATCAAACAAAAACATCAATCGTAAAGATGTTTCTCCATGTATGAATAGGTTTAACATCATTGAAAACAACATCAACAAAGTTGTAAGTAGTATCATGTTTCGCACTTGAAGATGAATTGCTATTGGTTTGTTCATCTATTGTAGTCTCCCTGATGATGGAAATAAACCTTTCCGGAAGCTTGGAAAAACTTGAAAAGTTTACTTTTTGATTGCTGCTTATACCGCAATATCCCTAGTTTTGTACCTAATACTTTCCACACAATTTGTACTGTATTATCCACTGTTACACCTCCCATATTTTAATTGACATTCGATTACTTGCATCAGCTGGAATATATCAGCGTGAAGCAAGAAATTCAGAACTGATTTTTCGGGATCTACCGCGTCGATTAATTCGTGGTGTTAAACATGGCTTAGCTTCGAATTCCATACTGAAGACAAAAGTGTACTTTATTCCAACACTATTTCATGAAGATTAATAGTCAGCCGAATTGCTTCACGTCTCCCAGAAATTGTTTGTATTGTATTACTGAGTTGAGGTAACTCTTCTGGAATAACCCTTTTGCCATTGAAAAAATATATTGACAAAAACTGGTTTTATGTTTTCCATATTTTGGGTTTTTGTTCGCTATTATCCCCACAGTGAGTGATATATTGATGGAAAACTATGAAGAAAAGTATATAGATACCTACCAAAAATGTCCCAAAGTCTGGTGGAGATATGTCGATGACATTTTCATAATTCGGCTACATTACAGGAAAAAATTGGAAACTTTTTTCAGTCATATCGATTAAAAGGAACCCCCGATGAAATTTACTGAAGAAATGGAAGGAAACCATCAAATATATTTTCGAGATGTATCCATAAAAAAATATCCAGATCATTTTGAAACAACTGTTCTCAGAAAAGAGACACACACTGACAGATACCTCAATTCAAATTCAAATCATCAAATGAGTATCAAAAAGGTGTAAATGAAACACTCCAGAATAGCTGAGTTATTTCTTCAACTCCACAGAATTTCTGAGATGAAAGTGTTTTTATAAAAAATGTCTTTGACGATAATACATATAAAAGGAGATTTGTCAATAGAACCACCAAGCAAATTGAGATTTAAAAACAACACCGAGGCAATCAACAACAATGAGACCTCCAACAACAACCATTAGTAACGGATGTAATTCCATACGTTCCGGGACTATCCGAAAAATTGAAAAGAATCGGCTACAAAGCCAATGTCAGAACGGTATTCAAAACTCGTAATACGTTGAGATCGGATCAACCCGAACAAAGCAAACAAACGAAGAACAAAATTAAAAAGAATGTATTTAGAGTGTTGCATGTGTTTGTGAAAAATTCACACGGAGAAATGTCAAGACCTTTGAGAATAAGAAAATCGGAACACAAAATATAAGAAATAGAGGAATTGGAAATTCAATATTGGTAGAACATATACTGACACAAACAGGGGCCCATATAGTAGATTGGGACGATACGAAAATTCTCATGCGCGAACTAAATGACAGAAAATAAAATTTAAAAAAGGTTTCTGTATTATATTGAATGGAAATGATAATATAGCTGAGTGTTTTTTCACTATGGATCCAACATGGATGTCCCTACTGAATAAAATTATAGTTTGAAAAAACTAAAAAAAACACGTATATACGCCAATAAGGACTAACAAGTTGAAAATAATAAGAATGAAGTCATTGACCAAAAATAATTATAAAAAGTGAATGAAGTGCACCCCACGCTTTCTGTACATGAGAGAAAAATTTTCAGTGAATGACTTTATTCTTAATATTTTCAACTTTTCAGTCGTATATGCGTATTTCTTTAGTTTTTTCAAACAAAAATTTCATTTTGATATATTTTTGTCATTTTTTTTGATAATCTTTTTTTTGTGTTACGTTTAATTCTTCATTTTCATTTCCACGGGTAACGAACAATGAAACGGTCAACCCTCTCAGAGTGCCCGGTTCCCTGAGGATGACGCTAGCGACAAGATATTGTTAGCCTTCCTATTGTCATTCATTCCTCGGCACGTTTCTCACCAATACGAGGTGTTTCGTTATTGCTTAAGGACGATAATCCTTGGATGATTTTAGAAAAATTCTTCATATGAACATAGGTCCGCAACTGCTTTATTTCTGAGATACAGGATGTTGAAATTCAACAAAAAAATTAGTTCTTCCCCAATATCTCTGAAACCGACTAGGTTTTACCTTTCAATTTTGGTACATGCAAAGTACGCATAAAAATACATTTTTTCCATGATGAAGGATTTCTTGATTTTTATCAGTGGCGTCCCTGTTAACATGCCACTGTCTTTTTTCCAAATGAATATTATTTTTGTAATTTTTCTCTATCTTCTCATAAAAATGATGTCGTGCCTTTTTTTCGTCCGGAAAACTGTTTTTGAGTTAGAAAATAAATGCATTCATTTGCTTATGCGAAATCAGCCGTTGAAGAGTAGTAGGATTATCTTGTGGGCTAGAAACATCTAGTTTGCTAAGAACACATTTCGTTGTTTTCAACATGAACAATTTTGACACTCCTTTAGCTAGATACGTGATATTATTTACGTTTTAAAAACTTATTTATAAAAAAAAACATGGTAAATATAACAAATACCGATTTAGCAGACTTGCATTTCTTGTATGGGTTGCTAACGGAAACGATTATGGAACCAGATGAACCTGATGCTCGAACGATTTCAAGCACCCACAGAAGGTTATGTGAAACAGGAAGTTCTGAGCCAAATCATCACTTGACAGGAATACATAGGAGTGCAAGAGCTCTAGCAATTGAGGTAGCTGTTTTTAATTGAGTTGGCAAAAATCCTGAAATAAGTACCAGGGAAGTTGACAATAATTTGAATATCGCTCATATTCTAGTATGGAGGTATCTTCATGATAATCCATTATATTCCTATCACATTCAACGGGTTCAGGCTCTACTTCCTCGAGACTTTTCATTACGAGTGAATTTCTGCCAACGGTTTCTCCAAAAAGTTACCGAAAATCCTTTATTTGACAGGGAAATTTTATTCACGGACGAAGCTAGTTTTACTAAAAACAGGATCAGAAATGTTCATAATAATCATTTTTGGGCCGAGAAAAATCCGCATGCAATCGTGAAATCTCATCACCAGGAGCAGTTCTCATTAAATGTCTGGGCAGGAATTATTGGAGATTACCTAATTGGATTTTTTCATCACGCAGATTAAATGGACATAATCATTGCCGATTTCTTGAAGATAATCACATGTGATTCATGCAATGTGCACCTGCTCATTTTAGTGCTCTGGCATGCGAATATTTGAACCAAAACTTCCTCAATCGCTGGATAGATCATGGTGGAACAGAATCATGACCGGCTAGATCCCCAGACTCAAACAGTCTTTATTTTCTTTGGGGACATCTTGAAATTTTGGTGTACAGTCAACCAATTCTAACTGAGGAAGATTTGCGAAACCTCGTTATAGTTTCCTGTGAAGCAATAAGAAATACTCCAGGAATTTCCCAAAGAATACGCGAGTCAATGGCAAGGAGATCTAACTTGCAGGAGGCGGACATTTTGAACAGTATATTTGATTTTGGTATTTTTTTTTTTCATAATAGTTATGTTTTAACTGATAAAAAAAAATATTTATTTGCATACTCATTACAAAAACTGAATAATAGTAACCATAAAATTATAAAAATCTTGCCTACATCCTCACCACAATTGTGAAATTAGGACTGAGAGAAAAATCGAATAGGGACAAGCAAATTCATGTATTTTCTTTCTAAATCAAAAACCATCCGCTAGACGAAAAAAGGCAGAAGACCACTTTTATGAGAAGATAGAGGACAATAACAAAAATAATATTTATTGTGGAAAAAGACAGTGGCGTATCATTATTTTGATAAAAAATATGACAGGGCATGTGAACAGCGACGCCACTGATGAAAATTGAGAAATCCTCTATCATGGAAAGAATAATTTTCATGCATACTTTGCATGTACCAAAATTGATGGAAAAAGCCAAAGTGGTTTCAGAGATATTGGGGAAAAACTGATTTTTTTGTTGAATTTCAACGTCCTGTATCTCAGAGATGAAATGATATACAAAGTGATGAAATCAACTAACCAGAACTCACAAAAATAATTTATATTATATAACAATGAATAGGTAAAGTAGATAATCATATTATTCACCAGTTAATAGTTGAAGTAAGATAGGTAAATAAGTATTTTGGAGGCAAACAGAAATTAAGGAAGTAGTACTTAGTGGATTTCAGCAGAAAATAATTTTAAAATTAAATTTTTTCAACAAATAATTAAACCGAAAAAATCAACTGAAAAGCAAAAAATAAAATCAACCTTCTTAGTCTTAAGGATAATTGAGCTCCTAAACTAATGTTACTAATTTAGAGTCGGCACCAAACAAACTAGCAATTGAATTAGGTAAAGCGTAAAATGATGCCAGCGAGATGCACAGCGGCGTTTTGTGTACTTTTTGAAAGAATTATAATGATCTCCAATAATTGTTTGTGTGGCGCCGACTCAAAATTAGTTACTCACACTAGTTTAGGAGGTCAATTATCATTAAGACAGAGAAGATTCATTTAATTTTTTTGCTCCTCAGTTGATTTTTTGGTCGGTTTTATTTTTTGTTGAAAAGTTTTTATCATGATAATGATTCTAAAATATTCCATTATGCATTGTTTTTTCGTGAATGTTTTTCTTTCAGGAAGTCACATTTTCACACAACATTAAACAATAAATGAGACACATGACTTTATGACATATGACGATAAGTCATATGACAGCTCGCTTGAGCTATGTTTTCCTAATGGAACTGATTCAGTGCCCTATCAGAAATTTTGGCGAATTTGCTGAAAAACATCGGAGCATACGCGATATCTTGGAAATGTAAATTATTCTGTGAAATACTAGTGCTCTCGCCATATCTTTGGAATGAAAATTATCTCTTTTCTGACGATTTAGGTGATGATACCAGGTCATAGCTTCAAAACTATTGTATTGTCGTGGGTTCTTAATACGTGTTCAAAATTTCAAACACTTTGGACATCTGGAAGAGGGTGAAAATTAATTTAGAAAATTCCATCACCTAATTCATACGTACATACATACAGGCGAAGCTAATAAAGCGTGTATTAAAAGGAGGTGGAACTACAGAAACTTCGTACGTCGAGTTCCTGTGAACTTTTGTGGTGCATGTCAGATTTTGGATATACCTACAGCAAAGTGAAATGTCACCGATTTTGACAAGATTTTCACAGATGCTTCAGAACACGATAATAAAAGTAGATCCATCGGAATTTTTCATCGGAAACGGTTATTTTCGGAATTATAGCCCTCGAAGGATTCGAAAAAGTCTATTTTCAATCATAACTTCCACTTACCTAGAACGTCCTTATTTCTCCATTTTATCAGAAACACTCTGTATGGAACCCTCAACTCCTATTCGAAACCTTCTTCGATGCAATTCATAACAATTTTTCTTCTATTTTCTACATTGTTGCCAATTATTCAAGTAAACCTCCATATATCCGGTAAAAGCACTCCTGCTCTCCGAAAATAGCTGAGAGACTTTTCTTACGTGTTTTTGCCCACTGAACAGCAATCCGGAATGAAAACGCGGCGCTCTTTCATTGATCCAGAACACAAGTTTTTCAAGAATGTTTTCTCGCGCAAAAATCACTCACAATGGCTCCTTCTTTTTACAATGTAAAAACATCCTCGATTTTGGTGATAGCGAAATGTACCTAAATTCCATTTTTACCATTACTTACACATTTGCTGAAATGTCTGCTCCTATTGAAACCTAATTCAATGTACTTGCATCTCGCGACAGACTGTCACTATTGTGCCCAAATAATTAATCGAAAAAAAACGAGAAAAATCAGCGCTACCGAAGTTCCCGCGAGCGAAGCGAAGTGTGTTCTGGAAAAATTGATTAACTGACCATCAACTTGGATAGTTAGATTAGCCAAGTTGGGTTATGTTGTTTCCTTCTTTTACGTAAGACATTGACTGGATTTGAAGAGCGGACCAAGACACGACGAAGAATTTATCTAAACTCAATTTTTACCATTACTAATAACACGTTTGCTGAAGTGTCTGCTCTCTTCGGAACCTAATTCAGTATACTCGCATCTCGTGATCGACTACCACTATTGTTCCCAAATAATTATTCGTAAAAATCGAGAAAAATCACCGATAACGAAGTGCCCGCGAGCGAAGCGAAGCGTGTTCTGAAAAAGTTGATTGGCTGGCCATCAACTTGGATAGCAAGGTTAGCCAAGTTAGGTAAGGTTGTGTTGCCTTCTTTTACGTGAGACGGAATTCAGAATCACGTAAGATTTGATTTGTAGAGCAGACCGAGATACGCTGACCTTATAACGCATTTGTTGAAGTATCTGCTCCTATTGAAACCTAATTCAGTGTACCTGCATCGCGCCACTGACTGTCACTATTGTGCCCAAATAATAACTCGTAAAAAACGAGATGAATCACTGCTACCAAACTGCCCACGAGCAAAGTGAAGCGTGGTTTGAAAAAACTGATTGACTGGCAATCAACTTGGATAGCATGGTCAGCCAATATTTCCGCGCAAACGGTTATTTTTGGAATTATGGCCCCACAAAGGTTGAAAAAGTCAATTTTCAACTGTCACTCATGTTATACGGCTTGATTCTTCGAATTTTTCAACAATTTTGATTATTTTGAATATCACAATAAATAATTTAATTGAATGAATGTTAACTCTTCATGTCTATCGGACATTTTTACATTTGGCAACATTGCATTTTCAACATGAATGACTATCGACAATCATCCCAAATCTTTTTGCCTGTCTACTCGAATAAAATGACTTTCAAATGGGAAAACTAAGTTTTTATCCAAACTTTCTGCGGGACATTCGGAACATATCTTCTAGTATCGCATTTATAAAGTTTAGTTCGTACTGTTCAGAGTGCTAGTTTCGTGAATAGTTGTGGAATAATTTTTTTCAACCATTCATTGATACCTACATGCCATAGAGTTGGACATTTGAAAAAAAAAAAATTTCGACCCTTTCCGGCGGAAAAATTCTGGTTGCTCAACGAATTACAGCGCATTCTGAAGCATCTGTGAAAATTTCGTCAAAATCGGTGACATTTCACTTTGCTGCAGGTTTTCCAGATTTTGACAAGTAATTGGCGAAGTAACACGAAATACTTCAAGTGCCATTTAAAATTGTGATTATTTTCCAAAAACCAGGATTTGTTTAAGAGAATAGAGGTGATTCCCGAAACGTCATCAAAGGAAGTATATATTGTATTTAGAATTTTTCAATTTACTTTTGTTGTGAGATTTATCAGGAAAATAATTTTCAAACGGTGCGTTACTGACAAATTTGATATTTTCTCAGTTTATTTCAGAATCGAGAATATCGAAAACACAGTAACGTATCGGGGCAAATTTAGGAATTTGCTTTCCTCAGAATATTTAACTAATAATATTTACTTCCAGGGGGGGCATAAGATCCAAAATATGGAAAACAGAATTCCGATACCTTCCCAAAAAACATTCAGATGTTATTTAGAAAACGGTTTTCATTGGTTCAAATTTGTTATATAACAGTCATCGATTGCGATTTCAAGAGTATAATTTCTGAAGCAGAGAAGCTTGGCGGATTTATAGAATTTCTTTCATTAGGAAACATTTCAATGATGTATCACAACCCTGACTTGTCAATGGAAACAGAGATTTAAATCAGGAAATTTCCTGGAGACGCATCTAGAGTCCAAGTCTTGTTCTTCAATAAAGCATATCAATTTCTTCATTCATTGTAGGTGCTCACGTTTTAGAATGTCTCGATTTCATAACTTCTTCGGAGGTGGCAGGATTTTCAATTTCGACCAACATCGCATTATGAGTTCAATCTGGAGATTTCATTTTTGATCGATCTCTCAGCTCATATGAATTATTTTCGATATCATCATTGATGTTTCTGATTGTTTTTTGTGTGGAAAATCCATTTTCTTCGTTATTTCAATTTTCGTTTCAATAATTTCACTTTTATTTTCGAATTTCAGTTAAAAAATCCCTATTTTCATCTTGTTCTCGTGTACATGTGTTTTCTTTTGTTTCACATTGGCACTGACATCAATTTTTATTTTTTCAGGATCCCAGAGTCTATAACTGCATGAATCTTCTTCATATCCAATAAATATCATTTTTCTACTTCTAGGTGTCCACTTTTTGGCTAGTTCTTCGAAACAATGCATGTAAGCAACAGCACCAAATACTTTCATATTTTTTATGTTGGGTTTTGTACCCAACCAGTTTTCGTATGGTGTCACATCAACAGATTTCTTCGAAAGTGTTCTATTCAGAATATAAAATTTATTGTGCACTTTCTGTAATAGTTCGTATTTCTCGCTCAGATTTTCCATTCTGTTCATGCGCAAAAAGTGCCGATGTTTCATGAATAATACCTCTTCACAATCATAACAAAGGACTTTCCCTGTTTGTCGTTTCGCCAGATTTTTGAGTTCTTTGAAGTTCTCACATACTTCAGATTTGTATCTGAGGAAATAGACTATTCGAAATTCAGTACCATCATTTTTGAAGAGCAAAAAATATTTTGATCCACTTGGTGACATCACGTTCATTGGTCCACATACATTTGTATGAATGAATTCACCAGGAGTGTAGGCTCTTGCTCTGGTACTTTCAGAAAAACTTCTTCGACTTTGTTTACCGAATTGGCAGCCTTGCAATATCAACTCCAGGTTCGCTTGCGCCTTCTGAGAAGTCTAAGAAATTCACCGAATAAAGGTTGGTTGAGTTATCTTCAATGTTCCTGAAGTTAACATAAGTCAAAAACCATTGCACATGAGTCTGAGAAACCCGTGTGCGTTATATCAACAATTTAGTGGCGAATCCAGAGATATAACAAAAATCGAGGTTTGACATTTGAAGAACAGAACTCAGTTGTGTATCTTATTTCGAGATATCCTGTATATAAATGAAAATATTCGAAAAAACAAGTCGATACCTTGGATAGAGCAAAGTTATGGAGCTTTCACGTACCTCTGGGTTACCCTGTATACCATAAAGAATATTGGCGAATATGCGTCTTGCATTAATCGAATACGAGAGCCACTTTCCATTCTCTTCTATATCAATGAACACTCTATTGAAATGCTTTTCCAGAAAAACTGGAAGGAGAGGATACTGCCCTAGATGGAATCGTTCAGTATCTCCCGTAAAAGACTGACAAGAAATGATTTCGGTATCAATTTGGAAGACAGTCAAACCTTCCATACAAAATTTGAATATATGTCCTATATACAGGGTGTCCCTGGACTTCCTCTTTTCCTCTCGGGAATGTATAGATGGGATCAAAATATCACCAGTACTTCATATAACTTTTGTTCCTAGAAGCCTACGTTACCAAGCTACAGAATGAAAAATGATTTTCTTTGATAACTTTCAAAGTGAATATTCATAATCATCTAAATTTTGGTGATTGACTAAACAAATTGATTTCTTCGATGAGCTTTCAGTCAGTTGTTTCGCTACAAAGTTAGGAACGGACTACCCCCGATGGTCCACACCCCAAAACTTTGAAATGACTGGGATTTGTCAATATGTTTTAACAAAACAAGGTTACCTGGACAATTTCCTGAATAAAAGAACTCGTGTGGAAAATCAATCGAAGCAACGATTTTTGATAAAAACGCATTTTTGTTCGACGACATCCAACCTGAGATGTCCACCATTATTCGAAAATATTGATTTGTAATGAAAATAGACATTATAGATACAATGTTAATAACGAACTCTCATCATGCAAACACGTTTACCTTACAAAACTCATGGTGTAAATAATCAATCGCAAGCCTCAAGAGCAAACAGAAATTCAAAATCCCGCCACAAAAACTGCTCGATATGACCCCCGTCTGTCTCAATAAATTTTTTTAGTCGGCGCAAATACCCTCTCTGCACATGAAATAGCATGCCAGGGTCGTTTCGTATGGCTTCACAATGTTTTGTAATTCTATTCAAGAAGGCATCTCTGGTGTGGATAGGTGAAGCGTAAACGAGGCTTTTTAGATGCCCCCACAGAAAGAAACCCAATGGATTTGAATTCGGAGACTGCTGTGGCTATGAATATGGCCCACCTCTACCAATCCATCTATTGGGGAAAATCTGGTTCGGATGGTCCCGCACAATCAAACTAAAATGAGGAGGAGCACGATCATGCATAAACCACATATCTCTTCGGGTTTGCAATGGAACATGTTCCAAAAGTCCATTCAAATCGTTCTGAATGAACTCCAAATAACGTTCTCCATTCAATCGGTCATGTAGAACGAATGGTCCCATAAGATGGTTTCCTATGATACCAGCCCAAACATTCACGTTGAATTTCCGTTGGTGTTTGGTTTGCAATATCCCATGGGGATTTTCTTCGGCCCATATGTGGAGATTATGAGAGTTGATTACTCCATCCATATCAAAACACTTCAAACTGTCCTATAAGAATATTGACAATGCAATGACAGCGCACCAATCAACAAAACAGAATCGCATTCCAGTTGTCATTTTTCATCCACACTAATTTTATTTCTTTCTACAAGGTGTTTTTGTCAACATCTGTGGAAGAAGTGGAACATAAATTTATTCACCGGATATTTTTCACCTTTTCATATGCAGCCGTTTTTGTAGTTTATTCGTTTGCTTTTCATTAGTTATGTCTTCCGATGTGCGTTTTTTCAGCTAAATTTATCTTCGAGTTAAATATTTTCTTCCATGAAATTATACTTATCAGTGAAACTACTCAACATTTGAACTGTGGATACGAATTTGCAACATCCAAATGTTGAGTTTCATGAGATTCAGATAACACAACACGAAACGTGCTATTCCACGCGTACATACAAAATATGGACTGAATTCGATATTTCATAGTGGAGTTGCTTGTTAGTTCAAAAACACCACGAATCTACATAACTTGATATTTCATTTGAAAAAATATCTACATTGTGAATGAAACTTTCAACTAGGTACTGTACTTTTTGTTTACGACTTTATTCCAGCATATTTTGTATTATCCCTGTTGAAAATGTTGTTGAATTAACACTAGCATTAGTATTTCTACTGTGAAAATTTTTTTCATCTCAAATAATGGTGAACGATCGGGTTTGATGTCGTCGAGTAAAACTGCATTTTCATTGAGAATGGTTGCTTTGATCGATCGAAAATTGTCAACGTAACCTCATTTTGTTGAAAACTATTGAAAAATTATCTGTCATTTCAAAGATGATTTTGAATATTCACTTTGAAAGTTATCAAAGAAAAACATTTTTCACTTTGTGACTCTGAGGGCCCGTAACTTGGTAACGAAGGCTTTTAAGAACAAAAGTTATATGAAGTATTGGTGATATTTTGACCCCATCTATACATTATCGAGAGGAAAAGAAGAAGTCCAGGAGCACCCTGTATATATGAAATGTAAGATGAGAAAAATGATTCATCTTTTTATTTTTGGATAGGCTCTTTGGTTGATGGATGGTTGCTTTACTCGTTATGTGTCCAATTTGTACTGATAGTTGTTATAGTATTCGTTGTTGCACCCAGCGAAAAAAAAATTAAAGTGAAATATTCTATTATGCATATGCAGCATTAATATTCCATACAATCGTGAGGTTCTACTTATATACCTATTCAAGACTTTCAAATAGCAGCTAGTATCAATTGGCTGAATGGAATGAACAACACTAAAAACTCAGGAGTCTGCAAGTGTTCAATATGATATCACGATATCAATATGATGTCACGAATAATAGCAACTATGAGTTCATTTGGAAAAAAGATGTTCAGATGATTATTACATACAAAAATATACATAAATACTGAAAAATAAAACAACAAACAAGAAACAATAAATGAAGTGCAGAGTATTGATTGAATTCTGATCTTGTGAAACATTTTTACTTGAAGGGGTTCGTCATTCTCTTCCCACTTAGTAATCATATGAATAATAATCAGAAAAGTCCCTGGGGAAAACTCTTCTTGGCCGTCTTCTACCATACCTCCTTCGTCCCCGACGCAGTTTTCTCACTCCCACTTTTCCCATTCCGGGTATTACCAGTATTGGTCCTCCCAGTCCTAGTCCTCCCAGTCCCGCTCTTTCCAGTCCTAGTCCTCCAAGTCCTGGGCCTCCCAGTCCTAGGCCTCCCATACCTAGCCCTTCCAGTCCTAGTCCCCCCAGACCTAGAACTCCCAGTCCTGAAAAATACCAAAAGTCAAAATCCATTCATCAAATTATTCTACACATGGAAACGTGACTAGGTGATTATTTGGAAGTATTCAAATCTAAATCATTTGGTTACGTTTGGAAAAATCGCCAAAGCTGACACATACCGGGTGTCAACGAATCTTTTACACAAGTCATAACTTCTAGAATATTAGGTGTATCAAAATGAAACTTGGTATAGGTGAATGGTATGTGAGGAGTAGAGTTTATGCATGTTTTTCACTCTGCGGTCACTTCCGGTTTCACCGGAAATGGTTCCGGTTTTGAATTTTTCAAATGGAACATCATGTATATTGTAACATTTTTTTATTTCTGAGGAAATTTTGAATCAGAATGTGATATTCTGAAGAGTTTTCACGCCTACTTAATTTTTTTAGATTCACTTTTAATATTGCATCTAGGCGGATCGGACGTAAACTAATCTGAGGACCTCAGGTAATGTCAGAAGATTACAATCGCAAAGTTTTTGTGACTAGTATGATAGATAGGAATAACAAAAGTAGGCAAAATTACATTTTCGTGTCCAACTATTATTTTTCGAATGGCGACCATTTTTTGACGAGCAGTTTCCGGAAAAAACAAAATTTGACGAATGTAACGATACTAATTCATTTGCGATTGGATCAAGAATAAGAACAATAATTAAATGTTACTGAGGAGAATAATAGATAATAATTTATTCACTTTTGTCAAGTGTGCCATGGAAAGCCATGATGCATAATATTTTGCAGTTATTTTCATCAAGTCTTCTTTGAAAAAAAACACTCACTTAGTTGATGACAGGGAAATGAGATTTATGAGCAGACAGTAGAAGTTTCTTAATTTTCGTTGAATGTCAGTTTAATTTTCCTTCAAAATAATGTATACTCGAAGTGAGGAAGTGAATATGTTATTAATATTTGGAGAATGTTATAGAACTTCAAGAAATGCTGCTGAATTGTATGCTCAGAGATATCCTAATCGGCAACATCCAGCCCATCAGTATTTTCAGTATGTTGAGAATGTTTTAGGCAAGAAGGAAACCGAGAGGCGGAACAGATGTTTATAATAAATGAAGGAACTGAGAATAACGTTCTTGCTATGGTTGAGGTTGATAAAAAGGTTTCTTTTAGATGAATTATTCAAGAAATGCAGATAAGTCACGAATCAGCAAGAAAAATACTGATAAATCACGGATATCGAGCATTCAAATATCATTCACATCAACATTTGTATGCTGACGACAGCGATAGACGAGTAGTGTTTTGTGATTGGATACTTCTATATTATAGAGTTAACCCAAATTTAATCAACTTTATTCTATTTTCCGACGAATCACGATTTTCAAATAATGTTCAATAACCAAAATACTCGGTACTGGGCTCAACAAAATCAACATGCAATGAGATAGAACAATTTTCAAGGAAGGTTAGGCGTCAATGTTTGGGCTGGTATCGTTGGAAACAGAAAAATTGGGCCAATATTGTTTCAAGGTCCAATAACAGGGGTTAGGTTCTGAGGATTTGTTCAAAATGAAATCGAGGTCATCTCAATAACCTACCTTGAGCAGTTCCACGGCGAATTCACTCCCAACAAGATGGAGCACCCCCTCATGATACCAAAGAAGTTCCTAATTACTCAATAGAGCATTTTAATAATCAAGTTATTGCAACCAATGGTCCAGTACGGTGGCCTACCCGCTCACCAGATCATACTGTGCTCGATTTATTCATTCGGGGATATGTTGAGGAAAACAGCTCCAGCCACTCTTGAAATCTCAGGAGAGAGAATTCTGCGGGCATACGAAACGTGTCGAGAGAAACAATTGATCGAGCTGAAATGTGTATCGAACGAGGAGATATGCTCTTTTAAAAATTTACTTCAGTTAAAGTTTATAAATTATTATCCATGGCACACAAGACAAAAGTAAGTGAATCAGTATCCAGTATTTTCCCTAGTAATATTTAATTTATATTCTTATTTTCAATCCAATCGCAAATAAACTAGTATCGTTCGATTATTCAAAGAATATTTTTTTTGGAAAGCTTGTCAATAAGTAGTCGCCATTTGATAAATAATAGTTAGACAAGAAAATGTAATTTTGCCAACTTGTCTTATTCCTTTCTATCTACTAGTCACTTAAACTTCATGGTCACCTAGACGCAATATTGAAAGTGACTCTAAAAAAATCAAGTGGACGTGAAAACTTTTCAAAATGTCACATTCTGATCCAGAATTGTCTCAGAAATCCAAAAATGTTACAATATGCAGGGTGTTCCATTTTAAAATTCAAAACCGGAGTCATTTCCGGTGAAACCGGAAATGACCAAAAACTGAAAAATTTGTGAAAACTTTTCTCTTCATATACTATTCACCTATACCAAATATCATTTTGATAGACCTAATATTCTAGAAGTTATGAACTGTCTAATAGATTCGTTGACATTCGGTAAACAGATACATACGAAATGCAGGTAAGGGGAACAGATAGGTGGCAGAGAAAAACTAAGATATAGGAAATGAACCTTGAGTTTTATTTAAAGTATATGAATCTGCTCCTAGTATCTAATAATTCTTCTTCAGTATAGGTATCTAGATATTATGATATATTTATATACAGTTTATCCAAGGGAGCAGATCTTTTTTTTTCATATTTTCATAGATTCCTTAGGATAGTATTTTAAATCTATCCGGTGATTGCCATTAGAGTTGGAAATATGTTTTGATAAGCCTGACTTTTTGAACTGTAATGAAAATTGATGTTTCACCTAGTCTTGTTCAGAAAAACTTCACATTGAGACACATTCAGAAAAAACTATCAAGACAGAAGCGGACACAAATTTCATTCATAATATGAATTGACCATTAATAAAATTCCAATCGAAACATGGAAAACAGATAATGGCAATCACTGAGTAAAATGGGTGGAACTCAAATGATAGCAAAAGAAACCCGTAAGAAACTGGAAAAACTTGAATGTTTCTGTTGAACTATAAATTACTCATTTGAAAATGAAATCACATGTGAATACCAATACTGAAATAATCAAAACAAAAAACAGTGAGATGATAATGATATGATTTTATTGGTATCAAGATAACACTCAATTCATTAATTTGTTCGATTGTTATATCGTAAATTGTTCAACATCAGTCAAAAAAGAAAACAAGAGAAATATATGCGGAAAAATCCAAGAAACTCCAATATTTTTTTACTGTTCCCGTTGAAGGAAGATGTTGATTCAACGGTTACATAATAGATTGAGAAAATGTATAATATGAAATTGTTTTTCTAGTTGATGTGGAACGAAATGAAAGTATATTTTTATGCTCTCACTCACCGATATTTGTACCCAAGCTGAGGCCCATTCGAAATTATCTTTGTTCATTAAATTTGCGATTGGTCTCCTTTATTCCCACAGTTTGCTCTTCCAGCACGTTCTCCTCTTCATCTTTTTTTCTCACTATCCCCTTTTTAAACTCTTTTTCCTGTTTAATCTCTTTTTCATTTCCTTCCTTCTCTTCCGTTCCTTTCTCCTCTTCCTTCCCTTCCTTGCCTTTCCGTCATTCTTCTCTTCCTTCTCTTTTTTCTCTTTTTCTCTCCTTGCCTTCCTTGTCTTCCGCATCTTCTGTCTGATCCTTCTCTCTCTTCTTCCCTCTTTTTCTCTTTTTTCTTATCTTCAATTATTTTTTTTTTCCTGCCTCTTTGTCTCCTATTCCCCTCGTCAATTTTCATCTTTCTTTCTGTCTCCTTCTCCCTCTCTTCCTCCTCTTTCTTCTTCTCTTCCTCCTTTTTTTTCTGTTCTTTTCCATTTTCTTCGTCTTGCTCTTTTTCTCCTCTTCCTTGTCATTCTTCCATTTCTCCTCGTCCCTCTGGTCGTTTTTCTTCCCCCCCCAATTGTTCTGTTCCTTCTCCCTTCTGACCACGTTCATTTTCCTCCTTTTTTCTGTTCTTTCTATCTCCTTCTCTACCTCCTTCCCTCCTTCTCTACGTCTTTTTTCCTTCTCCATACACCTTTCGCCTTCTCTTTCTCCTGTCTCTTCTTCTCTTTTTCTCTTTTCCCACTTGTTTTCCTTCTTTTCATCCTTTCCTCGTCTTGCTCCTTATCCTTCTCTCTCTTTTTTATTTTCTCCTTCCTGTTTTCTTTTTTCTTCCTTTTTTTTTTCACCTTCTCCTTCTCACTTCCTTTTTGGTCCATTTTTCCTCTCTTCCCCCTTTTTTTCTTCTTTTTCTCCTTTTCATTTTTCTCTTTCTCGTTGTCCTTATTCTTTTCTTCCTTCTTATTCTTCTCTTCCTTCTTGGCCTTCTTTTCCTCCTTGTCTATGGCTGACTCTCTTTTTTTTCTTTTTCCTTCTTTATGTCTTCAGTTGATTGAAAACCTTACAGAAAGAAAGCATGTATTGAAGTGGTGTTTGATTACTTTCAACATCGTAATGATTCAGTACAGTTATGCAGGTAGTATAACTGAATGAAACTTTTCTCACATCACTACCGAATTGTGTCTAATGTACAAACGCTCAAAAATAATTGGTTATAGTTTGGATGAAATATAGACAACTGAGACGAGATGTCTTCGGCAATTCATTATTTTATATGGATGGAGGCCAATTATTTAAAAAAATAATGATCGGCTAACAGTTATACTTACAATATGAATTAATTTCCTTATCGAACAGTTGGGCAATACGGTAACTGAATGAGTTACATAAAATTGCCAATATAAGGCCTGGTATTTTCACCTCCGGTTATACTAGGGATAAGTTAACCAATGGTTAGAATGTGATTTTGCTTATCCGTTGATCAATTCATTCCCACTATAACTGGAGGTCAAAATACCGGACCTAAGGCAAATCATTCATTTTCCTATGAAAGTGTTAACTCTCTTCCGAACTTCAGTTTTTGAATGATGTAGTCATCATTATCGTTTTCTCGTTAGCACTGGAGATATTTGCAAATCGATGGATTGGTTCAATAGCGCTTTACGTTACGCTGGAATGATAACTTGGTGGGATTTCGAAATGAATTATGTACTCTTCAATCTGAATTTGCTAGTGATAATTCAGCGAAGTTAATATTTTCGCTTATGAAAGACTTAACTCAGCCTACGATGAGTCCGTTATAAAATGATATCGCACTTTTTATCGATCGTATCTTATTACTTCATGCAATCCACGGATTCAAGTGCATCGATCATATTCGAATACGCACCATTGCGACAGTCCATTCTGGTCCGCACACGCCGTATCCCCACTATGAATGAGAGTATGACGTCAAATTGCGGGAAGTAGGCGAATAGGTGGAGAAAATCCAGTCGAGAGCACGGTTTATCACCTCATACCATCAAAGTCATACTCGAAGTAGTGTCGACTACAAACCGTATGGGGGCGCTATGATCGACTGGAGTTAATAACACCAACATATACAATGCAGTCCATAGGTATGGATTAAACTCATTTTTAGCGTTTTTATGTATTTGTTTAAAAATAAACCTGAAACAGGTCGATTTCTATTGTCAATTCGACCATTTACAGTATGAAAATATCACCCCCTTCTTGCACCCCATCTGAATTGAGAGCACCCCCTCAAAATTTTAAATAAGAAAGGGGTCGTGTAGCACCTCGTTTGACAGGGATTCACATTCTCTATACAGAAATATTGAGTTTTTCAAATTTCGTGCAATCATAAATGCGAACATTCATTTTGAAAATGTAAAACTTTTGATACTCCACGTAAAATGAAGGAAATAATGTCACATTATGTTTAGGAAGTATTTTTCATTTCATTATACAATTGAATTGAATGTTCAAAATGACCACCATCCACTCTTTACAATAAGCAAGTCCATCTTGGAATTCTCGTACAACATTTTGTAGGACCTCAGGGGTCAGTTGGAATTGTAACGGATTTCTCCAAATTACATTGGAATATCAGGATTTTCTAAGGGGAAACATAATATTGTCATTCTACAAGAAACTTATTTTAATGAACAATCATTCAGAGTTCCTCACTATGAACCATATGGGAATTAACATGTGGTATCTCAAAGTGAAGTGGTATGATTTTACGAAGTAGAAAAACTCAAAGTCATCTCCACAATTATATCGCAATCGATCAGTTTTGTGATGGTGGATAGGTAAGAAACCATCGATTAGTACATGTTTCATCATCAGCTGAATGTAAAATTCTACAATGGAAGAAGCGAAAGGAGGTAAAACCATAGGTAGTGGTGGTACAATATGGATGAGAGAAAGTGATGGGTATGAACATTAATTATATGTAACGTATTCCATGTTCAAAAAAAATAACGAATAAAGAGTTTGCCATTCAAAAAAATATTATTTTCCTTTTTTATCTCCCGGGAGGCTAAAGCCATCAGCCGATATAAAATTACGACATGTGGATCAATGATAGCAATGAGTGGTGAATGACAGAACACAGGGGTCATCCAACAAGAAAACTGAATTCTCAAGACACCACCATGGAGCGATGACAGAAGAACAACATGCACAGAACATTGGTGAAATGGAAGCAAATCCAAACCGAAGCAAATAATATTCTGTGCAAAAGGCTCAGATGTCACATATCCATATTGACAATTACATGATTATAGCTAAGAGTAGAACATGTATGTATTGAATTAAAGATCAGTGCATCTATGACAGACTAGTTATTCCAACGAACGCCATGAAGTGCGACCTCTATAGAGGAAAGGAATACCACAACACAGAGCCAACCGAACTAACACCTGGCCTAACGAACAGATCTACAATGACATAGAACAAACGGTTTCTCGGAGTTCAAGGGAAGAAAGTAATCTGATGAAACGTAAGGAAATCAAAAAACTTTTGGCAATCAAATTGTACTTGTTCGTTTAGAGAAACAACATTCAGATTGTTAATAGCAGAATTGATCTAAGAAATTTCAAGGAAATTGAGTAAAGAACCTTCTTTGCAAACATGCAGAATGTCTAAATCAGTATCAATATAAAGCTGTGATGGTGATTAAGAATATGGTTAGCGAATGAACTTTTAGTATCATGATCATCTATGTGTGGATTTCTAGAACTCTCAATTAGTTTAACATGTTCCAAAACTCTTGTTTCAATTTATCTACCACTCTGACTGACATATCGAGCAACACAATCAGGCTGTGAACAAGGAATTCTGTAGACGCCTGATTTCTGGGCGAGAGGTACTTCATCTTTAGTATTAACTACCATTTTGGAAATCGGATCCATCGTGTAAAAGGAGAAATTGATATCATTGCCGAAACGTCTGAAAATATTCGAAATATCAAGGGAAACTTTATTCAAATAGGGAATAGAACAATATTCATTGGCATTATCAATAGGAATTGAACTACGATTGAGAAATTTGGTTAAATTTGGTCACGAATTCTGAGATAAATAGGAGGCGAAAGCCACTGTTGTGGCCTATTTGTCTATGAGTTCCACTCATGTTGAAACTTCCAGGAAACCACGAACATTAACAATCTATGGCAAAGGGAATCAAACGCTGCAAATTCATGGGAATTGTATAGGAATGTTCGGATTGGTCGTTGATGCGGCGATTTTGGCATTTGTAGCAAAACGCAGCCATTTTCACGCTGAATTTGGCATTTCTAATGATGATACTCGTGCCACTGAAGCTGTGGAAACAAGGAGTGGTCTTTTGAAATTGAACAGTTTGAATAACCCACCATGTAACTAAATACAGCACTCGATGTACTTTTGATGGAAACGATTCTACCTCTCATGGTTTCAGATAATCTTGGCGCAAAACACGTGTCGTGTATCTAGTATGGCAGGACGACTCTGTAGCAGTACAGTGATAGGTTTGGATACCCAGTGCTGGCATCTGGTGAGCCGATCGTCTTTAGAGGCCTTAGCCCTGATACTCTTGATATTGCGTTGCTCAGAGATATTACTTGTAAATGGAACATTTATCTCTTCTGAGTTGAGCTCAGATCACATTCCGGTGATGATATCACTGGGAGGTAATCCCATGCCACATATAGACCTCTGCGTGAAAAGTAGAATGAAAAAAAAATTGCTCCTATATACGACATACTGCGTTCCTCAGTGGTTGATTCTCCACTAGGATCTGATCAGGCCATAGCTTGTCACGAGCTCACCATATAAAATGCATTTCCTTTGGCAAACAAGATCCAGACATTCATGATGAATTCCTTATGGAATAAAAACTCTCACCAGAAGAAGAAACAGAGCCCGCAGAGCACATCAGATAAATTTCTTTGCTGGAGACATAGCGCGGGCAAATCAACCTAACAGAGAGGTAAGTCAAGTCTATTGGGGATTTTAGGAAAGAAGGATTTGAACAAACCTCAGAGAATTTAGGAAACAGTGGTCAAATTTGGTAACTATCCAGAAATTCATAAACAAAAAAACAACTTTCTCCAGTTCACGGAGAGCGCAAAATATGCCATGACTCTGAGAGCACTGCCCTTCTCAGACACGATGTGACGACAGTTTCGGCTGAATGAAGGACCAGATGATCTGGATCGTGAAATTTCGTTGGCAAGCCGTGTTATCGCATCTGAGAGAACCTTACCTGTCGTTCGTCCAGCTTCGTTGGATGAACTTGGGAACTTATAAACGGCTCAGTTCCTGGGAAAATACCTGGTTGTGATGGTATTTCCACTTTCTTTATCAGAAAATTTACGGACGAACCAAGTGCAATCCTTATTGAATAATATGAACAATTCAATAGAACTAGATGTCTTGAGGGTGGAGCATGCCTTTGTGGTGATGGTCCTGAGGAGAAGAGAATCAAACTCTTTCGCAAATCATTTCATCAGTCAATCAGTCTTCTACGTAATTCGGCCAAACTAGTCAGAAAGATTCACTGAAAAACTTGAGGAAGAAGTGGAGGACAGGAAAATTCTGCCAAATGAACAATTTGGCTTCCGTAAGATGCACTCCTCGGAGTTTCAGGCCTTGAGACAATTCGAAATTCCAATCACATCACCTGAATGTGCCAATGTGCCCTTTTATTGTTATTGGCGTTTGAGTGTTGGAGGAAGAGAGATACAATCGTCAACTTGAGTCAAGTATCTTGGTGTCAGCATAGATCGTCGGCTCACTTCGAGGGGAAAATAAAGATTAGCTCCAAAGTGGAACAAAAGATCTTTGAAATATACCCATTGATTGATAGAAGGAGCAAACTTTATTTGAAAAATCGTGTTATCATGGAAAAATTCCACAAGTAATCCCTTCACCACACTTCCTCACTTCACACCTATATGCGCATTTAGATAACTAAATTATCAACATCAGTAGGTTGAGTAGTCTAAATGAATTGTGACATTTTCTTAAAATTTTAAACTTGGTGTTTCTAATTGGGTTATTTTATACTAATAACTGTTCCTGAAGCAGCTAATGGGATCTTGATGATTGAATGCAGATTCAAGTAAACAAGGTGGAGAAAATAGGCCCGTTATCATCATTGAGTCAATTTTTATTATGGTTTCTGTGGATAACTATACTCTCCAGGTAGACTATTTTTCTAGTGTCGTTGACCGATTTGTTCATTTTAAAATTATTAATATTAATTTTGTGACCAGACTCGATCATATGGTCCGCCACCCTTGACTTATATTTCCTTCGGTAGGTAGCATGAGACGAATGTTCGTGAAACCTTCCGAAAATGTTATGTTTTGTCTGACCGTGATATACTTTGTCGCAATTTTATAAATTCTCGATTCATCTAACATGTCAGTTTTGTCCTTCGGGTTCACTAATAATTGAACTACTCGGAGATTTACATCACGAAACATAGGGTAGAGAACACTGAACTCATGGATGTTGGGGGACGTCTATGTTTTGATTTTCCGTGTCGACAATACAAAACACGTCATCAACATGGGTAAATATAACAATGGTTGGCACTTAACTTTTTCTTCTTCATTATCTAAATAGTTTTGAATATTTTAACGTATATAAGGTATTATTCATATCCGCCATACAATTCTACATACAGAAAACTACCTTACCGACCCCCACGATCTGGAATGGCGTTTTCACTGTGACAATTCGGTGAGAGTGTTGTTGAAAGGTAAGCATTTTATAATTTTCTTAAGAAACAGCGTTGAATCAAATTTGGATAATCTTATGTTCATGCATATATAAGTGAGTATTCAATGTTTTACTAGCCAAGGGGGTCTAGATTTCCTTATTCAAGTGAACTCCACAAAATTGTTGGATATAAATGTTTAATGGGTGCCAATTATTAGTTGCTGAATTATGACGAAGTCGAAGATTGGCACTAATGCCAATGATTGAATTATCGATGTCATTCCAATTATTGAATGATCGATGTCATTCTTCATATCTAGTTATTGGCACTCCACATATTTGAAATAGTGATTTGTATCATAAGGCAAGAAACGTATTTTTTGAAAAATTAAGAAGTTGTGAAAGAGTTTCTGGGACATTTTTTAGGCCGAAACGAATAAACATTTAAATGAAAAAAACAAGTATTGCTCAAATATTTTCAAATGTCTGTATGAATGAAGTGAATATGTCACTTCCTTGCCTCGGCCGGCAAAATAGTGTTTCGAAACGATTCATACAAACCCACATTTCTTTACGGAGGCCCAAAAACATATTTTTTATTTTTATATTTTGTTTTTGGTTTTCATAATGCCAAAAGTAAAGACAAGCAGAAGTACACAAAAAATTATTCTGGAGAACCCCTTTAAAATCTTCGAATGAAATAGAAACGGTGCCCGAAAAATAAATTGCAGATGAATATAAAATTCCTAAATCCACTTGCATTCAGATAGGTTCTTCTCCAAATAAAAGGTACCCAGATCTAACAAACCAAACTCCTGAAGCTGTCACAAGGGCTAGCGGGAATGTTTCAGGAAAAGATATAAGAGCATGGTGTTCTAATATTGAAGACTATTTGAAACAAAAAAAGTATTTTGAAATTCTACAGGATCCTACGAAAGTCTTCAACGGCGATGGAACCTGCTTCCAATTATGTCCAAAGGAAAGAAAGTAATAGCACCAAGAGGAACAAAAAATGTTTATCAAGTGGATCAGGGTACCGCAAAATCAAATATAAATGTCATGTTCACCTTTTCTGCTGCGGGTTTGATTACTCCTCCAATGCTTATTTATGCTCATACAAAAATTCCGTTGAAAATAATTGGAACTGTTCCAAAGGGCTGGGGTGTTGGAAGTAGCGACAATGGATGGATGGGTGGAGTCTGAATTATTTTATGAGTATATTGCGAATATCTTGCACCCATATTTAGTGAAACAATATATTTAGTTTCCAGTCATTATATTCGTGGACGGCCACAAAACACATATATCTTATGAGCTCAGTAAGTTTTGTACTGATTTGGAGATTACCTTGATATCATTGTATCCCAACGTAACAAGGATTTTACAGCCTGCCGATGTTTCAAACTTTGAACCTCTGATGAATTCTTGGAAAAAAGAAGTCTACAAATGGCGTTGAAACAACCCATTTGTTGAATTAACTAAAATTCATTTCAATCCAATACTTGAGAAGCCTTCAGCCGCTTTGAAGACGAATACAATCTGTAATGGTTTTCGAGCAACCGGGCTCCAACCTCGGAATACAGACTCAGTTGATTATTCAAAATGCCTAGGAAAACAAACTGAAAATCAGATCGAGATTGTAGAAGATTCAAAAGAAAAAGCAGAATACAAAATGAGTTCAGAAGACTTTTATGACATAATTAGAGCAACTACTATGGAAGAATTGAAAAATGAAACTGAAAATTCAAAACACGAAGAGAAATCCAAAGAATGGAAACTTCTCCTAAATATTTTTCGAAAGTTCAGTTCTCAAGTTTCAAATGCCGAAACTCAGGAAGTTATTGAAGATCATTCAGTTATTGAATTGGACAGGTTCAATAATGATGATTTTTATTCAGAAGAAGAGATAAATGATATGCCTGTAGTTGAAGAAAGTCATCCCAATAACGACATTGAAGAAATACTAATTCTTGAAACTAATGAAGAAGGTTTAGAAAAAGAATATGAAAACAACACCCTTCAATTGATTTCCCTACCAAGTACTTCTAATGATGAAGCATCCACAAGAAACGAAAGGGAAATATAATTGGAAGAGTGAGTCCTTTGGCCACAAACGCCAGAAAGGAAAGGCACAAGGCAAAGTGAAAGGCTTCCATACGTCATCACCTTAAGTAGCTGGAAACAAATTTATGAAAACAAAGAAATTGAAAAAAATAAAAAGAACGCAAGAAGCAAGAAAACAAGCAGAAAATACTCATACAGAAGGCTATCAAAGAAACTGTTGAAAAGAAAGCCACAGCTAACAAAAATACTACCAAAATGACCAAAAAACATGTAACCAAAGAATGTAAGGAAACCACCACCAGAGTTACCAAGGAACATGTAACAGTCAAAGACAAAGACAATGATGCTGAAAAAAATACTACCACACTTACCAAAAAACCCGTAATAAAAGAATCCAAGAAAAACAATACAAAAGTTACCAAAGAACATATAACAGCTGATGACCAAAAAAAACGGTACCAAATCAGACACTATTGCGAAAACTGCGGACTCTTTCAAAGAGCCAATCCAATCCAATCCAAAAACATTTTATTGTCGAAAGTAATATGTACATTTAAAACTTAACTAATATATATACAATTTAAAAGTTTGCAGTTTTTTCCTTGGTCCTCTTCTTGTTGGAGGTGGGGGGTAGGAAGGGGAGGAAAAACTGCCGCTCTTTGTTGGGGGACGTTATCAGACTACCTTCTTGCCTTCCCATAGGGGGCGAAGGGGTAGCCCCTGCTGGTGTTGGCAGTGAGCTTTGGTGTTATATCAGCTTGTTTTATTACGAAAGAAACATTTATGGCGCCTCCTGCCTTTTGGCTTATGCGTCAGTCCTATTGTTTGTTTAAAATTCGATACTTAAAAAATTCTGTTTTCCCTGTGTTTGTTTATTGATTCATGTAGCGCTGGAAAAATAAGTAAAAAACCAGCTTCCGGTACTTGAATGCTTTCAAAGGTTTTTTTTCCCTTTGATTCATCATTTTGCCCCTTATGTTTTATCTGCTTTGCTAGTTGTTATTAATAGCCTCTCTATATAACTCTAAGCTTTGGAATATCACGCCATGTTTTTTTGGCTCGTTTGCTCTGACATTGATTATGCCTGCTGTAAGTGGGCTTTTTGGTAAGTGGTGTCTGTAGAACTTATCTGAAATTTTTCTGATGAACTCTATTAACTTTTCTACTCCTGCCAACTCGCGCAGATCATCCAACCGGATGTATCTGTTGCTATTGGTAACTATACGGAGTGCTTTGTTCTGTAGCCTTTCCAGTCTCGATAATTGAGTTTTGGAGAGGCTACAGTAGATTGGGCAAGCGTATGTAATTGCTGGCCTTATTATTTGTTTATATATTCGAATTTTATTATCCATTGTCAAGTTGGAGTTGCGTGCAATGAGGGGGTAGGTCCGCCTAATTGCGGCCGCTCCCCTCTGCAACGCCAACGAGACGTGTTTATGCAAATTCAAACGCCTGTCCAACTCCACTCCCAGGTATCTCACTGAGGGCTTCTCCGTCACTTGGCTTTCTTCAATCATTAACTTCATGAAAATCTTCACATTTGTTCGTTTTTTCGTGAAGTTAACGACCTCTGTTTTACTCGAATTTAGCTTGATCTTGTTGTTCGCCATATATGGTATGATCAATTGATCCAGATGAATCTGGAGCTGCCTTGCAGCCACTTCGCTGCTAAACGAGTGGGCATAGATCGCGGTATCATCCGCGAACATAGCCGTACTCGTCTGCGCGAAGGTCGGAAAATCATTTGTATACACCGAATACAAGATCGGTGACAGTGAAGACCCCTGTGGGACCCCCGCTCCGATTGCATGATCTACCGAGCTAGTGCCATTTACATTAACTCTAAACTTTCTATTGGTCAGGTATGATTCTATTAGTTTTATGAGGTAGAAAGGCATGCGTGCCTCTGCCATTTTGGCGATTAACCCTTCCGTCCAGACCGTGTCGAACGCTTTTTCAGTATCCAACAGGACCATAACTGTGTTGCGGTCTTTGTGGAACGCTTCTTTTACCCCGTGAACAACCCGGGCTACTTGAGAGGTCGTGGAATGGCCTTTCCTAAACCCGAATTGTTCATCCGGGATAATTTTTAGTCCTTCCACACTTTCCGCAACACGGCTCAGGAGGATCTTATCCACCACTTTCGCCACCACGCTTAGAAGCGAGATGGGCCTGTAGCTTTGGATGCAATTCTTATTTTTCCCCACTTTTAATAGTGGAATTACTTCCGCTATCTTAAGACAGTCTGGATAGTGCTGCCATTTGATAATCGCATTGATTATATATAATAGATGCACTACCGATTTCTTTGGCAGGTTTTTTAGCAGAACGGCGTCGAGTTTGTCAAGGCCCGGCGCTTTGTTCCGCGGAAGATTCTTGATTACCCTCAGAACTTCTTCATAGTTTGTTAGAACCTTTTGAAGTTCCGAGGGTATCATTCTAATCGCTGGTGCTTCGCGGATATTTCTGGCCACTGCAGACACTCTCGCATGCTGTGGTCTTGTATCTGGTTTAGCCACGTGTACTCTGCTAAAGTACCCGCCAAATAACTCCGCTTTTTCCTGCGGATCTATCACCGCACGCTCAGGACCACTCACCATGGCTGGTATGGGTTCTCTTTTTCTTGTGATATTTCTAGTCGCATCCCATAATGAGTGGTCCCTCACGTTGAGGTTCTCAAGTTTCCGGTTCCACTTTTCATTTGTATTGGCATTTATCAGCTCAGTGATTTCAGAACCCAACCTCATGAAATGTTCCTTATGAATAGGGTCCCTCGTCACTTGCCATCGCTTCCGTTCTCTATTTTTGATTTTTATTAAATCTTTAATGTATTGTGGAATCGGAAAGTTGTCTCCCCTCACGATTATTTTTCTAGTTGTTTTTTCACGCGCTACCTGCAGTGTTTTAATAAATTTCTTGACTTCCTCATTGATTACTTCTTTAGTAATATTTTGATTTATTACTATTTCCATGTTCATAAAGAGCCGGTTCTTGAACGAGAAACTTGTTTTACGTCTGTTTTGTCACCTATACCAAGCCAACCACCAAGAAACAATATAATCGCTAACAAAAGCTTGTATTACATATTTGTTGAAAATCTTTCATTATTACAATATGGAGTGAAACGTCAGCTTTGTACGAGAACATTTTACGCCACATGTCTTCAATGCAGAAATATATACATTGAATTTTTAAATGCGCAACTTGGTGAAAAAAAATGCAAAAAAAACAAAAACTTATTAAAAATTAAAAATTGTGTTTCTTTTATTTATAGTTCGTTTTTTTGTGAAAAAAATCGAAAATCAATCAACCCACGTTTGTATTATGTTCTCAAATACATTGTCAGTTGAATAAATTTTTTTTAATTCACAAAGGTATTTTCATTTTTATGTTCTTTTCTTATGGATGATTGTGCCAATAACTAGGAAATTCAGGGTGCCAATGTCTGGGTGAAAGTGCTCATGATAGCAATTAATTCAAATTAATTGTTAATTTTGACTGAGATTGGTCTACAAATTTAAATGTTTTTTTTTATAAAACTGTAAATGTTGGCGATCTCTGTATGATGAAACAATACCTCATTGGACTCATTTCGTTTGCATAACATTCATTTCAAATTGTAACATTCCTTAGAGTGCCAAGGATGGGGGGGTTTACCCACCTGAGCCAAATTTTTTTGAAATATTGATTTTGAAGTTTGAGGTTTGTTTCCAATTTACTCATAAAGTGGTTGGCCATGAATGGTGATAAACACTTGTCCATGGCAGTGCCTTCCTTTTGATCCATGCATGAAGATGTCAACTTAAAAAATTCCTTGACTCTTACTGTTTCAAACTTGTTGGACTGCAAGGTTTCAGGGTTAGGTTCTTCTGATATTTCGAAAACAGCTGGAGCGATTTCTGTTCTTGCAAAAAGTTGAATACTTCTCTAGGAGTGGGAGGAGGGTGATGCGTAAACTAGAACGTTTTTCCTACTTACCAAATATACTGGGAGAAATCAACTCAGAGAAGCTTTCATCTGAGACCTGAGACAAAAAATGCTGTATCTCCAGATCATCTCCTTCATCCTCTAGGATCCTATTTTCATTTCAGATAATATTTTTTTGTATCTTTGTTGAAATTCGACAGATCTTTGAGTATCATTCGCTTGTTGTGGTTTTTCACAGCAAGTACAATTGCCATCACTATATTGCTGGATGTATCCGGGACAAACGTAATAACAATTGTATTGTTCAAACAAATAATCTTGGATGCACGTAGTACATTATCCACAATGACATTTCATAGCTATCCCATTGGGTCTCCATTCATAGGTACGGTTTTCATTTTTAAATCAACTTTTTCGTTCATTCTGACGTGAAATATTCCGATTCAATGGTATTTTCTTCATAATGAGCTTGTACAGGTAAACTTCCAGCCGATGTATGATCGTAAAATATTTCAGTGCGTTATGTATCTGAAAAGATGTATGTATTGATGTTTTTCCCACTGCAATCATTTCCAATTCAAGAAACTACCCTATGATCTTCAAGGCATCTTCAAAACGATGGAATGAATGTGACCTAAGACGAAAATATCGCAAATTCCTTTCTTCCAGTCGGTCAGTGATCATGAATTATATTACATCGAGAGAAAAATTTCTTGGATTATGTATCTTCTTGTGAAAGCAAATCTTTTGAATACATTTCATGAAAGTTAAGCATTTAAATCGTTATTCCATTCAAGATCAAATTTTCCAAAATCCCTACTTCACACTCCTAGAGAACTTCTCAAATATCTTCATCACCAAATCGCTTCGGCCATTTTCCACGAATTCTCAGGACCGTATGGCCAGCATATACTGAATGTCACACCCTTCGAATCATGCATAACTTTTCATCATAACAATTATCCAAACGATTCCATCTCTTTCTTCAGTATCCTATCTGGTTACAAAAGTCCTCACATCTATACAGAGAAATCTTGTTTGAACCGTCCACATACTAATATTTCAGATGTTCATTAGAAAGCAGTGCATTTATTTTCGGCGCGGTGACTATTCAGATACGAAATACTTTTCCGTTTTTTCAAATTTGTGGGATAATATTCCGTTGGCGTAATCATAAGAATTCATTGTGATCACCTATCACATAAAAACACCCACATTCTACTGAGCTGCCATTTCAATGGGTTGTTCAAACAATAATGGGTATCAAACTGTAATTGAACATGATTGATTGGTAATTTAACTGTCAACTGGAAGTGATTGATGATCCATTTCCATATACTATGAAAGTTCTGCTCGGATTATGGAAAATTGGAGGCCTTGTGTATGAAATTTTCATATTACTTGTATGGTGGTGATTCCAACAATCGTTGCCAGTTTGAATGAATGGAAAAAATACAAATCTAAGAAAATGCAAGACTCCACCAGAAGTACATAGTCACGCAAAAAAATCAATATAGTCCAGATCATTCGAAATATTTGGATGAAAATAATCACCAGAGAACTTCGAAGAATGCAAAAATACTCTAGATAATGTGACAACTCGTCCAAAACAGTTTTTTGGAAGAGTAGGCAATATGAGCTGTAGAAGAATTCTGGAAATATAATCCCCTTGCCCAAAAGCAGTATGGTGATATACTATTTTTCCATAAGTCCGGAAACATGTTTTTTCATGTATATAGATGTAAAAATCACTAGCGGATGAGTGTCTGGAAACTGGTGTGAATGAAAAAGTTCCGCTTTCTCTTCTTTTTTTTACAAAGTAAAATTATTGTTTTCTACTAATTACGTATCAACTTATAATAAAAAAACATGCATTTTGATCTAATGAAGCATTCATGATTCATTATTGGAGATTCCTGTATACCTCAACCCCAGGTAGTATTTTAAGTGGACGAAACGTAGCGGCGACGATTCTGGAAAATTTGAAGTGTTTGACCACAACCACTGCCACGTAATATACACGGTTCTATCACGTGGCGGTTACCAAAATAGGGAACACTTTTTTGGTGGCTGCTACGTTCTGATCCACGTTCCTGTATTTCAGATAGCCACTTTCCAACCACGTTGTGGTCACCTGGCAAAACGTGGATATGTAGTGGCCGACACTTGACACGTTAAACAACTTACTGCGTTAGTGTAAATAATATGTAGCTCGATCTATGTTCAGCAACATATTTTTGTGATGAATGTTCCTCATTCTTTAATTCTGCCCGATTCATTTCTAACACTCGATCAACTATAAAAATATATAACATATAAACATACAAACGCGTGAGTAAGTATATTGAATTTGGATACTTCTGATCGGGAAAAAATTAAAACTATTGAAAGTTTTATGTGGAATATTGGTGTTGTAGCTCGATTGTGAGCACGCGCCATCTAAATACACTTTATTCAAGGAAACATTATAATTTTGGAATAACTCGCCTCTGAAATTATGTACTCAAATCCCTCGGAACATTGTTCTATCAATCTTGGTTAATTGAAACCAGTAAATACTTAACAAATTACTACGTTTGATGCAGTGCTGATGACAAATAAATCTTTATTGAATATTCCGATCATTTCTCTAATAATGGCGACCCAGCATATTCCTGTTAATATGGCTGCTTTTGGAGAATATAACTTTGAAGTGCAGAAAGTGTTAATATACCACTTTAAAGCTCTTTCCATCATAAAGCGCCCAGTAGAACTGAATTACTAGTTTTCCCACCACTGGAAAGTGGAACCCACGTCGCAGGCCCATGACTCACCACTTCAAAATGATAATCTAAAAATTACAATAGGTCTTATACCCCTGAAAGAAACGAACACGTCGAGCTATTATAACCTGCCACTTCGAAGTTTTAACCTTGAAATTAAGGGTACATGTTCATTAATTGCAGCTCCAATCAACAATTATCAAATGACAAGTAATGAAAATGATGGCATTTATGCGAACAGAATTAACAATTAAAGTATGGATATTAAGCAGGAGCACAAGTCAAAGATCCGATTCATTTGAATCAACCTTCTTATACAAAATCAAGAAAAATTGACTATTGAAAACGCATAACCCATTTTATTTTGAATGAATATCATTCACGTTTCACGTAATAGGTTAAACGAACTTTTTGTGAGCCACAATGAAATAATTTGAGGAAAGTTAGTTTGGTTTTCGCCATTGCACGGACCAATCCACGGTCACTTCGAAATCAAGGATTATTGTCTATTGAAAACACATAACCCATTTCATATTGAATCAAATCATTCATATTTTCCGTAACAGGTTGAAGCCACAATAAAATAATTTGAGAAAACTTAGGTCAACTTTCGTCATTGCGCGGAATGGTGAATTTTGGAGGTTATTGTAATTTGTAGTGACTTTCATTGAATGCGAACTGTGGTTATCACCTGTGGAAATAGCAAAAACGTGGCAACCATCACCACATATCACAATCAAGGTTTTATGGAAGTTACCAAAACGTCACCGGAACTATCATACTCTCTTGAAAGTGACTGTGACTTCTAAGTGATATTTTAGTGGCACAGGATGGTTACCGCAACGGTTATTCTCCACTTTCCAGTTTGAAAACTTTTGAAGTGATTTGCTCAGTGGCCATAATGTTCCAGACACCTCAAATGACACTAATAAGTTATAGAACTGTAGAGTGGTTACCATAGATGGGAGTTACTACAACCATACAAATATAAAATTTCAGTTATTCTTACTGTTGAGTGGTAGATTTTATGGTGAATACGTGACAACCACCGAGTCGAAGTTGCAGTATCAGTTTCCGTCACTATAATGCTGCTTGGGACTGCTTCATTTGAAAATGTCACTAGAAAAGAGTCCGTTTTGTCGCCACCCATACCATCCCAAAGTATAGGAAATGATCCAATGAATTCATGACAACGTTTCGTCAACCAAAGCTGATTTTTTTTTCAGTTTAAAATAGTGACAACATTCAGAGAAGAAAGCACTAATCAAAAATAGTGTAAATGGTATTAACTGATGATTGTTTGGATATATGAACAAATATTCATAAAATCAGATGTGGAATCATCTGCAAATGAAAGATAAACTTCAGTCACTATCTTCCATCGTTCAGTTGAGACTGTTTTCCTTTCCAACATTCACCATTACATTATGGATATTTTCATCAAAGTTATCAGAACAGTAGGGATTATCTATTAGCCTTGTCAGGATTGAATAGTGTGCAGTTGGTTCCAGAAAAGTAAGTCTCAGAGTAACCAGTGTTGAGATTGGGACCTTTCTCTGCCAATGCTTGGCCATGGAACAAAGGAAGGCCAAAGATACGTTCTCCTGGGTAACAAAACTCTATAAATAATTAATTCCAGATAGGTTTCTCGACAAAAATATGTTACAACGAAGAGCAAAGTGAAACAAATATTCCTTTTTCAAATGCAATGATTGCAACGGGGCTGGATAAGCATCATACTAACCTCATGAGAAATCAAATGTGTTTTTTCTCAAAAAAAAATTCTTCAAAGGAAAAGTAAACAAATATATGTGGGATTCCTTACACGTACATAGTCGATAGTACTGAATTTGGTTTCTGTTCCGTATCCTGCTTGCTGTAGAAACGATTCATTGCCTACCTATCTATCACTACAGTACCCAAACCACCAAAAAGATCGATGGATAACACAATATGTCTGAAAATACCGATGTGGATACGAAGATAAAAAATATTCAATTCAGCGAGATAATGTATTAGCCACACCATAATTATCGTCAGACTCTTGTCAACTGGAGAACACCGATGATCGTGGTGAACGATTTGGAAGTAGAATCCTAAACAAGAAAATGAATTCAGGAAGCGTTTTTATCAGTAGCGTGTTTAAGTAAGTAAGTGAATCTTTTTTTCTGCTTCAATTATGGGTTACTCCATGGTTTTTCATATAAATTTCAATAATAAACATTTGGAAAGGTCAATCGAATACATCTCAATCGAAACATTGAACAAAAAAAAACTTTACCATAAGATTTCTGCTGAATGAAATTATAACAGATGATTATCACATGTTATTTTCACAGTATAGTGGAATACTTGTCATGGTTTTGTTGACCAAATTCAGTTGAAATCCTACAATAATCTTGTACTTGAAAAAGTAGTCATAGCATTGGTTAAGAGGATTAACTGAATTTGTTTATTCAGAAAACTTATGATACCCTGAAATATATCAGGCGACGCAATAAACTAAAGATTGGTTGGAATTTTCTAGTAAGAGCACCAGTTTTCATCGAAATATTCCTTGGGAATACTCATTTTAGGAACGATAAACGCGAATATTTGATAAACGTGTCATTGATGAATGATCGCTTGCCATGGTTTTGCACAGCTTCCTTACTCCGTATTTAGGGTGACCCATTTTAACCGACCATCTAGTTTTTCCAAGCCTCACATGAAAATATGTTAGTTTTTCGTAATTGAGGAGCCGTCTTGAAATTTTAGATGAATCAAATATTTGTGAAGGGTCGCTCAAGAATTTTTAAAATTTCCAAAAAGGTAATTTTTTTTATTTTTTTTCATCATGGCGGCAATTGTTTGTACGAACAGATAACTAGAGAGTCCACCATCCGCCAACAGCTGTTTCATGGTTTCCCAATCATCAGGACGGCTTGTGGCCTCTTTCAAATTTGTATCAAATCTCTCGCAGTGTTAATACCTACCGGTGAATACGGAAATGTGAAAAGAATCAAATTATAGATAGTGACACCAATGATCTGTGCGACGAAGCTTAGACCCAATATCGTGAAATTTAAATGACACGGAATTTCGTGCACATTAATAGGTCACCGACAGATGCCAGCATAGGCCAAACCACGACACCAATAGTCGTACTCCTAGTTCGTTCAGAGTAACGTAAAACAAATAACTAGAGAAAGAGAAATATGTTACGAATCTAAGAGAGTCCACCATCCGCCAACAGCTGTTTCATGGTTTCCCAATCATCAGGACGGCTTGTGGTCTCTTTCAAATTCGTATCAATCTCTCGCAGTGTTAATACCTACCGGCAAGTACGAAAATGTGGAAAGCATCAAATTATAGATGGTGACACCTATAATCTATGCGGCGAAGCTAAGACCTATTAATGTGCACGAAATTTCGTGAAATTAAAAATCCACGATATCAGGACTGAGCTTCGCCGCACAGATTATAGGTGTCACTATCTAATTTGATGCTTTTCACATTTTCGTACTTGCCGGTAGGTATTTATACTGCGAGAGATTTGATACGAATTTGAAAGAGACCACCAGCCGTCCTGATGATTGGGAAACCATGAAACAGCTGTTGGCGGATGGTGGACTCTCTTGGATTCGTAACAAATTTCTCTTTATATATATATATATATTTATATATATATATATATATATATATATATATATATATATATATATATATATATATATATATATATATATATATATATATATATATATAGAGTTGAAGGGTAGTATTTGCTGACTAGTTAGGATACTTGGAAAAAAGGCTATTTGGGTAAAGCAGCAAGCAAAACGTGTACTCTTTTAACACTTTAATTCCGATATTTCGACAGTGGATACTGTCATCTTCAAAGAAGCTACAATTCACAAGCGAATTCATAAAATTAATGGAGGAAAACTCAATCAACACCAATACTTACTGTGTTGATGAGATTGGATGCTTTATATGTTGACATTGGATTTAACAATTGCACCATATGAACATAAGTGTAAAGATGAAAAACTAAACATTAAGAACGTCAAAACAGTTGAAATGATTGAGGATTGTAATAATTATTACTTATTTAAAAATGCATGCGATGCCATTTTGTCGATTATACAAAGACAAGTGACAGCTGACCATAGGAAGTGAAATTCTTATTTTACAGAATTTCACTTAATGACAGTTGACATGGAACAAACGGAATGAGAAAAAATTAAGTGTGACATATCTATTACGGATTGACTGCTACTTATGTGTGTCTATGACCATTAATCTACTTGAAGGAAGAGTCTGGATTTTCTACATGCGAATTATTAAAAGTAAGGTGATTTTTATCAATATGCAGTAAAAAGAGTAAATTTCACTTAGATGATTCAGGTCCGTTCTTTTATTTAGCAATTTTCAGATTGGGCAATAAGGCCATTTCCATAAACAGTCTTTGGTGGAATTACTTTCCTTAGTCAAAATTTTCGTGTTATTGTAATTCATGTGGTGTCCTGTATTACTCACGTGTTCACTTAATGCACATCTTTCAGGATGACAATTACAGTCACTCTTATGTGATGTGATTCTGTCCTTTAAGGTCCTTGAGGACTGACCTATCTATATCTTTTCACAATTTGAACAAGGAAGAATTGTCTTGTTTGCTATTTTAATGTGATCAAACTGTCTGGAAATACCTACTAGTTTCGGTGAGACATCTGTTATATAAGGAAGAGACGTAAAAAAATATTGAATAGGGGGCGGGTCACCAACATTGTTGGTATTAATAATATTTATCTGTGAATTGTTATCTATATTGTTAATTGGTTTACGTATATCCATGGTAGACGTACTATAAATAATCTTTTTCAATAATGTAGAAGGATAGGAATTATCAATGAGTAAGTTATATAAAATTTTTAATTTTTTTTGATGGAACACAGAATCTGAGATACAGAGTATTTGATGTTTCATTTGTTTGACCAAGTTCACCTTAATGGACTGTTTTTGGTAGGAATGGTAGTTCATAAATCTACCACTGCTGATGGGTTTTCTATACCAGTCAATGACTAAGGTATTGTCCCTAGTACGACGAAATCTTGTGTCCAAGAAAGGAACGCTATTTTCTTCATCTTCACACTCTATGGTGAATTGTATGCATGGGTCATAACTGTTGAACACTTCAACTACTTCTGTAATTTCATTCTGTGGTGAAGCTATGATCAAGTCATCAACATATTTTCGAATAAAAAATAATCTGAAAGGTAGAACTTCTGGGACAATGTCTAGCAAGTCATCCATGACATACATTGCAATAATAGGACTTATCTTCGCCCCCATGGGGGTTCCAAAAGTCTGTTTATAATATTTATTATCAAAGGAAAAGTAAGTATTGTTGAAAAGGAAGGTAATTAATTGAAAAAAGGTTTCTTTATTAATACTACAATGGGTGGTGATACGGTCCCATTTTTTGTCAATAGCTCTTAAACAAGCATCTAAATAAATATTACTGAACAAGGACACTATGTCCAAACTGGCTATAACATAACCCTCAGGTAGTTTCATCCCATTAAACATTGTTTTCACTTCAAATGAATCTTTGATATAGTATTCAGTGTTATAATCGTAAGAAACGGTCAAAATGTCTGTCAAAAACGATGCTAACAATTCTGTTGGGTTCCCAATAGACGAAATAATAGGTCTAGGTGAAAGTGTAGGTTTATGTATTTTTGGAAGTGCATAGAACTTTATGCAAACGCCATTGTATTTTGTAAGTTTCTTTTTTGAATTCATTGATTTGTTTTGTATTGAATAGATCTTTTATTAAATTGTTACATTTAGTTTGAATTTGAGAAGTGGGGTGTCGTGGAATTGAGCAATAAGACTGGTTATTTTCAATAAATTGGTTAGATAAATTCATGTATTGGGACTTTTCCAAAACAACCGTGACAATGAAGCTATTTTTTAGAATTTTCAGGTAGCCAACTTAGAATGTATAACAAAATTTTCCACAAAACAAAGAATACTAACTTACATAAAATCAGTTCTCTCAAAAATAACTTTATTCAGAATGTATTAAAAACAAAAACAAATTGGATAAAAAATTTATCAGATACAACTTTCCCTGATGATATTTCCAAATTTCTATCGTTGGGACCTAAATTTAGTATTGAACCCAAGGTAGGTAGAGATTTTTCCATAAAAAGCTTGTTAGCAGATGTTGATTACATAGTGTCATCCATAAATAATCCATATACAAAAAATTTAATTATATCACAATCTACTAATATAATTACAAATTACATAAATTCCTCAAAACATTCTTCAAACTTTTCCCATAATTTATATAATAAACTAGATTATTTTTGAAAAATAACCCGAATTTAGTGATCACTAAGTCTGATAAAGGCAATGTCACGGTTGTTTTGGAAAAGTCCCAATACATGAATTTATCTAACCAATTTATTGAAAATAACCAGTCTTATTGCTCAATTCCACGAGACCCCACTTCTCAAATTCAAACTAAATGTAACAATTCAATAAAAGATCTATTCAATACAAAACAAATCAATGAAATTCAAAATACAATGGCGTTTGCCCAAAGTTCTATGCACTTCCAAAAATACATAAACCTACACTTTCAGCTAGACCTATTATTTCGTCTATTGGGAACCCAACAGAATCGTTGGCATCGTTTTTGACAGACATTTTGACCGTTTCTTACGATTATAACACTGAATACTATATCAAAGATTCATTTGAAGTAAAAACAATGTTTAATGGGATGAAACTACCTGAGGGTTACGTTATAGCCAGTTTGGACGTAGTGTCCTTGTTCAGTAATGTTTATTTAGATGCTTGTTTAAGAGCTATTGACAAAAAATGGGACCGTATCACCACCCATTGTAGTATTAATAAAGAAACCTTTTTACAATTAATTACCTTCCTTTTCAACAATACTTACTTTTCCTTTGATAATAAATATTATGAACAGACTTTTGGAACCCCCATGGGGGCGAAGATAAGTCCTATTATTGCAATGTATGTCATGGATGACTTGCTAGACATTGTCCTAGAAGTTCTACCTTTCAGATTATTTTTTATTGAAAAATATGTTTATGACTTGATCATAGCTTTACCACAGAATGAAATTACAATAGTAGTTGAAATGTTCAACAGTTATGACCCATGCATACAATTCACCATAGAGTGTGAAGATGAAGAAAATAGAGTTCCTTTCTTGGACACAAGATTTCGTCGTACTAGGGACAATACCTTAGTCATTGACTGGTATAGAAAACCCATCGGCAGTGGTAGATTTATGAACTACTATTCCTACCAAAAACAGTCCATTAAGGTGAACTTGGTCAAACAAATGAAACATCGAATACTCTGTATCTCAGACAAAATTTAAAAAATGTATATAACTTACTCATTGATAATTCCTATCCTTCTACATTATTGAAAAATATTATTTCACAGATAAATATTATTAATACCAACAATGTTGGTGACCCGCCCCCTATTCAATATTTTTTTACGTCTCTTCCTTATATAACAGATGTCTACAAACTAGTAGGTATTTCCAGACAGTTTGATCACATTAAAATAGCAAACAAGACAATTCTTACAAAAAATTCCATTTTTACAAAACTGAAAGATAAAACACCTATTAGTTCACAATCACAGTTGGTATATTGCATTCCTTGTTCAAATTGTGAAAAGATATAGATAGGTCAGTCCTCAAGGACCCTAAGAGACAGAATCACATCACATAAGAGTGACTGTAATTGTCATCCTGAAAGATGTGCATTAAGTGAACACGTGAGTAATACAGGACACCACATGAATTACAATAACACGAAAATTTTGACTAAGGAAAGTAATTCCACCAAAAGACTGTTTATGGAAATGGCCTTTATTGCCCAATCAGAAAATTGCTTAAATAAAAGAACGGACCTGAATCATCTAAGTGAAATTTACTCTTTTTCACTGCATATTGATAAAAAATCACCTTACTTAGAAAATCCAGACTCTCTCCTTTAAGTAGATTTAATGGTCATAGACACACACATAAGTAGCAGTCAATTCGTAATAGATATGTCACACTTAAATTCTTTCTCATTCCGTTTGTTCCATGTCAACTGTCATTAAGTGAAATTCTGTAAAATAAGAATTTCACTTCCTATGGTCAGCTGTCACTTGTCTTTGTATAATCGTTAAAATGGCATCGCATGCATTTCTAAATAAGTAATAATTATTACAATCCTTGATCATTTAAACTGTTTTGACGTTCTTAATATTTAGTTTTTCATCTTCTACACTTATGGTCATATGGTGCAATTGTTAAATCCAATGTCAACATATAAAGCATCCAATCTCATCGACACAGTAAGTATTGGTGTTGATTGAGTTTTCCTCCATTAATTTTATGAATTCGCTTGTGAATTGTAGCTTCCCTGAAGATGACAGTATCCACTGTCGAAATATCGGAATTAAAGTGTTAAAAAGTACAGTTGCTACAAATAGCCTTTTTATAATATATTATATTAATATATATTATTATATAATATTATATATAAAAAATAAAAATATATATATATATATAAATATATATATTATATATATATTATATATATATATATATATATTATATATATATATATATATATATATATATATATATATATATATACTGACTGACTTGTTCTGTCAAATTTATGTTCTAAATGTTTCGAATTTTCGTCATCCCATTTCCATTTCCTGTTACCCCTTTTTGTCTTCACCCCGTTATCCCGTTTTCCCGTTATCCCCTTATCCCCTTATCCTGTCATCTCGTTATCCCGTTTTTTCGTTATCTCGTTATTCCTGTTATCCCGTTATCCCGTTATCCCGTTATCCTTCGGTATCCCGTTTTCCTGTTATCCCTTTTTATTATTTCGTTTCTTCTTATCCCCATCCTGTCATCCCATTATCCCGTTTCCCGTTTTCCCGTTTTCCCGTTTTTTTTCGTTATCTGTTATCCCGTTTTCCGGTTCCCTTTTTTATTTACCCTTTTCCGTTTTTGTTCCCCATTCTCCCTTATTCCGTTTTCCGGTTTTCTCGTGATCCCGTTATTCCCGTTATCTCGTTATCCCGTTGTCCCATTCTCCTAAAAAAAAATGAAAAATAGGGGTTGATCGTAGAAGGGTGAATTGAGAGTAATATGAATTTAATATTCTAAATCATGGACAAAATAAAAATAAAAAACTTGCCAAAAAAATAGGGGTTGATCGTAGAAAGGTGAAAATCCAGGGTCGTATGTATTTTTGAATGCTGTATCATGATAAAATAAATACAAACCAATTCGTTTAAAAAAAAATCAAGGGGTGGACCACCCTTAAACATTAAGGGGGATGATTTGTGAATCTAAACCATCCAGGGCGCCACTCAAACACATTCAACAAAATTCATTCAAATCGGTCTATCTGTTTAGGATGGGTGCAGTGACAACACACGTACAGTAGAATTATATATATATATATATATATATATATATATATATATATATATATATATATATATATATATATATATATATATGTAAAGATTAGCGGACCCAACAGACGTTGTCCTGTCCAAATTTCCATATTCTCTAAAATGTTTTTCCCAAACATTTTCCCGTTATCCCGTTATCCCATTTTCCTGTTACCCCTTTTTGTCTTCTACCCCGTTATCCCGTTTTCCTGTTATCCTTCTTTCCTTATCCTGTCATCCCGTTATCCCATTTTTTCGTTATTTCCGTTATCCCGTTATCCCATTATCTCGTTATCCCGGTATCCCTTCTCCCGTTTTTCTGTTTCCCTTTTTTTATCGTTATCCCGTTTTCCCCTATTATCCCTTATCCCGTTTTCCCATTTTCCCGTTTTCCCATTTTCCCGTTTTCCCGTTTTTTCGTTATCTTGTTATTCCCGTTATCCCGTTTTTCTGTTATCTCGTTTTTCATTTATTCCGTTATTCCGTTTTCCCGTTATTTCCTCATCCTGTCATCCCGTTTTCCCATTTTTTCGTTATCCCGTTATTCCAGTTAGCCCGTTATCCCGTTTTCTTCAAGAAAAATAAAAAATCGGGGTTGATCGTAGAAGGGTGAATTAAGAGTAATATGAATTTCTTTATTCTAGGTCATGACAAAATGAGAATGAAAATTTTGCCAAAGAAATAGAAGTTGATCGTAGAAGGGTGAAAATCCAGGGTTGTATGTATTTTTGAATGCTGTATCATGAAAAACAAAATATTTTGTCTAAAAAATAAAAAAATTAAAATAAAGGGTGGACCACCCTTAACATTCAGGGGGATGATCTGTGGATCTTAACCATCCAGGGCGTCACCCAAACGCATACAAAAAAATTCATTCAAATTGGTCCAGCCGTTTAGGAGGACTGCAGTTACAACACACGTACAGTAGAATTATATATATATAAAGACTAGCGGACCCGACAGACGTTGTTCTGTCCAAATTTCTATGTTCCCAAAAATGTTTTTTCCAAAAATTTTCCCGTTATCACGTTATCATTTTCCTGTTACCCCTTTTTGTCTTGACCCCGTTATCCCGTTATCCCCATATCCTGTCATCCCGCCATCCCGTTTTTTCGTTAATCCGTTATTCCCGTTATCCCGTTATCCCGTCATTCCGTTATTCCGTTATCTCGTTACCCCGTTATCCCGTTATCATGTTATCCCGTTATCCCGTTTTTCCTATTATCCCATTTTTTCTTTATTTCGTTATTCCGTTTTGCCCTCATCCCCTTATCCTGTCATCTCGTTATCCCGTTTTCCCGTTTTCCCGTTTTTTCGTTATTCATGTTATACCGTTATCCCGTTTTCCTGAGTTTTTAGGAAATTTGAGTACAGTTCTTGAAATTTGCCGGATGTTCCATGGCTGTGAGAGGAAATTGCATGAGGAGATGAGCATGATCGATCGCTTCAGCGATCACCGGCAAAACGTGTGAATGGACAACCGGGAGGCCTGTACCAATCGCTGCATCCAAAGTAAAATTGATTTGACAGGCATGATTCCATCCATAACACCTACTATGTCACAACCTCGAAAATATTATTAGGATAGGATTATAGGAAGAAAATATTTGAGTGAAATTCAACCAGATGAAACGGCGGATAAAACAAGTTATCCAGTCACATTAGGGATTCCACCTCGGAAGGGCAGATAATGAGCTATAAACTCGTATAAACCTTTGCTTTAGCATTTTGAAAGTTAACTCAAACTTCTCATAAGATATCGTATTGGTGTGTTGTGATATTCAAGTTCAATTGTTTTTTGCAAATATCTCGCTTCTTATACTGTAAATGATATTTGGATTCATCACAAAAGTTGTAGAGCATAAAATTATTAACAAATTTTGTTCCAGCAATTTTTTATACGCGCAACCTATTTTTAGATAGTGGGCAAAGAGTGCGGAGCGCTCAGTCATACATTTCATAACGCAATGTCAACCGTGAATCCCTATACCGACAATAAAGTTAATTAAACACTGAAAATTCATAAATATGTAAAAACCTCAATTATTAACCAGTCAATACATTATATTCATGAATAATATTCATAAATCAAATTCTCGTTTAATAATACTTACTTCATATCAATGAAAGATTTCTTATATATTTTGATTATATCACATCACATCCGAAACAAGACCTCAACAAGTACCTCAGACTATACATCGATGATAAATTGAGGTTTCAAGAGTATGTGACTGCCTTCAGAAAAAAATTTCGTTTGGATGCTGTGATTAGCTATAGCTAGAGAACATAACTTCAATAAAATCTCATCTGAGATATGAAATAGCTTCTTGGGGATTTCCTAGTCAGCTGCTTTCATATTCAGTTTTTATCCTTCAAGAAAGAGCAATGAGATCCCTTTTTTTACGGCATAAAATACTAACATTGGTAAGCTTATTCATCTTGGAGACGTATGTCTCATACATAAAGTCAACTCAAGCACACTCAATTTCGAACATGGTTACTACACAAGACAAAATAGAAAATTTCCGCCACCAATCCCGAAGTTATCCTCAACAAAACATTCAGTGATTTACGAGAGCGGAAAAATATATAATCATCTAACTTCACAAACAAAAAAATTCTAAAAAAAAAACATTCTTGGGGACAAGCTTTCATTATACAAATGCACTAAAAAGAAAAAAAAATATGTATTTCATTATTTGATGTGGGTAATTCTGTGAGTAACAGATTATAAATCTTGCTGCGCAATGAAATTTCAGTACTCACCAAAGTCCTCCATCATGAACTTCCATCTTTCAGTGTTGACCTAAAAACAATATTCCATGGGGTTAAGTGAGAAATTGAATTAAGTTGATAGAGAAAACGACGATGTTATTGTGAGTTTGCCGACAACTACCTAACAAATATATGAATTTTTTATTACAATTCTACAGAGAAAATATCTACGATAGATAAATCGTAGGATATTTCATGAGTCCGACGAAACATTTTCATATTCCTAGAAAGTAACCCTATAACATAGTATGAAACCAAAATAAAAATTTATTTTTTTGTGAGTTATTCACATAAGATTTGAGTGGAGGATTTAGCCTCAAGTTCATTCATTTCAGGTGAACTATCATATTCATTTATACGTAGTTATTATACAGTGCTCGTCTAAAGTCCGTTCCCCCCCTACTTATCCTTGAACCACCTGGTATATCGCGACGAAGTTTGAAGGGCTCACATAGGAGATGAAAACATACTCTTTCATGCAAAAATCACAGCTAAAAGTTTTGAAATGGCGGCTGAGCGCCATCTTCAATATTTTTTTTAAATAGAACACCCCGTATAATATCGAAATCTGTCGGTCAGTGACTAGTCGCAGGTAATCTGTGCTCCTGAATTTCTATCAAAAGCTTAGTTCTTACAGTGAATTGAGACTTAAAAAAAAAGTCCAAAGTGGTGATTCGTTCTATCGTAATACCCAATCATGGTCATAATCAGGGAAGTTAGAGCAACTTCAGAAAGCTCAGTGAATCAAGCTGTAAGTAACATTATTCAGAATAGAGAATTCATAAAATCAATCGCTGATAACGGGACTCCGGCGGTTATGAAAACCCCCGAAAAACGACTAACCGAATTGGAGAACTAGAATTGAATTCTGCACAACTTGAAACGGTAAAGAAATTTCAATCTCCGGAAAATATCGTGAGGAAAGAAGCCCGTAAAAAAAAGAGACCGAAATGAAACTCGAACATTTTGACCAATTTGACTAACAAATCTGAGGGTTTTCAAACACAAAGGAGAGCCCAAAGAAGATACCAGGACTGAATGAATTGACTTTTTTACTGCAAAAATGAGGATGAAGCTGAAATCTGAAGCTCAAGCTAAGCAGTTTACCTATGGAACAAAGCATGTACGCAAAGAAGAAGATGCTAAAAGGCACGTCAAAGAAGATCAAACAAAGGATAAAGTGGATTTAGTAAATAAAATAGCTGAAAAAATTGTCATTAAAAATGGAATGGAATGGGAATAAATGATATTGCAAGAACCAAATCAACTCCACATATTTCCCAGAATGGCATTATGGATGAAAACGGACTCTCAATAAGAAATGATAGCAAAAAGGCAAATCTGTTTGATGAATTTTTTTCTATCTTAGGGACAAAATTGGCAAGAGATATCGAGAAACCAAACCTTTCCCAGCACTTTTTGAATGATATATCTATACAATCATCATTTTTCATTGAACCTGTCACATATTCAGAACCCATTTTCTTCATTTCAAAATTTTTCCAGGGCCCGACGGGATTAATACAACAGTTATGAAAGCCATACACAGACACAATCTGCTTCCACTGCAACACATTATGAATCTCCGTTTTCTCAATGGGAAAATAGCTTTACAAAGGAAATAATCCATAGTTACCCTGGATTTCAGATCCGGAAAACGCAGTTTACTAGAGAACTATCGATGCATCTCAGTTATTAATAATTTTGAAAAAATATTCGAACACGTATTAAAAAAAAAAAAAATTGCATTTCTGTATAAGCATCAAATAATAACCAGTAATCAATATGGATTCTTGCAGAATCACAAAACTGAAGATGCCATCATGAGCTTTGTTGAAAAAACAGTAGAAGCCTTGGACAAATCAGATAAGTGCCTAGCGATCTTTCTTGATTTGGCCAAGGCATTTGACACTGTCTCTCATGATAAAGTGCTATAAAAAATGGGGGACTATGGCATTCGAGGGTTACCACTAAATCTTTTTGGGAGCTACCTGGAAAACAGAACACATAAATTGAATATCGGGGATATACTGAGCTCTAAAACGCCAGTTGAGACCGGAGTGCCGCAAGGTACAGTATTGAAATCCATATTGTTTCTATTATATATAAACAGTATTGCAAAAATCAATAACTCCGAAGGTCGAATGGTCTGATATGCTGACGATACAGCAATTATATTTACTGAAAAGAATTGTAATGAGTATGAAAAATTCTGAAATAAGTTCGAAAAATATGAAAATTTGGTTGAATAACAACCTATTGAGCCTAAATATTGCAAAAACGAAATATATCACCTTTTCACCTACGAGAAGTGATACTGAGATATCAAACTACACTCTCCGAAATGCTTACTTTTAATATCTTGGTGTTATGATTGACCAGCACGTCAGATGGTCCGACCACATAACATATGTTATAAAATGGCTGGGAACCCTGAATCACAGATTCTACCTACTACGAGACAGTCTATTAAAAAAAAAACTGGTAATGAAATACAACTCTTCAGTTGAATGACGGGAAAAAGGTGCATTCACAACTACATTGCCAAACCTTCAAACAACTCAGAACACTCTCCTTTTCCAGAAAATCTGTCTCACAAAAATATTTCCTTTATTTCGGTCCGACACTTTCTGATATAATCCCAGCGGACAAAAAACTGATCCTCAAAACTCCCACTCAATTGGATATCTTCCGAATAACCACATAAATTCATACTGTTTTCTGATTGACATTAAGATATTGATATCAATTCTTTCCCAACACTCAACTAGTAAACTATCATCATCTATTCTTATTTTTTATTCTCTTATTATATATAATTACTTCTGTATCTCATTTTTAGTCGACGCGTATATTTTTTTTTTTTAGGTATGATCACGCATAACTTTTTACTGAGACGTCCGATTTCGATAATTCTTTTTTCAGTGAATAGTGTACTTCAAAATTGGTCCCATTTGAAAAAATGAAATCCACCCCTAAGGGTAGCCAAATGAAGGAAATTGATCACTCACCCTCCGAATTCTGGTCCGTTAACCGATTCTATCAGGCATAACTTTGTACTGGGTTCTTCGATTTGGATAATTCTTTTTTTATTAGATAGGGTATACCTCATAGTTGAGCAATGGAATTATACACCCTTACGGGTAGAAAAATACGGTATAATTAATTTTTCACTAGTGAACATTGGCACACATATGTAGTTGCCAATGACAGATCGCTACTGTCATTATTTTTGTTCTCCTACATCCATCACAATCATTATATTCTATGAAAGGATGGAATGATATACTAATTGATGAAATGAACTAACCAGAACAATAAAAATAATGTATATTACAACAAATAGTTAAAGTACATAATCATATTATTTAACTGGTAATAGTTGAAGTGAGGTGGGTAAGTAGGTATTCTGGAAATAATCAAGAAACAAGTAGGTAGTTATAAGTAGATTTCGGCCACAAAAAATTGAAAAATAAAACCTTTTTAACAAAAAATTATACCAACGAAATACGGAACTAAAAAGTAAAAAATAAAATAAACCTTCCCAGTCTCAATAACTGAGCACCTGAACTAATGTAAGTAACCAATTTTGAGTCAGCGCCAACCAAACAATTAACGAATATCATTAAATAACCTCAAAAAATTATCAAAATGTCACCGCGCAACTCGATGCCATCATTTTACGCCTCACCTAATTCATTTGCTTGTTTGTTTGGCGCCGACTCAAAATGAGTTACTTACATCAGTTTAGGAGCTCAGTTATTGAGACTGAGAAGGTTTATTTTATTTTTTACTCTTCAGTTCCGTATTTCTTGTTTAATTTTTTGTTAAAAAGATTTTGACAGTCTGGAGTGGACAACGACACAACAGGTACACGTGCCTAGGTCGTCCCCTTCAGACAAATATGTACTGTATTATGCCGGATCGTAGATATATTTGATATTTGATTTGTTATTTGATATAATAAATATATAATAGAAATGAATGTCTGTGTTGGTGAGCTCATAACTTGAGGATGATAACCGATTTGGCTGATTCTTGGGTTAACGAACAGAAAAATGGGGAAAACTGATTGCGGGATAATGGGATAACGGAAAAACGGGCATAGTCAAAGGCATAACCTAGATAGAACAACCAAAAATAAAAAACAGGAGAAAAGGAATGTTATGCAGACGGGAGGTTCCAGGAAAACAGTTTCAGGTAATATAGAAATTTGGACAGGACAAAGTCTGTCGGCTCAGCTAGTCAATGATGAATATGATCGTCAAAAACACTGACACATTTATAAATCAAATTAAATTACAAAAACTTCTTGAAAGGGAAAATGGAACGATATGCTCGTCTCAGATGGACCAGAGGTTGCTTACGATCTCTTTATCAATAAGATCAACAAATTTAATGATCAATGTACTCAAACTATCTCAAAGAAACAAAAATATAACTCTAAACCGAAACCCTGGATGACCATAGGACTCCTAACTTCGATTAGGTATAGAGGTAAACTGAAAAAAAAATTAAACACACATTACTCAATTGAACTCCACTCAGAATATGAAAACTACAGAAACTACCTCAACAGACTCATTAAAAATCACAAAAATAACTATTACATGAATAAGATCCAAGAAGCCAAAAACGATTAGAAAAAAATCTGGTCAACTATGAATGATATGACCAATATCGACTCTAAAGGCTCAAATAAATATAATATAACGAACGAAAATGGAGAAAATATTCCTAATAATAAAGAAAAAGCTAATCACTCCTTCGAAAACATTGGAAAACAAATGGCGGACAACATTGACAGACAACTTGACCCTTCCCCAGAAAAACAAATGCCAAACATGGAAGATTCACTCTTCCTGACTCCAGAAACAAAACATGAAATCGTAAATATAATATCCTCCCTTAAAAACAACAGCTCACCAGGACCAGATGGTATGTCCGCAAAATTCATAAAATAATATAATGCTTTCTTCCTGACCCCTCTCTGTCACATCATAAACTTGTGTTTCATGAAGGGACATGTACCAGCCGCATTCAAAAATTAATTCACGACCCCCCATCTTCAAATCTGGAGACGAAAAACTTGCCACAAATTATAGACCAATTACCATACTCAATAACTTTGCCAAAATCTATGAGAAATGCCTGAAACACAGACTGGTTGACTATTTGGAAAAGAATAATATATTATCGGGTTGTCAGTATGGCTTCAGAGAAGGCAGGTCTATAGAAAATGCCGTTTTAGAACTCACTCATAACATTTGGAACAACTTCAACAATGGAAATAAATGCTTAACGGTATTTCTAGACTGAGCTAAAGCATTTGGCACGGTCAACTATAAAATCTCACTTAATCGCTCAGAAAATACAGGAGTTAGGGGTCTCGCATTTCAATTATTTGAAAACTACCTATCAAATAGGAATCAAATGGTAAAAATTGATAATGAACTTGGTGATCCATTACCGGTAATTATGGGCGCACCCCAGGGTACAGTACTGGGTCCTATCTTATTTCTAGTTTACATCAATAATATTCATAACCTTCGAAAATTTAATGACATAATAATTTTCTACGCAGATGATACGGCACTCGTATTCAATGCGAATACTTGGGACAATGTTTACCAGAAAGCTGAATACACATTTAAAAATATATTTAACTGGTTGAATACAAGTCTTCTGAGCCTTCACATAGAAAAGAGCAAATTCACAACATTATCTATCACCAAAAAAGATATACCCTCTCAAAATACACTTACCGTACATGAACACTTCTGTCAAATCTCGAAACAATGTCACTGTCCGATAATTGAAAAAGTAGAAAATATCAAATACCTGGGTGTGTACGTAGATCAGCACCTGCGCTGGGTTGTACATACTGATAACACTGATGAAAGACTCAAGAAACTAATTCACAAATTGTATCAGCTCCGAAATCTCAATAACATCAAACTTCTATTAACCATATATAGTTCGTTGGTGGGATCTATCCTCAGGTACTGTATAATAATATGGGGTGGTCTATCTGAAACTGCAATACATAACATTGAAATGACCCAAAACACTATTCTGAAAATCATTCTGAAGAAGGACCGAAGATATTCCACCGAAGCACTCTATAACAAAGCTGGCTTGCTCGGAATTAGGAATGGACGCAAAAGTACATAACCCCCACTATAAATCTTGATCACAACACTCGCACCAAACTCAAACAAAACCCAAATATTCCCCTCTATAGACTAACACATACACAAAGATTCGTATCTTACATTGGTCCTAAACTGTTCACCATGTGCCACTGGAAATTAGACGCCTATCCAACAAACATAAAATAAAAACCAAAATGAAGGAATTTGTTACGATTAACTATGATAAACTTAAAATGATGTTTGACACCGACTGTATTCTGTCTACAACATACTCATTCCCTCTCAAGTTATAAAATTGCATAAAAGCGCGCTCCTGTGCATCTCCCTCGCTCCTACCCTCTTGTGCTCACGAAGGTCTATCTCTACCAGTTCTCATCTCTATTTCTTTTTCATTGTTTATCGTTCTAGTATTCTCGCTCAATAAGCAATTTCTATTTGACAATTGTTAATTTTCTTTATATTTTCAATTTTAAAATAGACTATGTATATGTAACTAATGCAACAATTCTACCTAAGCTGTTGACTACAACTCAAGCTTCGATTATGTAGCACAGCCTGGCCACACATAACTCTATTTCATTTGTCTTATCTAAATACTAAAAATGTACATTCAACCTAAATAAATTATTCACTTACTTACTTACTAACTTACTTACTTACATATTTCTTTCATTTTTTAGATAGATTCTTTGTCAATGAAAGCTATATTGGTGATTCTTAACTATTCATTAGATATGAATGCATAATATAAATCCAAGAATGTTTCAGCATTCCTGGCATATTTCTCATCATAGATCACGATGTGTGATTGCACTCATTCACTATTTTCAACCGACGAAACCAAAAAGGAGGAGGTTCTCTAGTCGACGCGTATATATATTTTTTTATGTATGATCACGCAAAACTTTTCACTGAGATGTCCGATTCCAATAATTTTTTCTCAGTGTATAGAGTGTTTTTAGAAGTTGGTCCCATTTGAATATAAAAGATGAAATCCACCCCTAAGGATAGCAAAATGAAGGATATTGATCACTCACCCTTTGAATTCTGGTCCGTTAACCGATTCTATCAGGCATAACTTCGTACTGGGTTCTTCGATTTGGATGACTTTTTTTTCATTAGATAGGGTATACCTCATAGTTCATCAAATTGGGATTTCGAATGTATTTATCCACCCTTAGGGGTAGAAAAATAGAGGATAATTGATTTTTCACTTGTGAACATTGGCACACATATGTAGTTGACAATGACAGATCGCTACTGTCATTGCTTTTGTTCCCCCACATCCGTCAAAATCGTTATATTCTATGAGAGGATGGAATGATATACAGAGTTATGAAATAAACCAACCAAATAATTTATATAAATAATTTATATTACAACTAATAGTAAAAGTAGATATTCATCTTATTTAACTGGTAATAGTTGGAGTGAGGTGGGTAAGTAAGTACTTTGGAAATAATTAAAAAACAAGTAGGTAGTAACTGGTAGATTTCAGCCACAAAAAATTGAAAAATAAAAACTTTTTAACAAAAAATTAAACCGACGAAATACGGAACTAAAAAGTAAAGAGTAAAATAAACCTTCTAATTCTCAATAACTAAGCTCCTAATGTGAGTAACTGATTTTGAGTCGGCGCCAAACGAACAATCAATGAAGGTCGTTAAATTACTTCAAAAAAATTATCAGAATGTCACCGCGCAACTCGATGCCATCATTTTACGCCTTACCTAATTCATTTGCTTTGTTTGTTTGGAGCCGACTCAAAATTAGTTACTAATATTGGTTAAGGAGCTTAGTTCTTCGTCGGTTTAATTTTTTGTTGACAAGTTTTTGTTTCAATGTGTATTTCAAAACTTATTATTGAATTCAATATGTCTTCTAGATGCCGCACGTCTTCCACCGTTTTCATACACGCTTTACTAGCTTCACATGTGTGTATGTATGTATGAATAAAATAATGGAATATTTGAAATCAGTTTTCACCCTCTTCCAGTATTTCAAATATTGCACACGTATCAAGAACCCATGACAATACAATAATTTCATAGCTGTGACCTGGTATTCTCGACAAGATCGTGAAAAAACAAATATATGGCGAAAGTACAAGTATTTCACAGCATTTTAAAGATATGGCGAATACTCCGATATTCTTCAGCACATTCGCCAAAATTTCTGATGGAGCACTGAAACAGTTTCATTCAGCTAAATTCAGAAAACATAGGTTAAGCGAGGTGTCATATGACATATTGTCATATGTCTTATAGTCATGTGTCTCATTTATTGATCAATGTTGTGTGAAAATGTGATTTCTTGAAAGAGAAACGTTTACGAAAAAACCAATGCATAATGGAATATTTCCGAATCATTACTATGAAAACTAAATTTCCAATCCACCCAATCCAATATATTGGTGAGAAACGTGCCGAGGCAAGAGGGTGGCTGAAAATATCATGTCGCTAGCGTCAACTTCAGGGAACCGGGCACAACCTATTACCCTTCCATCGGACCTCTGAGGGGGTGGACCGTTTAATTGTTCGTTACTCGTGAGAATGAAAATGAAGAATGAAACCGCAACACAAAAAAAGAAGATTGGCAAAAAAAGACAAGAACTTATTAACAAAAAATAAAAAAGACGAAAAAAGAAACTGAAAAGCAAAAAATAACCCTTTTATGTTTTTATAACTAAGCTCCTGAACTTATGTAAGTAAATGATTTTGAGTCGGCGCCAAACAAACTAGCAATTGACTTAGGTCAAGCGTAAAATGATGGCGGCGGGATGCGCGGTGGCATTTTGATAATTTTTTTAAAGAAATTTTCTGATCTTTGTTGATTGTTTTATTGGCGCCTACTCAAAATTAGGTACTTACATTAGTTTAGGAGCTCAGTTATTGAGACTAAAAAGGGTTATTCTTTGCTTTTCAGTTAATTTTTTGGTCGGTTTAATTTTTTGTTAAAACATTTTTATTTCTGAATTTTTTTTGGCGAAAATTTACTGAACACCACCCACTCAATTAACAATTATGGTTTCCATTATGTTGTAGTGCTATCAGAACTACATATGTATGCAGAGTTTCAAGACAATGTGTTCACAGGTGGAAAAACAATCATCCCCCATTTTTCTACCCTTACTGGTGAATAATTCTTCGAATTCAAACAGGACCAATTTAAAGGTATACCGTATACAATAAAGAAAGAATTCCTATACAATAAAGAAAAAATCATCTGAATCGGATAACCCAGTACACAGTTATGCCTGATAGAATAGGTTACCGTGTCAAAATTCAGAAGGTGAACCATCAATATCCTCCATTTTGCTACCCTTAGGGGTGGTATTTTCAAATGGACCAATTTCGAAGTATACCCTATTCAATGAAAAGAAAATCATCGGAATCAGAGCACTCTGTGGAAAGTTATGCGTGGTCATACATAAAAAAAATATACGCGTTGACTAGAGAACCTCCTCCTTTTTTATTTCTCCTATGTAAAAAAAAGCGTGGGGTGATCTTTACTCACTTTTCATATAGTCCAAGAATGGACTGCAGAAAACCTAGCCACTGTGTTACTCACAGCAAACATCATTGACTGCCTGGGCGAAAGTGATGCATAATTTTTTTATGGCCTTTTTTCGGAAAAAAGAACTATATCAATGTGAAACATGTTCGAAATACGTTTGATACTTACTATCTCTCCAGAAGGCCGATCGGTCTGAGGTGCTGGTTCACAAAAAAAAACGTGGTCGAGAGCGTGAGTTCGAACCTCAGCTCAGGCAGCTTTTTTTTTTCTTTCGAAATTGAAAAATGATTTGTTTGGGGCGAATATTCGTCCCAAAAGAAATCATTTCTCATATCTGAGAGCTGGCTGCAGGAAACCTGGCCGATCGAGTTACACCATGAAACGTTTTCACAAGCTTCCATTCAGATTCATATATGTATGTTTAGTTCAAATCTTGCAAGTGAATTCTGACCTACTTCTAGTTGTCTGATTAACGTGAAATATGGCAGGTTTCCGTTATTCTGGTGACAATGCATTACGTAGACCAGGGTCGATAATTTTTGAAACAAAAAAAAATAGTAGGATTAAACCCATTGGAAAAGGAAGAGAATATAATAAATATGAAAGAAAAAATAATTTACTGGCGTTCTGAGGTCGGGAAGTGGAAGGGGGTGAGTTTTGAAAAAGTTGTAGGTAATGAAAAGATCTACAACTTTTGTATCCACACTTTTTTTCACATAACCTCAAAATTTATGTGAAAAATTCAAATACCCAAGTTTATGGTTTTTTATTTTTATCTTTTACAAAAAATTTTTTTTTACGAAGTTGGTGAAAACTCACCTTTTCATGTCCCTAACACACTGTAATTTTTTTATTCTACATATTTATTTTTTCACCTTATTTTGACTTAATATAGAAAAAGCACCCTAATTTTAAATCGAAAATTCTCCCTTCAAAATATCAGCTTTTTTTGTTCGTTGAAATCTCCACTTTCTGATGGTGTAAAAAAAATATACATAACTATGGTAAATGTTTTCAGAAAATGCAAAGAAATAACAGGTAGCAAGGCCCAGACCCTCACAGCCCCTTTCACACTTCTCTATGAAATACCTTCTGATGGGCAAACATTTTCCGTAGGTCACTCAAGTATATGAGTTATCTTGAAATAGCAATAAATAGGCATCTACGCATATAATTTTAAGAAGATTCTGCAACTACAACTACACACCATCAGAAAGTAGAGATTTCAACGAACGAAAAGCCTACCGACTCTTCTGAAAAAGCTGATATTTTGACGTGAGAATTTTTGATTGGAAATTAAGGTGCTTTTTCGATATTAAGTCAAAATGAGGTGAAAAATTAAATATTTTAAATCAAAAACAATTACAGTGTGATTGGGACATAACAAGGTAAGTTATCACCAAAATTTAGTGATTTTTTTTTTGTAAAATTTAAAAATAAAAAACAAGAAACTTGGTTATTTGAATTTTTCACATACATTTTTTTCCATAGGACTTGTAGTCTTGCCGGAAATCGAGATAGACCGTTTTTTACCCTCAAAAACTCACCCCCTTCCACTTCTCGACCTCAGATCGCCCGTAAATTATTTTTCCTTCAATATTTGTTATATTCTCTTCCTTTTCCAATGGGTTCCATCCTAGTATTTTTTTTTTAATTTTTTATCATTTTCAAAGGCTTCAGCCCTGGTCTATACGGGATTTTTGCCAAAGAAAAAACAGAATGGTGGCTCCATTATGGTGGACGAGTTTTGTGATTATAGTTTTCTATTCAAAATTGATATGTGGGGGCTTTTGGAGCTGGACATCATGATTTCTTTGCCAGAATACATGAATTCAAAATGGTGGCTCCAATATGGCGATGACTTTTGTGGTTATAGCCCTATTCCAATAGAGAGGGGTATGTGGGGGTTTTAGTAGTCGAATATCATGATTTTTTGAACAGAATCTACGAATTCAAGATGGCGGCTCTAAGATGGCGACGACTTCTGTTAATATAGTCCGATCCCATTCAAAATTGGTGTGTGGAGGTTTTCGGAGTCGGACTTCATGATTTCCTAATTCATGAATTTCAAATGGTGGCTCCAAGAAGACGACGTGTTTTGTTATCATGGTTGGATTCCATTCAAATTGGTATATGGATTTTTTGGGGTCATACATTATACATTTCCGCCAGTATTGAATAGGATTACAAATTTCATGGATGACTAAAAATAATTAAATAAAATGATTGGGAAAAAACTAAGACAAGCTTTCATACAAATGCACCAAAAAGAAAAAATAATTTCTCAACTTGTTTGACCCAGATTATTCTGTGAGTAACAGATTGGAAATCTTGCTACACAAAAATACCTATTTTATAGTCGCGGCAAGCTTTCAAATCTGTTACTCATAGAATAACCTAGGTCAAACAATCGAAGAAATACTTTTTTTTGTAGAAAGTTTGTCTTAATTTTTTATCAATCATTTTTATTAAATTATTCTAAGACATTCATGAAAGTCGTCATCTTATTGATAGTCCGGTCAATTTAGACCAAAAAATGAGAGTGAAGTTACATAAAGTCCCAACAAGCTGAATTTCTGTGAAGTTGTTCAAAACATAATTACAAACAATGTCTAGAAGTTCCCCATCATTCCCCTGTGAGGAAAAAATTTAATTCAAGGTCAAAGGTCAAAAAAATGAGTTTTTCGCGATTTTCAGCAAAACGGTGAGTTTAATCATAAAAGTACTTCAGACAAAAATTGTAGATCATAAAATTATCTATGAAAAAAGTGTCAATACTTTTTTTCTTACGAGCCACCGTTTCTGAGATATAACGATTCTAAAAGTTATAAAAGTTGTTATCGTCATAATATGCATGAGTACGCCACGTATATACATCTAGAGTTGTAAAATTTTATATAATATATATATATATATATATATATATATATATATATATATATATATATATATATATATATATATATATATATATATATATATATATATATATATATATATATATATTATATTTTAAATATTTTTCTATCGGTCATTGTAACTTATACTTACAATATAAAATATACATAAGTTTTAACTACAAGAATATCAGGTAAAAAGAAACCCAGTCCCTTAATCTTTAAGCCAGTGTAACTTCGAGACATCTGTCTCTTGTTTCATTGTGTACGTGGCTAGGGTCTTTACCTGCTATAATAAATGAAATACCGTTAGTCTTGAGCGTCACTCTGTAGTGAAAACACGTGTTTATTCTAACCTATATTGTGCTGTTTTGAGTTTTATATTGAAAATGTCTGAATATTGTTTTATTTGTGCTAAACTTTTAACTGAAAGTGAAGTTGTTACTGTTGAACGTGGTATGAAGATATTAATTAATGCAAGTATCGAAAGAGCTGATGATTTTTCGGAATATCTCAAAAATCAGAAATCTGTGACAATACATGAAAATTGCCGTAAAAATTATACTCGAAAGTCTTCTATTGCTGCAGCTAATAAAAGACAACGTGAAGAACAAGAAGCCAGTACATCCACAGCAAGTCCTTCTCGTACTAGATCACGTATCAGTGAATCAGCTTTTTGTTTCAAAGAACTGTGCTTATTTTGTGGCGAGAAATTAAATGAAGAAAGTGAAAAAAGAAAATCCTCAGATTTTCGGCGTCGAATCAGCCAAGTAAGTACACTTCAATTTAAAGATTCAATTCTGGAAACAGCTCGGGCTCGTGACGATGCTTCAGCTTGCTCGAGTCGAATTTGAATATGATTTAGTTGCTGCTGAAGCTAAGTATCATCGAGATTGCTATGCTAATTTTTTAAAACCTTCCACTGGAGCTAAAATGGGTCGTCCTAAAGACGAAGCAACGAATTTGGCAATGGAGGAAATATTTACTTACATTGAAAATAGCGATGACTGTCAGTTCACTTTGAACGAATTACAAAAGGTTTGCAAAACTACGACTCTAGATAACAGAACGATTAAGCTACGACTAAAAGTAAAGTATGGTGATAAACTTATTATCACTGAGAAATCGGGAGCATCAACAACTGCAAAAAGGGATGCAGTGCTAAATGTGGTTGCAAAAAAGTCGGTCTGTCTTGTTCTTTGGCATGCACAAATTGTCAAGGCCGGTCGTGCTCTAATATTGAATCACAAACAATGGAGGATTCGTTTGACTCCGACGAAGTATCATGCGATACATCGCTATTGACGCAATTTACTTGCATCCAAAATGAAGATGAAGAAGAAGAACAAGAAGAAGATCAAGAAGAAGAACAAGAATTTGAAACTTACGAATAAGACGAATAAACTTCAACACTTTTTTTTCATTTACATCGCTTTTATCTTTCCCAATCTTTGAAAATTTCCGTTATTTTGCAATAGTTTTACATTAAACAGGATCACAACTGACCCGTGGAGTAGGCCTACTGGGGAAACCACGTTAACAAAAACGCGCTAAGTACACTACCTCATAGGTGGCGTGGAAACGTGTGCATATTATGACGATAACAACTTTTATAACTTTTAGAATCGTTATATCTCAGAAACGGTGGCTCGTAAGAAAAAAAGTATTGATACTTTTTTTATAGATAATTATGATCTACAATTTTTGTCTGAAGTAGTTTTATGATAAAACTTACCGTTTTGCTGAAAATCGCGAAAAACTCATTTTTTCGACCTTTGACCTTGAATTAAATTTTTTCCTTACAGGGGAATGATGGGGAACTTCTAGACATTGTTTGTAATTATGTTTTGAACAACTTCACAGAAATTCAGCTTGTTGGGACTTTATGTAACTTCGAATGTCTAAATTGACCGGACTATGAATTCTGACAAAATTCAATAATTTGACCCCAAAAAACCCACATACCACTTTTGAATGGAGTCGGGCCATAATAACAAACCGCATCGCCTTCCTGAAGCCGCCATCTGGAATTCATGAATTTCGACTGAGGAATCATTATGTCCTACACCAATTTTGAATGGAATCCGACTGAAATCACAAAATTCGTCGCATTTCGAATTAATGATTCTGGCAACGAAATCATGATGTCCGATCACAAAAATCGTCGCATACTAATTTTGAATAGAATTGAACGATTATCACAAAATTCGTCCGCCATATTGGAGCCGCCATTTTGTTTCTTCTTTGGCAAAAGTTCCGTAATGCATTGTCACCGGAATAATGGAAACCTGCCATATTCCACGTTAATCGGACAAGTCGAAGTAGGTCGAAATTCACTTGCAAGATTTGAACTAAACATACATATATGAATTTAAATGAAGGCTTGTGAAAACATTCCATGGTGTTGCACGATTGGCCAGGTTTTCTGCAGCCCCAGCTCTCAGACATGAGAAATGATTTTCTTTGGGACGAATACTCGCCCCACACAATCCATTTTTCAACTTCGAAAAAAATAAACAAAAAGCTACCTGAGCTGGAGTTTGAACGCTCCCATTCGTGAACCAGCACCTCAGAAGTGAATGTCAAACGTATTTCGAACATGTATAACATTGGTATGGTTTCCGAAAAAAGGCCATACAAAACTTATGCACCACTTTTGCCCAGGAAGACAATTATTTTTCTTATGTTTGCTGTGAGTACTAACATTTTAAAAAACCTTTCATTATGTTACTCGATTGGTCAGGTTTTCTGCAGCCCGCTCTAAGCCTAATAATGATATTGAGATTTCAGCATCCCACGATTTTTTTACACGAGAGAAAATATTTTAGTCTTATTATTTTCAACTTTTTAGACCATATTGCTATATAGGCTTTTTTTTTAAATTTTTTTCAAACTTTAATTTTATTATAATTCGATTCTATTATTTCAAACGAAGATCAATTATCCTTCTATTTGTGGTAAAAAATATTTTCAGGCATTTTTTGTTGTTCAAAAACAAAACACTATTGTTTCCACATAATCCCACACATGATTTAAATTTTTTGAAATTTCACAGAAACAATCACTGAGGTCATTCGTGATGTGATATATTCTGAGATAGTCTGCATCTAATAAAAATTCTGAATTCTTCAAAGTGGTGACAATATCGATCATAAATTATAAAAAGTAAAGGTCCGGGATGGATTTCCTGTGGTACACCTGGAGGGACCCCAGAAAGATAGCTGATTCATTATCATTAACATCTCATTTCAGATATACATATTCATTCGGGGAGTTATGACAGCCAGACATAAGGTTATCCAAATCAGTGTTATTCTTTTTCCACCTTTTCTATAACAGATCGTTTTTCAAAACCACATCACATTGCCACTCATATGGGATCCATCTTATTACCAAAATATCTGATTGATGTTGAAAATCCTCCACACAATCTTTCGAGTGTCTTCATTGAATGGAATCAATACTGCCGAACTATTTTGTTTTCACCAAATTGTCACTTCACTTCCATACACTGAGAAATTACTGACGATTCACATCAGTATTGAAAAAATCAACAGAAAAAATGAGCAATCAAACTATTTGATTATAATGACAAAATTAAGGAGTTTTTGAATATAGTTGAATGGAAGAGTTTTTTAATTTCGTAAAGTTAACGAGATGATTGTTCATGATTTCCAGGGTGGTTGGTAGGAATACACAAATAACATCATTCTTGAAATGGATCAATTACCTTTTCGCTCATCTCTGACACTTTTTCGAAACATTCACAGGAATGTTCTAAACTTGTGATAATCAACAACAAACCTAATGCCAAGTACCACTTCATCTCAATTGAAAATCACCCAGTTGTACAATGAAGTTTTTTATATTCTACTATAAAGAATTTCCAAATGAGGTATTGATTTGAATCGGCAGTAAATTTTTTATTTTGATTGGAAATATCGTGGAACAACAGCAGTTGAGCATCGAGTGATTTTATACGGTCGATATTGCGATAATTTCATAATTTTGCTGTAATTACGCTGATATGCTATTTTTGAATGTGAGAGCATTCTGTCAGACCTGTTCCAGTAGTAGTGAAAAAACGAACTACTAACTAATCCAGAAAACCATTGTTCTCAAAAAATCATTCTTGGCCAAGCAGCATAAGAAATATTTTGCGATCCAGATAATATTGTGCTCGAGGAAATATAAAATCTGGGAGGCATTTAAGTGAGTGTTGGTAATATTGTTGGGAGAATTTTATAAATTTTGGTAATATTCTGGAAAAAACTCATATAATCTGCAACACCGAATTCATAAACGTGAACTGACAAATAATAGTACATGCAATATGTGGTAAATGCAGAAATCTGACCATCCACCTTCGCATGCTTGGATACTGTCCAAATAGCATTAACTGAATGCGGTATTCAATGTGGATCTTCCATTGGTACGTGTTACGTATTGACAATTGAAATTTGAACAATCGCGAAAGAATACACCGGCGATCCACTGAATTTTAACTTCTCATCTGTAGGAATTTTGGCCCCACCAACTCCAAAAATCGCATGGAACTATAACGATTCGATCCAAAAAAGAAATCTGTAATGTTTCTGGATTCAATGGCAATTAAGTCTTGGTGAGAGTTGCTGAACTGTGTGATATATTATACATAACTGATTAGTGTATGTATCTTATAATCGCGTGTTTCATGTTTTGTTGTGCTATACTAAACTGAAATTTTGCCCTAAATGACTAGGAATACACCATTGCACAGATTTCTCAAATATTGTCATTACAGTTATATTTTTCATGAATGTGGGTTCCGGCATGTACACAGATGCTTAAAGACGGTTAGTACAAACCATTTTCCACCAATGAGTTTGAAGATTATAAAAACATAATTAGTAGGGGATTTGAGCCAGTTCTGTTCCCCCTCACCATTACGTCACAGTGTGGCCTTGTACAACTACAGCTGGAAAATTTGGGGTGGTCTGTGTGTTTTGAGATGGTCTGCATACAAGGAGTGTTCCTATATTTGACCTTGACTGAAGTTGGGTATTCATGCATATTCCGTGAGAAATGAACTTTGAAAATATCTACACTTGACGAGAGGAGGGTGGTCATCCTGTGAAAGAGAAAACAATCAACTGCGAGAATCAATGAGCGCGTTAGAGGTCAATTGAGCAATGATCTCCAACTGCTATCTCCTCACAATGAACGGATTGTGCATCGAGATCCATCCCAACTTGATGTTGGTTGGGAATTCATTATGAAACCATTTGCGGTCGTCATCAAGATATCAGATGTCAGATATATACATAAGAGTGAAAACAGTACAAGGAAAGTCTCAATTCAGTGGGTGTATTTCATAACTGAAAATAATCATTACTTCACCAAAGAGTAATATCATCGTTTTCGGTTTCAACATAATTCGTATGACGATTTGTTGATAATAATTCAATCAAATTGTGGTTACCAATACGTTGTTTGGGCCAATCCATTCAAGATAGGAATAATTACCTGAATGCTTCAGATGGCAAATATACTATACAAACAAAGTTTCAACGGTTGTAAGAACTCGAACCGTAGTAAAATTCAACTTGATTGAATGACGATATTGTTCACTTGGTAATAAGGATATAGTGAAGTAATTTTATTTTGAATATATTTATTCATTTGGTAAAGATATGATTCAGAGTGTAACTTTTACTTTTGGAACGTCATATATTTTTCACATAAGTGGGAGGAAGAAAGAATAATATCAATGGACTTTATCAACAATACTTTATTTTTTGTTTCAGTTTCCAATACTCAAATATGTGGATGCACTACGCCGGCCAACAGGGGATGTTACATTATATGATATGAACGTTAGCTCCGATTAAGACGAAATTCAAATATAAACATACTTATACGAAGGAAGTAGTTCATTCTCAAATTGAAAGACCAGTATTTGGGAAAGAATCGCACAAAGTCGTTTCCACAAAGCTCAATTTCCGACAGTAATGTATCAAAACCAAATCGTGGATACATTTCTTCAAGGTTAGTTATCAAGACCGAACTTTTGATGATATGTTTCGGACATATTAACGTCCATCTTCAGTAAGTTACAAGGTGGTAAACTACTACAATAAAAAATAAAGTGTAAGAAACAACTATTAATAAATTTGAGGTTTCTCACAATATGGTGGATGTCAAAAACAAGCAGTGGCGTAGTGTATTCGTAACATTGACACCCTCCCTCTAGATTGTAGATTGTAGAATGGTTGATAGGGCTCTTCAGCCTCTGCGTACCTCGACCTATGAGGTGTTTTGTACATTACCCTCCATCCAGGATTTTGAAGCCAGGATTTAGAAGCTCTTTGCGAAGCGTTTCAGTTCCTGGTAGCTAGGTTCTCGATGTCTGAGGGCTCAATCGAACCCCTTCACAAAATTTCACATCAGAGTGACCTGATTGTTCGTAGCCAGTTGTCTAAGGGAGAATTTGCAGTCCCAAGTCAGTCTAGACTCACATGTGTGACTTTAGATCTCTTAGTGCTGCTTGGCTGTCTGATAGGATATATATTTCTCCCCCCTGGAACCTCTTTTGAATCATTTTTGGTCATGGATTTCTGCTCAAAAAAATTGATGGTGCTTCACCTAGGGGTTTTGAGAGCCTAAAACTTGAACCCATTACCCCACTCAATGAAATGAGTTCATAGTTACAGACTTAGAGTCATAAAAATTGGTATTTGAGGTCTTTGTTACAAATAAAGAAATGAGTGTTCCAGTGTTCGTAGAAATTCAACCCCTGAAAGAGTGAAATCGGGGTGAGAATTTGGATGGAGGTTCCGTTAGCTTTTGAATAAGAGTCATAAAATATAGTGTTCTGGCTCTCTGTTACAATTGAATGAAACGTGTCCAATCTCATTTGGAAATTCTCTTCATGAGAGGGTTACAAGGGTCAGTGAATTTGTAATAGTGGTCAGAAAGCATCACGTTCACTCTCCAATCAACTATGCCACCCAATCGAGATAACGGGATGATGTGATAATGGGATTTTTATATTTTTATTTCATTCATTCCGGTTTGGGATACAAACAGGTTGGAACTGATACATGAAGGAACCCACACTTGGAACTGCTAGAACTATAAACTGAAAATTCAAGTCCACAATGTCAGATAGAAAAATGTGTTTAGTAGTGGTTTTGAAAAAAATATCAAGTTATGGAGCTAATATACCACAAATCAGACAGAACAAAAGTAAAAGATAGCAGTTCTGGGCAGTGACAGTGATAAACATGGAGTCTATTTCAGAACAATATTCGTTGAAGCTATCGCTGAGCCTAGGAAAAGAGGCATTCTGACTCAAATTTTGATAACGGAATTACGGGAAAACGGGAAATGGGATAACGGGTTATTGAAATAACGAGATAACGGTATAACAGGATATCGGGATAACACGATAACGGGATAATGGGATAACGGGATAACGGGTAACGGAATAACGTATAACGGAATAACGAAAAGCAGGCAAAATCATAGGTATAAGCTAGATGGAATATTACACAGAAAACATTGGCAAAAATACAAATTCTACGCGGATGAAGTTGCGGGAATCAGCTAGTTCAGTATGAAGGTTGTTCGAACATGGTGCCAAACTCTCTCTAAATAATCCGGTAACCGAAAACTGCATTTGGACGGAACGTACCTTGTTCCTGGTATAATGAAAGAAAAACGGGTCTCCAAGAGAATCCCTTTGGGTATTCAGATTTTTCCGTGGGAAATAAGAAATCATTTGAATACTTTTGAACGCGAAGTATCCCACCAAATCTCAGCTACAACAAATATTGCAGAACAAGTATGACGAAGACACAGTGGGATATATGGAGATAGCTGAACTATAATTCGGATATCGTAGAAGTATTACTTGCTAGACATGTTCCAAGACTACGGAAGTGTCCCGATTTTGTGAATGAGTCGGATGCGTCGATACACGATATCACCATGAGCTTGAAGATTCAACCTGTTTATTGTGGATGAATTATATTGAAATTTGAGTAGCACAGCGACTTTGATGTTTTTGAATTTATTTTCCGAAGAGTAAAACTTGCTCATGAATCTCATTTCCAAAAGGATGCCGAAATATGAATAATCAACGACCACATTGAGAATTGGAGCCCACAGTCATTAACCAGACATAAACGGAGCGATAACGATAATGCATCGGGCAACAACCCTGTCGCAATGACAATTAAATCAAAGTGAACTACGTCCGCCTCCATTTTCAATCCAGAAAAAATTAATTGATTCAGAATAAGTAGTCTGTTGAGGTGGTATGCTTCATATCGTATTCAGTTCTCAAAATTTAGAAGCTTAACAATTTGTTTGGATCATTCCAATCAGTGCGATCCAGTCCATTCATGCAATTTTGAGATGGAGTCCCAGGAGTTTGTTCAACTCATTGGTCAGCAGTCAATTAAGTTTAAATGATTCAACTCATTGTATGTTAACAGTGCGATTCAGATTTCTCAAGATGAAATACTCACTCAGTAGAATTACGAATCAGGTAATTAACGTCAGCTATTCAATAGTGGAAGTAGGTGTTTATGAAGTTTATGTAACTAATAATGAACCAACCAACCAAAAATAATCAATAGGATGAAATACTAACGGGGTGAAAAGTTAAGCTTCAATAGAAGTGAAATGAGAGTTGAAGTGCGCACATATCTAAGGTATACAATAACTAACATGGTATCAATGCCTTAATGAGTAAGAGTATACATTTTTGTAATTATATTCAGTAATCAACATAGTCCATTGGAGAAGTATGTCTTTGATAATAACTACTTCATCGCTCAGTATTTTCGAACAATCAGATGGCCTGAATTTTCTCCGAGGTGAAATGAGTTTTATAGTAAAACATGTCGTCTCGCCGTTCTTTACTGAGGATTTTATCGCCTGAATTTATATATTTTCCGTAAAGCATTTCACCTCTAGGAAATTCAATTCGAGAAATTGACGGCCTTATTATCAAATATCAAACACTCACATTTTGCTTAGTTTCATCAGAAAATGAAATCCTCAATCGCACTGAGTGAAATTTCCAGTCAAAATGCTTAGTCGAAAATTTGTATAATTTATGATCGACAAAATTTCCTTTTTTTCCATGATATTACCCTCGACAAAATATACCAGATGTGCTACAACTATGATAATAGTTTCTATTAACAATTCAGATGTTTCAATGACTTATCATTTCATTATTGAATCATGAGGTGAAAAATCGATGAATTTCTGGAATAGTGGAAGTTAGTATCAATAAATGAAGAACCTAATTATCAAAATACGAGTGTGGGTGTTAGTATTGCCGCTCAAATAATTTTCCGAGTGGATTTTTCTCAGGAAATCTTTTCAACTTGTGAAGTCTGCTATAACGACTTGGGCGATCACCAGAAGTGGGCTGATAGTTCGTAATACCTACGACAGGTAATTTCCCAACACAATGGGTTCATCGACTGTTGACCGCAATTAAAATGAATGAAAACCCTCGTGCTTGCACTTATACCTGTACAAGTTTGGAATCAACTTGGTGACACTTGGCATACTCGATGATAGAGATCCCTACCGTTTCAGATGGCACCAATGTCGTTTCTAGACCAGACAGGGTGTATTCATTTCCTCAGCTAACTTTTTGGAGGAACTGTTGGCGGATTCTTATTTTAGCTTTGCTGTTGGTTGGAAAGTGACATCTGCCATATTTCACCAATAGCGAAGCCAGAAATAGAAGCCTTCGAACATTGCAAAAAGAAAGCATTTGTTGTTTCTTGTATTTCGCATCATTTGCGTTACTATTCTGCCGTGTATGTAAACAACCAAAAACCATAAGTGGTATTGAATTCGTAGCTCAGTTAATAAAAATCATAGGCATACCATCGAACATGCGAATGGAATCTGAATATACCAGGGTATTAGACCCGCTATAACTATTGGATAACTTGACGTGAAATACTACCAAGAGATTGGACGTCGTATCAGAACGCGAGAGATTGATGAAACGTACCAGTTGCCAGCGAATACAAAGTCGAAATTCAGTTATTCCTGAGCCGACCACCTCGCCACTCGCACCCGTTCGAAGCCTGATATCTTGGACTACTTGAGCAGACAGTAAAATGGTCGAAGTCAGTAATTTCAATACGCAAGGTATAGGGTATCGGAAAAATCCATGAATTGAAGGTCCCCGATTGCACGTTAGGTGCAATTCATAGCGCAATATGAAGATCAGTACCGTTCCGGATACGCGCAAATAAGTTATCTGGTAAGGGTGTGTTGACCATATCTCCAAAAACCGGTAAGCATAAGTTCCAATAGAAAAGCAGTTTGATAGGTGAACCGTGCGCGTAAGCTCTAGAGTAACCTAATAAAGTTAACCAAAGAACGAAAAGCTATCAGCTGGGTTGCAAGGAATTTTTTGTCCCACCATATACGCGCAGGATAGGAGTAGGAAATATCGTAGCTTGAGTGCATAGTTAGCCGGAAGGAGGGAACTCTGTCAGTGGGATTGTGTTTTTGGCGTCACCACACTAACAGCCGCGCAGGATAGAAGGAGAAACTGTAATAATAATGAGTGGTGCAAGGAAAAGGTCCCCTTTTCATCTTTAACTCCCGGAAGAAAGGACTGTGCACCTGTCTTCCGACTTGATCACAGCCCCAACCCTTCAGGAATAATCACAAATTGGGATAAGCTCAATCAGTACACTAAGTAATTCAAGCTACCAAATTATTTCAGCCACGGTGAAGTCGCCTACTGAAATGGACCACTGGTTCTGGGATGTCAGTGCCTGAGCGGGTTAATGCGCTGCTTTTCGCCGAGTCAGGCAGGGAATACAGTTATCTACGCCCATCAGATGAAGGACTCTCCTGTCTCTACCGAAAAATAATATTGTTTTCCATTGGCCCACTATTGAGAACCCTGCCTCTCCATTTGGAGAGGCACCGGCAAGCCGGCGGGGCTATCTTCTTTCCCCTGGTTGCCTATGTTGATAAGAGAATTCTGATATCAGCAAGATTTCTCTTGCGTTAACCAGAAAACTCAAGTAACGTTTGCTACTCGTGTGAACGTGTGACGAGTAACCGTTCGCCTGGACTTCACCCAGCAGGTCTGGGATTGTCACAGGCACTTCTCCGCCCCCTGACGGCCTAGACACATGGTGTGCCTAGGCCAAAGTAGGAGGAATACGAGTCGCCCCCTAGGGACGCTTCACTTTGGTCGCCCGAGCGAGTGCCTCTTCCCAAACGACCCACCCCCGGAGTGGGCACCTGACCTCCGTCATATCCTCCTTCCAAAGGAGGCATTGGGCCACAGGAGGGTTCGAATACGCCGGACCAATGCGCTAGGTGATCCTAGCTACCAAATCATTACAGTCACGGTGAGGCCACTTGATAAGACGAGCTACTGGCCCCCGCCCAATCAGGCAGGGAATACAATCATATGGACCCATCAGATGAAGGAGTCCCTCATCTCTACCGAATAACGGTATGTTTTCCATTGGCCCACTATCAAGTACCAAGCCCCCTAGAGTCCAACCCCATGTGAAGCTATCCTCCTCTTCCTGGGTACCCATGTCAACAAGACTCCTCTTGTTACATTTGACGGGTCGCCGTCGTACCAGACTTTCGACCTGATACTACTCGTGAGGCAAGTTACTAAGCACGCTACCATATTACCGAGGGGGGACCTGGAGGTAACCCAGAGCCTCCACCCCCCCAATTTCGTCTGTCTGATAGTTTGGGCGACCCGTGAGTGTAATGTGGTTCCCCGGTCCATTATCTATGACATATAACTTGAGTTACTGTCGTTCATGCACCCGTTTCTTGAGCTTTCATACTGCTGGTTTAATACTCCTATGTGGTTTTGGTTGTTCTGATGAAGCTTAGCAGCCCCTTTATGCGTATAGTATGCATTACTATATCTGTGTGATATTTGAGGCTGCTATCAGCCGTCCTATATATTTTTTTTGATTTATTGATTAGAGTAAGTTTGAAACTCCGAAATATGTAGAGAAGCAAGACAAGCAAATAATTGGAAATAATAGCTATTTTTAGGACAAGTAAGTAAAGCGGTAGCATTTAATCACGATTGAATGCGCTTCACTCACAACTTGAGTTGTGTGCTCTATCAAAAGCCATTGATCGTGTCTCGCACGATATTCTTTTGGTAAAACTACACAGTTACGGCATCGGGGGCTTAGATCTGAGTTTCTTCAAATCTTACCTCAGTAAACGCTCTCAATATGTCAGATATAATGGAGATCTATCGAGCAGTGAGGCCGTCAATCACGGTGTTCCCCAGGGCTCGGTTCTTGGTCCCCTCCTTTTTTGATGCATTTAAATGATGTATGATCTTTATTTTCACATTCTACAAACGAAAAGCATCTGTTATAATAATAATGTTGGTAATCTGTTAACGTTATCTAATGGAACAAAGGATTCAGCCAAAACTTGGTTCACTTGTAATAAACTCGATCTCAATTTGGACAAGAACCAGTCCATTTTTATATTTTCAAATCTAAATCTCACTAGTTGTAGCTGTGTAAAATTACTTGGCGTATATTTTGACGATAGACTCAACTGGGGCCCACATATCGCTGTATTAGCGAATAAACTGTCTGGTATCACCATTCTGATTCGACGTTTGAGAAATTTCGTTACTATTCACGTTCTCAAATCTCGTTATTTTGGTTTATTCCATAGTCATTATTTGTATTATGAAATTCTTCTTTGGGGTGATTCGAGCCACTATCACGAAGCATTCATTCTCCAAAAGAGAGTTGTCAGAGTAATGGCGGGTGTTCATCATCGTGATCATTGCCGCCCTCTCTTCATCAATATTCAAGTATTCCTACTTCATTTATTTACTCATGTTAACTTGAAGATGAATAAACCGAGCATGGATACTCCGAAGTCCACCAATACACCCCTCGCGATGCTAATAATTTCAATTCCTAGATTCAGACCACAGTTGTCACAAAATAATTCTCCGAACCTACACTTTCATTACAGAATACCTTCTAGGATTGAGAGTCTAGGCTTCATTCAGTTTAAAATCAAAATCAAAACTTTTCTACTGAAAAACAGTTTCTATAATGTCAATGAGTATCTTGTTTTGAACAAGAATTAATTTTACTGTATGTGATGGATACTCTACACCGAAGTCACCCTCAATCTTAGTTATATTATTTTGCCTTGTTACAAAGTGTAATGCCTTCAGATTTATATCTTTTCCATATTTTGCTTATGACATTCCAATACTATTGTATATTGTAGTGAAATAAATACTTCTACTTCTACTTTTACTTCTGCATGTTATTTATTTCATTTTTTCTGATTTGGATTTTTTCTCGGTTACCATACGAGCGTTGGTTCTTTCTTTTCCATATTTCACAATATTTGAATTTTGTGCTGTTGACTCTTCAAATAGTTTTTCGTACTCAAATCGGGGTTCACAAAACCGGTTATCAATCGAGATGAGGGTATTAGTCCCATTCTCTATAATACCACCAAAGCCATAATTCATACTGTAAGAGAACTGTTAGCTGATATGCAAGTATTTGAATGAGAAAGATATTAACATTGACACTTCAAGAATAATATATGTGAATGTTGAGTGTTGTTGAGTGTGAATTGATGAACTGGTTTCAGATCATACAGCATATGTTATGGATGCAACTTCCCATTATCATTTGATTATAATGTCGCAAAATACGCTTCCCTCGAAGAATGCAAAGAGCAACTGGAAAATAATTTTAGAAAGCAACTGAGTACCTAGTTGCGAACCCTAGAATATTTACCGACAGGTTCCTGATCCGAATGAATACTGATATACGGGGTATCGGCGCCATCTAGAATATGGGACTCGTACTCTTTCAGCAGGGAATAGATATTGGAAAGCTGTTGCATTCCATATGTAATTCAACTCTTTACAGGCGGATATTGCTAATAGTTGGGTGCAGTAAAGCTCATGACTTTACTGGTGGCGGTGTTTTATTCTGCGAGCAAGTTATTTTCAATGCCGTTTTGGCACAATAATCACCAACGTTGTATTCTCAACATGTCAGCTAGAGCCCTCATAACTCAAACATTTGCCGATTATTTTCTGACTAATAAAATAATTCTATTCGAATCTAGCAGATCTCTTCCCGAATTTGAACCATACCACACTATTTTCTACTCGCTTCTTATCTATGGTACCTTCAGCATCACTTCAGTTCTGAGAAGAGTTCTGATTTTCTATTCCAATATGTGTATCCTTACGTGTATTTGTAGTGAGCATGGAGAGACCTACGTATATTCCACTTTTTTTTAATGTTACATATGGAATTGTTACTTTGATCAGCTCCCAAACTAGCAGCCTGTCGGCTTTCATGAACTGATATGCCATGATTAAGTTCTTGTGTTAAATTTTGAAAGAGATAGACAATGATATAAACTGCGATTTGTGGTTTGAAAGGTCATTTACCATCAGATTTCTCTCTTCGATATTTCTGGTTGACAGACAGAGATAATCCGTTAATCAAATTCCATTTGCGAGTGAGTGCCAGTTAAATCAAAGCAATGGTTCAGTCAGTATGAGCTTTGTTATTGAAATCATCCAGGCACTTCGAAATCCAATGGGAATAATATGATGAGAATGGGAAAATATTCGAGAATCGCTCTTTTACTCGTTCGATGGTGAAAATAATTATGGATTATCTGTAATACCTAGGTGAACATCTCACTTGGATAAGTTGTTTCTCAAAAAACAAAAAAATATAGTACCAAGAATCCTTTATTGAATATGTTAATTACTATATCACATGTTCATTCCACTAAAAATTATTTCCGCAATCAAGTTTCATGGAAAAAATTCACCAAACTCTGAAAAAATTAAGGAAAAATGACTGGGAAAATTTGTAATTAATTTTTTGGACAGGACATTCGAGAATTATCAAAAAACTACTAAGAATCAAAAGGAGCAGAGGCTTATGCATGAAACTTGAATTTTTGTGCTAATGAACCACCTTCTTGATATGGTACTCTAGGTGCACCTCAAGGTTGTCCTCCAGGTGGTCCTCCAGGTGATACTCCAGGTGGTCTAGGCGGTCCAGGTGGTCCAGGAGTTCCAGGTGGTCCAGGTGGTCTAGGTGGTCCTCCAGGTGGTCCTCCAGCAAATTGTTGAGGTGGTGGTCCACTATGATGATGTCCAACTGAATATGAAAAAAATATTTTTATAAGGGTGCAAACGTTTATTTTTATTATAATGTTTCCAGAAATAGCATTTTAAAAAAATTGATATTAAAACTTCCTAATGAGACCATATTTTCAGACAAATAGAATAACTAACATTTGCTGCCGCTTTCACCTCCAAATCCTCCTCCAGCACCATCTTTAGCTCCATCTCCAATTCCTTCTCCAAATCCACCTCCGGATCCTCCTCCAGTTCCACTTCCGGCTCCTCCTCCGGATCCACCTCCGGATCCACTTCCGGCTGCTCCTACAGATCCACCTCCAACTCCTCCTCCAAACCCATTTTCTCCACCAGCTCCTGGAGATAAATATATCAATTGAATTGAAAAAGCCCTCAAGTCATTAATTTGTAGTTTTCCTATATCACATTTCATTGGTTTTAAATATTATTGATTTATCAATATTTATTGGAAAAAAATAATGCTCAATGGTAAAATCTTTCAGTCCTGAAGATTCATTTGGGAAAAGTCCCACATTATCCCGAAAATATTCATGGATAATGCAGATGGCATATTGTGAAGAAATCGAGAGAAACATAAACAATGACCTGAAACTTTTGGCAGTGCCTAGAAAACAAAAGGTCATGCCATTCACTACCTAATGTATTGAACTATAAGAATGAACACTTTGATGATGCCAGAAGCATTACAAATGCGTTTGCTGATTTTTTCCGCGTTTTCATATTCTCCTATGAATGCATATAATTTCTCTCCTCCACATGGTTGCGCAACAGTTCCTGCAAAACCTCTAACGGTGCTCTACAACTCCTCACTGTCCACTCAAACTTTTTCATCAGTATTAAAACAGTCAAAACTTGTGCCAATATATGAAAATGGGGTGAATGTGATATTGTAAATCCCAAAATGGTTTCATGCGAGGAAGATCCACCGCAACGAACTCATTTTACCTAACACAATATGCAAGTAATGCATTCAATGGGGATGCTCAGGTGGATGTGATCTATACGGACTTCTCTAAGGCTTTTGACAAACTTGATCACCTACTTCTCCTCAGTAAATTATACAATTTCCAATTCTCATTTCATTTGCTTGATTTTTCAACTTTTCATTCAACAAACCGATCGCAGTTTGTCCACTGTAGAGGATATAAGTCCGTAGAGTTCTCACCAACTTCTGGACTCCCTCAGGTGTTGAGGCCTTTATTCTTCAACATATTCGTCTACTATGAACTCTGATTGCCAAATATACGCAGATGAACTGAATTTTTTTTATCTAGAATCACAGAACATAATGACTGCCTTTCTCTCCAAGAAGATTTGGCAAAAATTTGACTGGTGCCGATTGATGGCCTTCTGCTTAATATTGATGAATGCAATGTGATATAATTTTCCTATGGACGCACTATTTTTCATTTCGACTACATTATTGATAACACCATTTTGCCGAGAACCTCTACCATACGTGACCTTGGCGTTACAATTGATCAGAATAATTCAAGGCCTTAGGTTTTGTTATTCCAAATTCATCTTCCTTCGAAGACATCAGCACATACAAACTCCTTTTTTTCTCCTATGTCAGGTCACAGCTGAAGTATGCATATATGGTTTGGGCTCCGTATCACTGTACTTATATAGGAACATTGGGGCGAGTACAGAGGCGCTTTCTGAAATTTCTTGTTCCTAAAGACGATGGGGCTCATCCTCACATTGGATATCCCCAGACCGAGCTCACTCGGAGGTTCAATATCAGCACATTCGAAAATCGCAGGTTGATTGCAGAACAACTATTCCCGTGGAAAATACTCCATAGGCAAACTGATTGTACAAGTATTGTTCATATGATCGAATCTCTCATACCTAGGATCACAAGCAGACAAAATATTCTATTCCATCTACCCACCTGTCACTCAAATGCATTGAAATTTCTACCACTACATACCATGTGCGAAGTACATAACGTGCATGTATCCCATCGAATAGATATATTCACCTGCAATGTGGCATCCATGAAAAAGCTGACTTTTTCATGACATCTCCCACTATTCTGTATGTATATACCGGGTGGCCCATTAGTGTGAGGAAGTACAGTATCTCGCCTATAATGAGGAGTATGATAAAATGTTTCAGATAAAAGTTAAATGGTTTACTTTGTTGCTTATTTCAAAAATATTGTGGAATATACAGAGTGTTCCTTCGAAGCGGGGCAATACAAATCATCATTTTTTTAAATGGACCCCCCTGTAAATTTTTTCGCCGTTGAACTGAGCAAAATGTTTTACATAGGAGGTATTTCCTTTTTTCGAAAATTTTGCGGCGTTGTCAAGTTATTACTGAAAGTAAGAAAATCTTCGGAAAAACAGACCACCACAAATGCCATCATAAAAAATTTATGGATAAAATTTAAGCAGAATTATTTGAGTATGCAACACCAAGAGTGGATGAAATGTCGGTATGGAGTGAAAATTACATTTCTCAAACAGGACATTTTTTACAGGGGCATTAACATGACAAACTTCGAATATCAAAAACTTGATTTTTTTAAATGAAACACCCAGTATGTTATGTCACCATTTTGAAGAACTACTTTATTCCTACAATTTTTGTTAAAATGACTTAGCCCCTAAAATTGACAGATTTTGTGAAATTTGCAATTTCATTTTATTTCGACTAAAACTGCGTGTTTATCACTTTAATATTTACAAAATTCAAGAACTAACAGTTTTCCATAGGTTATGCTTCGTACAAAACGCTCACCTAACCACAGACAATATCTACAGTGCTAAAATAATACTAACCGGTTGCTTGTAAACTGGTTCATGGTGCGCGAATAAATGCGTCATGCACTTCTCAGTAAGGCAAGTGGTGGTTCTCGTGTGCGCCATGCGCAATGAAACTGTTATGAAAGTGGGCTATGAATTTGACATTCAATGATCGATGAGTTTTGGCGTAAAACAAAAATTACTGTCATGCAATTTTGTAACTATCGCTTTATAATACGAAGCATTTGAAATTAATTTCTCCACCGAAGAATTGACCGATATGATTTTTGAACTGGGGGCAAGTGATAAGAAACTGTTTATTAGACCAGAATTTATAATGAACGATATCTAGACAGGCGACAACCCAGAAAAGAAGCGTTTGAAAAGTTGCTTCTTCGATTTACTCGAACAGGAAATGTCGCATATGAAAAAATAGAAAGAACCAAAACTGCATTAACTGAAGAAACTGAAATGACTGTCCTGTTGAAAGTTACAGAAGATCATCATATCTCGCATAGATAAATATCCAAACAAACTGACATAAGCCGGACTGTCATACAAATAATTTTGAAAAAGAATAAGTTTCATCCCTACCGTTTTCAGTTACATCAAGAGTTATTAGATGATGATTTTGAGAAAAGAGTAACATTTTGTGAATGGGCTCAGCAACAGTTGCTACAAGACAGATATTTTTTTAATTATGTTTTATTTTCCGATGAAGCAACATTTCATAAGACTTGGTTTGTATATAGACATAATTTCCATTATTATTCAACAGATAACCCCCATTTCTTTCGAACCACCTGTCAGATAAAGTGGTCCCTAAATGTATGGGGTGGCATAATTGGAAATTTCATCGTTGGGCCATATTTCTTTGAGGGAAGAGTTAATGGCTTGATTTACCTCGATTTTGTGACAACCAGTTACCACAATTAAGTAATCATTTACCCATTCGAATCAAACGAAGAATGTGGTATGTATACGACGGAGCACCTGTTCACCACACTGTTCCTGTTAATAATTATTTAGACACTGCATTTCCCAGAAGATGGATAGGTAGAGGAGGTCCTTTCAAGTGGCCACCTCGCTCACCAGATTTGACAGAAATGGATTTTTTTATGTAGGGCTACGTTAAAGATGAAGTTCATAGAACATCCCCATCTACAAAGGAGGATATGAAAAATAGAATTAGGGACGTATTCCAAAATATTCCTGTCAGCATGTTGAGGCGAGTTAATGAACGGAGTCGGAACTTGTGCGAGCTAAGGAATAACGAGGTCTTACGTTTTAACGTGCGATTCCTAGCCCTTTCTCTCAGAAAAAAGATTCTGCAGTCGCTAGGCTTTGAACCCACACGACTGGCAGATAGAATGATTGAAAAGCGATGCTTCTAACAACAAGGCTACCTGGTCCAAAATACTTCAACGAAAACATGTTTTCCAGACTTTTCCCAACCGATTTTCAGTTTGAAGTTTGACAATGCAATTATGTTAAATTCCAGTAACAGTAACTAAGTGGCAAAATCCTAACTGGCCTTACGTAAATAGAAAGAGAATTTTTGACAAATTGAAAATTGAATTGCAAATTTCACAAAATCTGTCAATTTTAGGGGCTAAGTCATTTCAACAAAAATTGTAGGAATAAAGTAGTTCTTCAAAATGGTGACATAACATACTGGGTGTTTCATTTAAAAAAATCAAGTTTTTGATATTCGAAGTTTGTCAAGTTAATGCCTCTGTATAAAATGTCCTGTTTGAGAAATGTAATTTTCAGTCCATACCGACATTTCATCCCACTCTTGGTGTTGCATGTCTCAAATAATTCTGCTTAAATTTTATCCATACATTTTTTATGATGGCATTTGTGGTGGTCTATTTTTCCGAAGATTTTCTTACTTTTAGCAATAACTTGACAACGCCGCAAAATTTTCGAAAAAAGGATATACCTTATGTAACACATTTTGCTCAGTTCAACGGCGAAAAAATTTACAGGGGGGTCCATTTAAAAAAATGATGATTTGTATTGCCCCGCTTCGAAGGAACACTCTGTATATTCCACAATATTTTTGAAATAAGCAACAAAGTAAACCATTTAACTTTTATCGCAAACATTTTATCATACTCCTCATTATAGCGAGAATATAATGTCCTTGGGCCCCCTATATATATATATATATATATATATATATATATATATATATATATATATATATATATTATTTATATTTTTGTTATTATTAAACACTTCTTCTGTATATACGCTTGTTTCCTCTACTCTGTAATTGGATGTGAATAAAAAAACTAATATGAACCAGAGATCATATGGACTATTTTGAGATTAGAGATTCATGGTAGATTTGTCGATGGCCACTACAAAACTCCGATAGGGAAAAAATAATGCTCAGTTGTGGAATCTTTCAGTCCTAGAGATTTCTTTGGGAAAAATCCCACATTATAACCCCCGAAAATATTCATGGATAATACAAATGACATAAAATTCAGTTCCAAAAGATAAAGATTGTTCCTGGAAAATATATCTAATTAATATTCCCATTGAAAAAAAAAACAGGAAATAAATATTCGAAATCAGCTATTTGACGTTATCTCCTCAAAAAGATGAAATTTTCGGAGAAATAGAGAAACCCACAATCAGTGACTCAAAAAACAACTTACCCGTGCCTTTACAGTCTCCTCCACCAAGACCACCTCCTTTTCCTCCGCCAATTCCGCCACCATTTCCACCTCCTCCTCCAAATCCGCCACCGCTTCCTCCACCAAATCCTCCTCCGAACCCACCTCCACCTCCCCCTCCTGATCCGGCCCCACCTCCTAATCCACTTCCACCTCCAACTCCTGTAAAAAGTGCAATGTCTTCATTTCATATATGATAATTGATTGTCATATTGAATGAGGTTGCATGATATCAACCTGATGGGTACAATGAAATCATTGTTACGCTGAAAGCATGTGGACTATTCCGGAATCAAAAAGGCTTCTGGTGTATTTGTAGATGACCACTACAAAACTCAAATGAGAACAAATATATTCGAATGCCTAATGTAATGATCTGTCAGTCCTGAAGAGTTCTTCAGGAACTCTACGCGAAGCTAGAGAGAGAGAGAGAATATGGTTATTGTTGCTGAAAGTTATCTCTTGTTAACAAACACAATGTTATACATTAAGATTATCGATAATCAGTCAATTTACAAATTTTGTACAGCTTATTTTGAAATCATAACAGACATTTTTTGTAAATAGTTAAGTTTTCACAATAACATTAATAAAATGTAATATAATACAATGAAAGAACATAAATAATATAGATTAAACAGATAATATAAAAAAATGAAAAGATTGGTATACTTAATAAACTAGGATATCACAGTGTGTCATTAAAGTAATCTTGTAGATTATAATAGGCTATATCACTCAATATGCTTTCTGTTTTTTCTTTAAATAGTTTTAGCGATGTTGTTTCTTTAATTTCTAGCGGGATTTCATTGTACATCTCGAAACCATTATATATAAGTGAGTTATGTGTCAAAGTTGAATTGGGTATTGGAAGCCTGAGTTGGTTAGCTTGACGCGTTGAATATGCAGTGTTTGTGACTTCATAATTAGCTCTGTTTTTGTGGATTATGGTCACTGTTTCCATTAAATATATAGAAATGACTGTCAATATTTTATGCTCAAGAAAGAGGGGTTCAAATGAATTTTGCCTCTTGGCCTTACAAAGATATCTGATGGCTCTTTTCTGTCAGACAAAGACTGACTGCATAAGTGTGTTACAGCAACCTCCCCAGAAGGCTATACCATACCGCAGTTGGAAATCTATCAAGGCGTAGTACATAGACTTAGCATCGGGAAAACCTAGCTCTTTCACAACATTTCTTAGCGCGTAACATCCAGATGATAATTTTTTATTGAGATGTCTGATGTGTTCGTCAAATTTAAGATTTTTATCTAGATGGACTCCTAGAAATTTCGATGTGGTGCTGTTTTCGATAGTGTTTGTTCCTAAAGAGATATCTAAAAATGTACATTTGAATGCTATTACATTGGTTTTTTTGGTGTTGAGTGTTAGGAAATTAGAATCGCACCGATCTTTTACTTTAATCATATCTGCACTCATTCTGGTATGCAGCCTGTCTTTGTCTTTGTCATGCCATATTAATGTAGTATCGTCGGAAGAGATAGTGAGTTTCCCTGTAATTGGGATGTTGGTCAGATCGTTGATGTATAGGAGAAACAGGACGGGACCCATGACAGAGCCTTGGGGTACGCCATATTTCACATCACTGATATTCGAATCCGAAGACGTCCTTACAATTTGCTTTCTTGCAGTGAGATATGATCCTATCCAAGCATGACTGTTGTCCCTAAAACCGTATCTGCTGAGTTTTCGCAGTAGTATATCATGGTTGACACAGTCAAATGCCTTAGAGAAGTCACATAGAACCGCTGCAGTTGTTTCCGCGTTGTTGATTTCATTATAAACTGTCTGCAGGAGAGCAAATATGGCATCGGATGTGTTTTTGGTTTTTCGGAAGCCATATTGACGTGCACTCAGTATATTGTTGTTGTCTACAAATTCCATGATTCTCCGTTTTACTAGTTTTTCAATTATTTTAGCAATGTTGGGATAAGAGATATTGGTCTGAAGTTCGCCGGTTAATCTTTATTGCCACATTTGTGGATCGAGATCACTACCGAGGTTTTGTGGAAATGCGGAAAGAGTCCCTCTGTGAATGATCTATTAATGAGTACGACCAGGACATTAAGTGCATCGTCAGGAAGGTTTTCAAATATTTTATGGAGATGTCATCTAAACCAGAGGCCTTTTTGTTTTTTATGTTTCGGATTACCTCTTTCAATTCAGTAAGATTAGTGCTGTTCAAAGAAAAGTAATTTTTTATATTGACACTTTCTGGGTAAATTGATGGGTCATGAGTTGGAGTGATGAGATCATCAAGTTTCTCGGCTATGGAACAGTAAAAATTGTTTAAGGTTTCCGGCTTCAAGTTCAGATCAGTTGGAGTTGTTTTAACCTCTTTTCCCCCGAGTTCATTTATTATTGCCCAGCTTTCTTTAGCTTTGTTGTCAGAATTGCTATTCTTTTATTAAAATATGCATTCTTCATAGCTCTGATGATTTTCCTGTATATTCTCCTATAATTATTGAAATAATTATGGAAAAAGATATTATCAGTGAATTTTCTGATGTGATGAAGTGACCAAAGGTTTCTAGACGAGATTTTTATGCCTTTTGTGATCCAAGGTTTGAGTTTCTTCTTATTTATTCTGATTTTAGGAAATTCTTTTTGAAATTTATTTACAATTTCTTCGTAGAAGGTTTTGAAGGGATCTTCTGCTAGCAGTAGGTTAGACCATGTGATTTCTGAGCATTTGTGATAAAACCTATGATAATTCTTTGTACTATAAATTCTTCGATAGTTATGTTTTTTGGTATTTCTATGAATCAGAGTGATTGTGGTATATATAGCTTCGTGGTCTGACAAACCAGATGGTAAAACTATACATGAGGTAGTAGAATCGTCAATATTTGAACAGACATAGTCAATCATAGTTGATGAGTACTGTGATATGCGAGTAGGAGATGTAACATAATTTGAGATGTTGAATGAATCGAGTATATTTGTTAATCTCTGAGTGGTGTTGTCATTTTTGTCCTAAAAATCAATATTGAAATCACCAGCTAATATGATTTTTGATCGGAGAGGAATTTTTGAAAGAAGATCTAATTTATCTAAGAATATATGGGCATTCGATGTAGGTGTTCTGTAGATACATGCGACATGAAGATTCAGGTTTTTCGAGAATACCAAGGTTATTTCAAATTGTTCTTCTTCACACATATCACAGTACATCTCAGCCTCATTGAACGACATATCTAGGAATGAGTTGTGGACCAGAATAGCTGTTCCGCCATGGAGTGAGTTAGTTCTACTATAACTATATACAATGCTGTAGTCAGGTATGTGAATAGGCTCGTCAGGTTTAAGCCAGTGTTCCGAAAGCAGTACCAATTTTGGATAACCTTGCTGTTCGAGTAATATATATAATTCATCACCTTTGTTACGGACAGACTGGATGTTAAGGGAGAGAATGGATATCATATTGTCGGTGGTGGCCTGGCTTTTAGAAGAAAATTGGCATTTTCACTATCTTCATCACTACTGACATCACCTCTAACATCACTGTTATCACCGTTTTCCTCCTGATTCGTCATATCAAATTTCCCATCAGTGCTGCTGTCCGTCCTTTCTTCATCAGCTCTTCCTGAACTCTGATTTATCATCGATTTTTTTTTATCAACTTTATTGGCATTAGTATGGTTTTTTTTCAAGATGCAATAAGGTATAGTTGCGTTGCAATATTTGGGGTTGCTTTCGATGAGATTAAGAATTGCTCTACTTAGGAACAATTTCCCGAAGCTACTTATTTGGAGTCCATTTCTTCCGTAGTTCGTCCGTCTCAGGATGTTATTGCATTCTGAGATCTTCATATGGTTAGCTCTTTTGTGGAATAGATCATTTTGTGAAGATAAGTTATTTTCGTATATGTCTAAATTTTTATCTTTGTTATCATATCTATAGGGTTCGGTAATTATGATTATATTAGTGTTAGTTTGAGAGGCAAGCTTATTTACTATCGAGACATTTATTCTATTTGTCCATATTATCAATGTATCTGAAGTCGTGTAGTGTTTTGATTCTTTTATGGCAGTCCCTACTAGAAGGTCATTGCTGCAATTTGTCATTAATATGGATTCTTTTTGTTTTTTTTCTATTTGATTCTTCATTATTGCTAATTATTGTAGCTTCCTTTTTTGTGAGTATTGTTTTCAGCCGGTTAATATATTCAGTTTGTTCCAAGTTTTCGCGTTTATTGCCACAATCTGTACTTTTCGACTGAGTGGCAACAGTTTTGGCAAGAGATTCAGTTTGTGTAGACAGCGTTTTTTTGGGCTTCTCCGTATTTTCGATAATTTTTTTCAACTTGAATATTTCATTATTAGCGCTCGCTAGCGATCAACTCATTTTGTTGCCTTAATGCTTCAATCAGTTAATCCTTTCTCTGTTGCACTTCACTCAGGAACAGTTCATTTTTTTTAGAATTTTTTCTATGTGTGCATCTTTCATCTCATTGCTTCCTTCTAGTTCGCATACAGTTCTCTCCAAGATATTTTTTTCCTCAAAATCGGATTGATCAGGTTTATCACAGCAAGTTATCCGAAAATTTCGGACAAAGGTGAAAGACTTTTTGTTTTTTTGGGCACAGCTCCTGTGGTATACCTTGAAACAATTTATACATATGTAATAGGAAGCTGGAAAAGGTTTTGTTTTGCAGCACTCAAAATTTGCCATTTGTCAGTTTTTTGTTAATGTTCCTGACTTAGGTGGCCCTTGAGAAGAAGAGTCTTAGTCTGCCCCTGTGCAAGCTATGGATATATGTAGCTGGTTTGGGTTTCTTTTATTATCAGTTTACTTTCGTCTGGGTTTTTTTAGGTGGTCTTTAGGATAGGCACTCTTTATATTGATAAAAAGCGGATTAATTCTTGGTTTATTGATTTCGTTATGTTTATATAGATGGATATCACATACGTGTTCATAAATTTCTATTTGGTCAGGTTCCAGAAACTTCTAGCTGGATGCTTTAGGTTCAGAGGCATATAAATTCAGAGATTAACTCTTGGACTTCTCCCACTCTGAACACTCACTATTGTAGAGCAGATCTTACTCCAACGACTATGTCGATGATGATCAGGAATATTCTGCTATGTGCAGAATATTCTGCTATGTGCAGAAAATCTCCACTTAAATACCCACAAAATATTGATGATACATGTTAACAACTTTTTGAGGATTTTTCCACTACCCGCTCCTAATCCATCTCCACCTCCTATATAACGATGAAACAATGAACTCTGGAAGCAGTAAGACTATTTCAAGATCAAAAAGATTCCTGGTGGATTTGTAGATGGCCACTACAGGACCTTCATGAGAAAAAATATATTTGGATGATCAATGGTAGATTCTTCCAACTCTTTTATTGAAAACTGCCCATGAATCTGAGTCCTCTGGATAAGCATTTGAAACAATCAATTAACAGCACAAATCAAAATGTCCCTCATTGAACCCCCACAAATCATCAACGATGAATGCAAATAGTATATAAATTATGAGTATTGTTCCTCAAAATATGTTCGCTTGTTCATATTTTGTCAATCATTTCACAAATGACATTCACAGAAAAAATAATCAGAAACTGAACATAATTTTTCAAATATTTGATTTTAAATTCCCAATGGGATAGAATTTCCTGAGAAATAGGGGAACTCACAGTCACTGACGCAAAACAACTCACCTCCACTTCCACCGGCGCCTCCACCGAGACCATCTCCATTTTTTCCTCCGCTTCCGCTACCTTTTCCACTTCCGGCTCCGCCTCCTTCTCCAATACCTCCGCCAGCTCCTCCACCAAATCCTCCTCCAAATCCTCCCCCAAATCCACCTCCACCACCTCCTCCTCCTCCCAGTCCACCCCACCCCCTCCCGTTCCACTGCCTCCTCCTAGACCACCCCCACTTCCTTTTCCGGAACCTCCGCCTCCTCCAAAGCCACCTCCACCCCCAAAACCGCCTCCACCTCCGAAACCACCTCCTCCACCGCCGCCGCCGCCACCTCCTCCACCACCGCCGCCTGCTCCAGCACCTCCTCCCACTCCTTTGGATTTGAACAAATCTTTAAGAATATCCCTCCTTTCTCTGGATAGGTTCTGAAAAATGAATGAATGAATTAGCAACAAACTGAACTCTGTAAGCTATAACATAGAGTACCTACTGCAACTACGGTAGTTCATCTAAAAATTCTTAAATTGAATATGAATAATATCAACAATAGTGAATGGACACGTTTTTCGGTTCGATTATTTTTTCAATTCACAGAATGCATGCATAATATATGGGCACTGAATGCTGAATGCTGAATGCATCCGTTATGTTTGCATGAAGCGCGTGAAAGGTACTTTTTTTTTGCCAGTGACGTGACGTCGGCGGTGTTCGTCAGTCGCTGACAAAATGCTATACGTTGTGTTGCTCTCATGAGTCTCTGTGGAGCCCGGCAACTGGCACACGTGGACGATCATTCGACAACTTGTGCGCTCCCGAAGCAGTCTTGGCACAAAATAACCAAGCTACACAGAAGTGACGTTCCAGCTTTGCCACTTGGATTTTCATCTAATCAAACACATCTTCTTTGTTGTACGGCGTCAGGCTTGGCTTTCTGAGTATTTGACTCTTGTAGATCCATCAATAGAATAAAGAATGGAAGTTTGTGGGTGGATAGAACCATAAGCATGTATACCTCTCGATATTGCCCGTTATGCACCTACCGCTGGTAGGAATTGGTTCAGTTTCAGAGGTAGCCTATTTCGCGAGCAAAGGAGGCAAGTCTGATGACAGATACGCTTTCCGTATTGCTGTCATTCCGTGAGGATGTGGGTAGCTGACTACTCATCATCCAAGCACCACCTGCATTCAGTATCATCCGTGATACCTTCAATGTCGAGGTTCTTGTTTATATGGCAGTGTCACGTGACGAGCCCTACCACTATTATAATTTCTCTTCTGCTCAGTATGAGCAGAGTCTTGGCCCTCCTAGTAGAAGGGGCTCCGATGTGAAGTTCCAATCCAGAAGCCTCTTTCCATGCATCCTGCAATTTTACTTCATCATCCAAGCACCACCTGCATTCAGTATCATCCGTGATACCTTCAATGTCGAGGTTCTTGTTTATATGGCAGTGCCACGCGACGAGCCCTACCACTAGTATAATTCCTCTTCTGCTCAGTATGAGCAGAGTTTTGGCCCTCCTAGTAGAAGGGGCTTCGATGTGGAGTTTCGAACGAGAAGCCTCTTTCCATGCATCCTGCAATTTTACTTCCAGGATAATCTCCATGGTTGAGACGTTCTATGATCTAGAAACTCCTAGTATTGGTTCTGGTCTAATCGTTGAGCTTTTTGCACTTTTTCTGGCCAAATGGTAGGTCCGTTCGTTTCTGGCGACATCGGTATGACCAAGTACCCAGAGTTATTCCACCTTGTTGGCGATTGATAGCCTTTGCAGATTATCAATGCATTCAGACACCAGTAGTGAACTGCCTCTGTACGATGTGAGGGCTTCGATTGCCATCCGAATGTCCTTGCATATCGTGATTTGCTGACCTGGTAGCCTCTGTTGATATTTTCTCTTACAAATGGCGAGTATGGCAAATGCTTCTGCCCGAAAAACTGTAACAACATTCCCCAGGAAGTAGTAGGGTTCCGCTTCCGGAGATTGCCCGTATATCCCGACTCCGGCTGATTCACCCATTTTGGAGCCATGTGTGTACCAGATGATCACATTGGTGGGGATCAGGCGGTACCCCATCTGCTCCCAGTCCTCCCTCCTGGAAATGACTGCCTGTGGTCTTCTGCCGAATCGTATGACAGGTGAAGAACTGTCCCCCGGCCTCTCATGGAGTGGACAGTCCCTTACCGTTTGATTCGATAATCAAGAATGTCCATTCATTTTTTCGCTCCACCATTGGTTGAAGCTGTCAGTGCCTCGTGTTCAATGGACCCTAGTGGCTGCTGTCCTCATTGCACTTGTTGTCGCAAGATAGGCAAATCTTTGTACCCTATCTTATTCTGTTTTTGATCAGCTTGTACCTCTCCATCATACATTAGCCCCGTCCGTAATCATTGGGAGTATGAGGGTCGTGTAGATCCTGTATAGAATTTCGGGGCTGAGCTCATGAATCCATTAATATCCTAAAAAATTTTGGTTGTATGTTTGAAATGACAGATTTCCAAAGGCGGGTTATTTGAAATGGATTTGAACTGGCAGTTTGAATTCTCTTAGAATTTATTTAGAAATGGCATCATACAAGCCAAGCATCAAGTCACCAAAATCTGTCCACAAAAATCGGAGAGCCTCCATCGAATGACGGTGTAATATATTTTTGTATATTTTTTGAATTTTCTCAGTCCGATGGTTACATCTTTTCCACATCATTTTCTGTCAATCTCATTATTATATTTATAAAGTGCCTTCAATGCATGAAATTACGTAGTACGTACTCTGAACCCTCTCTGCGGTGGAGTAATCATCGTTATTTTGTCTGATAAAATTTGTGTTGTGAAATAATTATATGTTTTTTTGGTAAAAAGTGTCTCATTACGAGGAGCCTCCATGTTTGCGAATAGGAAAACCACCAATTTTCCTCCAGCATCCAGCTCAACAGAGTGGGTTCGCAAACATTTTTAGAGGGTCCGAAAAAACGATTGTTTGGAAAAAAAGGGGTGAAAGTATCTCAGAAATTTATGTTGGAATATTTACGTGAATAAAAAAACTTTTGCTATTTTTCCGATCATGAAAGTTATCAAATTTTTCTGCAGTTAAGATTTCCTTCCCAAAAATAATTTTCCGAAATAAATTCAGTATTGCTTCAGAATTGGAATTTACACTCGTAGTATACTTCTGTTCATGTTATTTCCACTAGAGAATTCAAACTAGATGTTTTTCACTATGCTGTCTCTCATAATTGGAACTGAAATCATTATTCAAATTCAGAACTCAACTATGGCTCGAAATATCACCAAACCAAAATTCGAAGAGGGTTCCAGCCTTTCGAAATCTCCGAAAAGTATTATTGAAATATTAATAAAACAATTTTTTTCGCAGATAGCTCAAGAAGGGATCTCGGCAGGCTCAAATAGGGAACAACCACGTTTGCTTTTATCTTCAAAGCTCGTTGGTTACACAAAATATGGAATCTGTTATATTTAAGTTCCGTTTTTTTTTTTGAAAAATTGATTCTCATGACGAATTGTGAAAAGTTGTCAATTGAAAACATCTAGTTGGTACTGAAAACATCTAAATGGTTCTGTAACTGATTATTTTTGTTCAATTTTGGATATTTTTCCTCAAATTCCAATATTGAATAATTTCCACAGAGAATTGAAATGAAATTCTTGAATTCAATTTTTGTCATAACGAGTATATGAGAAAGCTTACGAATGATTCTGGAGATCCTTCAATTTAGGATAATTTATTTATCCATTACAAAAAATCAGTTATTAACTCATAAAGACGTTCAAATGGATGAATAAACATGACATGTTTGAACATACTATCAGACTACACTATATCATAAAAAATCACAATTCCATTAATGATATTTGTTCACCTTCAATTTCACATTTATAATAATTAATTTTGGATTGGTTTGCTTTTATCTTCAAAGATTGGTTGGTTACACGAAGTCTGTTATATTCAAGTAACTGCGGTAGTCGAAATTATCTATAGTTCCGTTTTTTTTTTGAATAATTGATTCTTATGACAAATCGTGAAGAGTTGTCAATGGAAAACATCCAATTGATACTGAAATTGAATAATGAATAAATTAAATAAGTATTAAAAAAAATGGATTGATTATGTTTGTTCAATTTCGGATATTTCTTCAATTCCAATATTGAATAATTTCCACAGAGAATTCAAATGAAATTCTTGAATTTTATTTTTGTTATAACGTGTATATGAGAGAGCTCACAAATGATTCTGGAGATCCTTGAATTTAGTATAATTTATTTACCCATAACAAATAATCAGTCATGAACTCATAAAGACTCAAATGGAAGAATAAACATGATATATGTGAACATACTATCAGACAACTCTATATCATGAGAAATCACAATTCTATTAATTACATTTGTTTACCTTCAATTCCAGTGTTCTTGAATCGACATGCCTCACATAGCCAGCTATGGCCACAGCACAAACCAAAATGAACCACTTCATTTTTGGAACTGAATGATTATCCCAATCATCGAGTCTTTTATATGTATAACGAAATCGTTCCTTCACTACTCACACTTTTGTGTGGGGTCAAGTGGCGTTACGTCATCTGAATAAGCAAAATTTCAAGGTGCGAAATTCAGACGAATCTCCATTTGCTAGCTATTCGTATGTTTACCATCTTATTTAATGGCATTCAAGTAGTTTCCAGGAAGGAGTCTGATGTATTGAAAAAAAAATGATTGACTTTCAATGTGTTATATAGGAATTAAAAAGTATTTCAAATCCTAGATCTTTATAGGATTATGAATTGATGCAGTTGATACTTGATAAAAACCCATATTGGAGCAAACAGAAGACAATTTTAAAATAACACGAATGGAGTCATTGACCAGAGAAAATATTCTTATGTTGATAAGTTCATCGCTGACAATGATTTAATTATTTTTTGTTGAATGATTTGGTTTCAAAAAGCTTGTCGCGCGAAGTAAGTCTTGATTAATTTCATTGGAGAATGATTGGTTGATAAGTAACAACTTGTCGAAGTTTTAATTTCATTACACGTTGCGCGACAAGCTTTTTGAAACCGAATCATTCAACAAAAAATAATTAAATCATTGTCAGCGATGACTTAAACTTATTAAATACGTTATAGTGCACGGCTTGAATGAAAACTTGTCTTCAAAAAGTTTTTTCACTAGTTATTTCATTTTGTGCTTTTTAGTTAGTTCGCCTCAATCTGTTCATTTCTAGTAGAGCATCGTTATCATAAGTCTCTTCCCTGTAAGTTTTGAGTTCAGAGAAATCATAATCTCCGAACCAAAAAACTCCCACACCAATTTTGAATACAATCTGACCATAATCACAAATTTCGTATGCCATCCTGGAGTCGCCATCTTGAATTTATAGTTTTTGACGGAAAATTCATAATATCCTAACCTGAAATCCCCACATACCAATTTTGAATAAAATATGACCATAATCAGAAAACCGGTCTACCATCTTGAAGCCACCATCTTAAATTCATGAATTTTTACGAAGAATCCAAATTTTCCGACCTCGATAACCGCCACATACCAATTTTGAATCAAATCGGACTATGATCACAAAACTCGCCCCTCATCTTGGATTCATGAATTTTGATAAAAAATTCATAATCTCATACCCCGAAAACCCAGACATGCCAATTTTGAATCGAATCAGACCATAATCACAAACCTCGTCTGCCATCTTGAAGCGGCTATCTTGAATTTATGAATTTTGACAAAAAATTCATAATCTCCGATTCCAAAAACCATCATATACCAATTTTGGATCAAATCGAACCATAATTACAAATATCGTCCGCCATATTGAAGCTGCCATTAATTTTTTTTCTAACCAAAATTCCGTAATGCATTGTCACCAGAATTATGAACACCCGCCAAATTTCAAATCAATCGGACTACTAGAAGTGGGTCAAAATTCAGTTGTAAGATTTGACCCGAATATACATTCATACATACATAAAAACATTGCAAGTTAAATAAAAGCTTGTAAAAAAGCGTGGGGTGCCTCCCACAAACTCTTTATAATGATTCCACCTTCACGAATAGCTAGCGATAAAAAGTTCAACAGAGAACTGCTTATTGCTAACAAGCACAGTTATAATTATTTTGATATATCTGTATATATTTATGAAAGAGGGTTAATTTGTTATTATTACTGAAAAAAGAGAAGGTTCACAAAAATTGTATTCCAATAGTTTCGACTTAAAATTGAAGAAAAAATTCGAGATGTGAAAACCTGATAATAATTTGATTCCTAATGAATCCAATAGGATGGTGAGAAACGTACCAAAGAATTAATTGAATATGGGAAGCAACTAGTCGCTCAATCGCTTGCAAATAGGCGAACTTGACCGCCCAAAACTATCAGAAAACTCCCCGTGTCACAGTGATGCCATAAATGGAATGGGGAAGATGCGTGCACAAGAGTGAGATCAATGAGCTATATTTTTCATTTCACATATTGGTTCAAGAGTACGAGATATTGTTCAAAACTTTTGAGTAGGGATAATGCAATGGCTATGAAACTTGTAAACAGTATATTGATTTCTAGTTTAATAAACAAACAAAAAGTGGCGCACTGGAAAAATCAGCTGTGTGACTTGACCGGCACGGGCTTCGGGAGAATGGGGTTATTTTGATATTGATAAAACATTTTCAGTGCCGTACGGAGTCAATTTGATTGGTCAATTCAACGGTCAATTGACCAAGAAAGTATTTGACCACAGTCAATTGAGCGGACCTGCACCAAACGCAAAACGTCCTAGTCAAAACCCGGGTGCGCGGCCGTCTGGGATTGTAACGCACGAATTTTGAATAATTGAACGGCAAATTCTTGAACTTTCGCATTTTATAATTTTTGACAGATGTCAGATGGAGTAATAATTTTAACTGTTCTGGAAATTCTATTCCAAGAACTTCTAAATTGCAAGTCAAGTTTCGTGCGATATCGTTTCTGTAACTTTTCAATGGTAACACTTTCGTTTGACAGAACTACTGGTCGCATTCGGGCCAGAAACTGGCTACGTAAATTGAAAATGATAGGGTACAAGGTTTTATTTCCTATTACACTCAAATCAACCACAAAACTTCTATGAGTCACCAAAACATATCACCTCAGAACATTCACCCACACAACCTCTCGCAACATAAAACAACATTTTCACAGAGCATGAATTGCTACGCAGCAGCCGAAGACTGCTGAAAATTGCTCTGAACCTGGTTTTTCGACGTACTTTTTCCAGATAATAGCTCAAATTCGTCGAACGCAAGTATTATGCGTACATTTCAATTGTTGTTTTATGATGAAATTACAGATCTATCTCAAAAGAAAATCGCAGAAAGGGATATAGTTTTATTTGATTCGAAATAATTCATTTTCATATTGCGAGGCGACCTCCTACTGCCTCCCCGTTTTGTGCTTGAAATACAGAATTATTCACATTATAGGAAAGATCTGTAATTGGATTATAATAAAACAATTGAAATTCACGCATAATACTTTCGTTCGACAAATTAGAGCAATTTCTTGGGAAAAATACGCCAAAAAACCAGGTACTGAAAAATTTCCAACAGCCTTCGACCGTGCAGTGCAACTCATGCCCTGGGAAAATGCTGCTTTGTGTTCTGAGGGGTTCTGAGGGTGAATGATCAGTAATATATTTTGGTGACATATACGAATTTTGTGATTGAATTGAGTAAAAAAAAATGTAAAATTGTAAAATTGTTTTTAACCGCTTTCTAAGTTGTTTGACCAACCCTCAGAAGTTAATGAAAACTTGTACGAGTCGAGATCACTGGGACCTTACCTTTTATAGTGGGATCCGAAACCACTCAGTGATAATATAAAATTGAAAAACAAATTGTAATTCAGCTCGGGATCAAACCCAGGTCCTTGTAGTTTGAAAGCGAGCGTTCATCGACATGTGCTATCAGTCTTACTAGAGTTAATGAGGTGTTTGAAGTTATGCGGAAGAATATTTGACCGCCCGCCCCGCTTCCCTCATTCGGACTGACTTCTGCCTGCAGCGCTACAAACTTGTCAGCTAATAAGGAAGGTTTCTTTGTAAAAATTCCTCTTTTACCTTATGATTTTCAATTTACATAGCCATCTTCCCGTCTATGTATCTCCATGCCAAATTCCAGCTCGATTGGTCAAACGGTAAGTCACCATCGTTGAAGATTACAGACACACGCACACAGATATACAGACTCCACTCTGTCTCGGAAGAGCTCAAAACGTATATTTCCGTCAATATCTAGTTTTTCTTTTCGCACGATTACATTACTTGCCACTCGAGAGGGCCGGTCAAGTGAAAAGAAAGTGATTATTTTTCTAGTATGGCTGTATCCCTATTCGATGTTAACTTCTACAGTTATGAAACATTTGACCCTTGAATAGTTAATTGGTTTCAAAGGAGTGGAACGCACTCATTCAGCGGTCTTGGTGTGATGAAAAAAATGTTATATAAATAGGCCACTCCGTTTCATTTGGTTCATTCGCAGTTATCTAGTTTGTTGCGAGTTTGGTAGTCAAACAAACAAATGAGCGCCATGAATTAACTAATATTATGCCGATGTAGAGTACATAAGTGCGCCCCACGTTTTCGAACATTATTCACAGTTTGGAAGACCAAGTTCAGGAACTTAGTTATTGAGCAAACAAAAGATCATTTCATTTTTTCATTTTCCCTTTTTCTTTTTGGCGTTTTTATTTTTTGTTGAAAAGTTTCATTTTCATTTGGTTGTCGCTAAAATGTACCGATTGCCTACTCAATTTGAATCACTTTTAAAATACTTACTAACCCAACTTACTTTAACTATTTACTGTTATACACTATAACTTGCTGGTACCAGCGACTTCGTCGGCGTTGAATTTGTTTTGTTTTTGTGACAACCGTTACGGATTCATTCACTCCTATAGGGACGTAGTTTCAAAAAATACTGAAATGAATATTTTTTTATAGACCTCAGATACCAATTTTTATGACCCTCACCTCAAAACTAACGGAACACTTATACAAACTTTCACCCCCTAGGGTTTTGATTCATAAAAACACTGGAACATGTATTGCTTCATCCCTCACGAAGACCTTAAATACTAATTTTCATGACCATAACTTGAAAACTAACGCAACCCCATTACAAGCTTTCAGCCCTTCAGGGATTAAGTTTCGGAAAACACTGAAATACATACTATTTATACCAAAGACTTCAAATACCCATTTTTATGACCACTACTTGAAAACTGATGGAATCCCCATACAAACTTCCAACCCAATTCAACCCCCTTCCCCCCTTGGGTTAATTCCAAAACACGGCAACATGTATTTTTCATTCGTAACAAAAAGCCCCCAATACCAATTTTCATGATCCTAACTTCAAAACTAAGTATAAGACATGCAATCCCCATTTTGTCCCTATAGGGTTGAATTTTCAAAAACCCTGAAACACATTCATCTTTATTCGTGAAGAAGAGCTCAAATACTAATTTTCATGACTATAATTTCAAAACCAACTGTACCTTCTCACCGACCTTTTCACCCTTTGGTACGGGCGTTTATCGTATATAAGTCATTCAGTGAGTCAGTTATTCAGGACATGTAATTAAATATATATATATATATATATATATATATATATATATATATATATATATATATATATATACTATATATATATATATATATATATATATATTTATATATATATATATATATATATATATATATATATATGTATATATATATGTATATATATATTTATATTTGCATTTATACAGTCCCGTTTCGGTACATACTGCCGACGAACCCAGACCAAATCCTACGAACTCAGACCCGGCTTCGGGCTTGACAAGGTTTTGCTATATAAAAGTGTCTAGGAGGGTTGGGACGCACACGGGGCGAAATAATGGCCGGGTTCGGAAAAGCGGTGAAATGAAGATTGTTATACTGATTAAGTTCCATCACTGAGCGTGTAGGCGGCGCTTCCGGTGGGGAAGCATATGGTATATAATGCCATGCATTTTACCGACGAATACCAACCCGAAATTTGGCAGCAGCGCCAGTTATGTGTTGACGAAGTTTCAGCAGCAAGTTTGAACCCTATTGTTGATATATTGTAATTTTTGATTATTTGAGGATACCTTTATTTCACGGAAAATTATATTTGAAAGACTAATTTATTGACAGCTCTGTTCACTGTATTCCTACAAATAAACATTGAGCAACAAACAATTATTTAAAATGGATATTTTCAAAGTTCAGCTTTTGAAAAGCTTCTATTTAACTTGCTTCGTTCATATACCTGTCTATCTTTCCTGTTCAACACTTGTTAGTGAATTTTGACCCACTTCTAGTCGTTTGATTAACTTGAAATTTGTCAGTTTTTCATAATTCCGGTGACAATGCATTATTTAATTTTTGTTAGCGGAAAAACAGAATGGGGGCTTCAAAATGTTGGGCAAATTATGTGATTATGGTCCGATTCTAATGAAAATTGGAATGTGGAAGTTTTTGGGATCGTAGATAATGATTTTTTTTGACAAAGTTCATAAATTCAATATGACGGCTCCAAGATGACGTACGAGTTTTGTTATTATGGTCCGATTCTTTTGATAATTGGTATGTGGGGTTCCTTGGTATTGGAGGTGACGGACGAGTTTTGTAATTATGGTCCGATTCTATTCAAAATTGGTGTGGGGGTTTTTGGGGCCAACAATTATAAATTTTTTGCGAACGAGTTTTGTTGTTGAGATCCGATTCTATTCAAAATTGGTGTGAGGGTTTTTGTGGTCGGTGATTGAGATTTTTTTGTCAAAATTCATAAATTCAAGATGGCGGACGAATTTTTTTATCATGTTCTGATTCTACTCAAAATTGGTGTGTGGGGATTTTTGAGGTCGAGGATTATGATTTTTTTGTCAAAATTTCTAAATTTAAGATGGGAGGAGTTCTCTGATTTATTGGACGAATTTATCTATAAATGGTATCTAGAAATTGTTAAGGTCGGAAAATATAATTTTTCGTCAAAATTCTATAATTCAAGAAGACGGATTCAATGACCAAAAAGAATTGAATAAATATCATTGAAAACATTTTTCAATGACAAGCTTTCATTCTAATGCACTGAAGAGAAAAAATAATCATTAAAAAGCTCGCCGCGCAATGTTATCAGATAGATAATGGAAAATTGGTATTCCTGCGCGACAAGCTTTTCAATCTGTGACTCACAGATTAACCCACGTCACACATTTGAAAAACTAATTTTTTCCTTTTTGGTGCATTCGAATAAAAGTGGTTGTCGAAAAGTTTTTTTTAATTACTTGATTTTAGAAGAAATATTATTAGACTGAAAGTCTTATTATTGTTATTACATGAAGGAAAGACACGATTCAACCAGAATATATAGTTGCACTCTGTATTTGCTGTCTATCAGGTTCAAATGTTGCCCTTGGAATTTTTCCCGTTTCAAATCGACTCTGAATTCCCAGGTGCTCTCCATTCGAGTGATCATGTATTATGACAATTTGTATGAAAAATTATCAAGATGGCGCCTTCAAAATGGTGGTGTGATTTATGGTCCAAAGATGTGTGATTCATGGTCCATTTCTTTTCAAAATTGGCATCTAGGGGTTGTTGAAATCAAAGATGATTTTTTTGTAAAAACTTAAAAATTCAAGATGACGGATTTGATTAATGACTGCAAAGAATCGAATGAAAATGAATAGAAAAAAAATTATGTTGAACCTCCATGCAAATAATTTTCTTCAACAGTGTTTTGTGTGAATAACAGATTCAAAAGCTTGTACTGCGGCTAGGTCTTGAAAAATGAAAATTATAATTTTTTTATGCATTTGAATGAAAGCTTGTATATTTTGTTACATTTTCATGATCATTTGAATGATGGTGGTTTTTTTCTCATTTACATTCTTCGTGCATATGGAATCAAAGGAGAGTTAAATCATTTTTCATGTTAAATGACTCATGAGATAAAAAATGGCGGTAAATTCAATGATCGAAAAAAAAAATCGGAAAAAAAATCCGAAGAAAATTTCCCGAATTGTTTTGGAAAAGTTTCTACTAACATCACTCGGAAAATCTCAAATATTTGTAAGGGTACTACACAAGTAATTCACAAATTATTAAAACATGTTTTTATTGAAACCAAACATTTGCACTCGTATGAAATTGTTGAAAGTAAAAAAGTCCCTTGAATTAGCAAAGAAAACTATAACCTACATTTCCAAATGGATTTGTTACGATAGGTATTTAATACTAGGGTTTTAATCCTGATCCAATATTTCTCCTGAAAATCATCAGGATTATGATTGATGAATTCGAGGCATTTATTTTTTTTTAAACCATTTTCTTCCCTATATGTTTTTCCAATTTCTCCAAAACAATTTTTTTCTGACGGGGCTCCAATTTTACCCGTCCACAAACTTTTTTTTTAGTATTTTCAGGTTTATTTATTTTTTTGCCTGCTTCTCCCCTTGTCTCTATTTCTTCTTGACTGTCCTCAATTTCATATTGACTTCACCCTTGCAGGAAATGCATTTATAAAAACAGTGACACATATATTTATTTATCCCTTACAAAGACCTCAAATACCAATTTTTATGACCCTAATTCGAAAACTAACAGAACCATTATGCTCACTTTCACCTTCCATTCCACCCCTTCAGGGGTTGAATTTCTAAAAACACTGAAATATATATTTCTTCTATTTGTAACAAAGACTTCAAATATAATTTTTTATGGCCCCAACTAGAAAACTAACGGAATTCGCATACAAACTTCCAATACCAATTTAACCTCCCTTTCACACCCAAATAACAAATTTCATGATCCTTACTTCGAAACTAACTATACAGACTTTAGGGTTGAATTTTCAAAAACCTTGAAACACATATATCTTCATTTGTGAGGAAGGGCCCAAATACTAATTTCCATGACTCTAATTTCGAAACCAACTTCACTTTCACTTTCACCCCCCTTCTCACCCATGTTCCCACCCTTCTAGGGATGAAATATCAAAAAAATATGCTGTCAACATTTCAGCTCTTATGTCCAGCGGTTTGATCCAGGCGTTGATCGTATATCACTTAATCAGTGATTTAGTTAGTCAGGACATGTAATTATATATGTACATATTACCCCAAACACGAGGTAGCTGCTGTGAACCATTGAGGATATCCCTGGAAGGTCTTCCGTCTCCATCATCAGATTAATTCCGGTCCCCCATTTTGTTGTAGTGTCATCAGAACAACATAACATGTGCTGAGTTTCAACAGAATCGGTTCACAGGTGTAGAATCAATGAATCATCCCCTATTTTTCTACCCTTAGAAGTGTGATTTCAAATTTATATGGAATTAACTCACAAGCATATCCTATACTATAAAAAAAAGAATCATCTAAATCGGATATCCCAGTACAAAGTTATGTGTGGTAGAATCGGTCATGAAGTAAAAATTCAGTGGGTGAACCAACAATCATTCGTCATTTTCCTACCCTAAGGCGTTGATTTTTTTTTCAAATCAAACTTGAACCAACTCCAGAATATATCCTGCCCATCAAAATAAAAATCATCAAAATTGGACTACTGTGCAAATAGTTATGAGTGGTCATATATAAAAAAAATATATACGCGTCGACTAGAGTACCTCCTCCTTGTTTTTCGTCGGTTGAAAATGAATCCCATAAACTAAACAGAAAAATCCTGTAACTGAAACTTATACGTTTAAAAAGGAGTTAAGAAAGAAAGAAAGTGTTTTACCATAATACATATCGATAACAATTTCGTGCTCTATTCTAATGGAAAATTATAAATTGAATGCAGAACAGTTTTAAGATGCTTTTTGAACATATTGGTAGGATAGTAAAAATGTCCAAGTGGGTATCAGTTACGAAATTAAAAGAATTAATCGACCTCATCAAGAGAGAGTTATTGTAGTAATTGCTTTCAGAAGCTTTCGTGTGAAAAATTAGTCTATTGCTTGTTATGTAGGGACTGCAATTAATTGAATACTCAGAGATTGGTTAGCGTGAACAAAAAGTATATCGGAAAATTTCCTCCGGATAAATAATCGTCCAAGTTTGTTAAATTTGAGGTTCTCGTCATAGCATTCGAAATGCCGATAGCAAAAATGTAGTTTGGATTTTTGACAATTTTTTTCTGGACATAGTCGATACGTAAGATATATTTGTCATACATAGGGTATAGTTCAATTAAATTCCAATATAGGTATTACCATAGAGTTATAAATTATTATAACATAGAGATGACTTTAAAATTATTTGGTATTTCTCAGGCTGAAGCCTACAGCTTTCAATGCCTTCCTAACGATAACCTCAACATGGCTTTCTAACGGTTTTTTTATCCAGGATCACCCATAGGTCCTTTTCTTCATCTTCGGATTATAGTATCTGTTATTTATATGAAGATTTGTTGTCAAAGGAGTTGAACACTTCGATTAGATAATTTGGGAACATTTCTGTATATTGAGAACGAGCCTATGGTTGTGATGTATTTTGAAAAACTATTTAGATCATTCTGGAGGTCCAAGTAGTCCACGTTGTCTTTGATTCCTTAATAAATTTTTCAATCATCCACGTATGATGATATTTCAGATGAAATTAAACATTTTTCTATGATACTTAGAGAAATACTGAGTAGTAAGGGACCTAGGTGTGATCCATTTGTTACACCTGAGGTAATTACTGTTTCATGCGATTGAGAGTTATTCAAGGCGATATATTGGTATCTGTTAGAAATATATATACACCAATATTTCCAAGTTTAGTCACCAGAGTTGGATGATGTACTATCAACTGCCTTGGAAAAGTCGGTGTACACCGCACACATTGACACTCCATGTTCCATGGAGTTGAAAATATCTTGCACAAATGAAAAGAGATCAGTAGTGACACATGCCTTCTTGTTGAAGTGTAATGTTATGCAAACCATTTGAATTCACAAGTTTTATTCTATATCAGTAGGAAAAATTGAGATGCAAACAATTAAACTGACATACAGAAGATCTAAGTTGATAATTACTGATGAAAAACCTTTTTGAAGACAAGATTTTATTTAGGCCGTGTACTAAAACGTAAAAAATAAGTTTGAGTCATAGCTGACAATGATTTGATTAATTTTTCTTCGAATTATTTGGTTTTAAAAAGCTTGTCATGAAAATAGGTACCAAATAATTCGATTGGACAGTGATTGGTTGGTTGGTAAGTAAAAACTTCTCAAAGTATATCATTTTTACAAATATTCATGGAAGTAGGTACCAATTAATTTCATTGGTTGGTAAGTTACAATTCGTTGAAGTATTGATTTCATTACAATCCACGCGACAAGCTTTTTGAAACTAAATAATTCAATAAAAAGTGATCGTATTTCATACGTTTTATCACACGGTTTAAACAAAATCTTGTCTATAAAAAGGTTTTTTATTGAATATTTAATTTTCTGCTTTCCAGTTAGTTCGCCTTGATCTGTTCATTTCTAATAGAGCATCGTTATTACAAGGTCTCTTCCCTGTAAGTTTTGAGCTGAAAGAAATCATGATCTCTGACACCAAAAACTCCCACACATCAATTTTGAATAGAATCTGACCATAATCACGAATCTCTTCCACTATCTTGAATTCATAGATTTCGACAAAAAATTGATAATCTCCGATTCTGAAAACTCCCACATACCAATGTTGATTAAAATATGACCATAATCAGGAAAACTCGTCCTCTATCTTGTGGCCGCTATCTTGAGTTTATGAATTATGACAAAACATTCATAATATCCGACCCCAAAAATTCTTGCATACCAATTTTGAATCGAATCGGACCATAATAAAAAAACTTGTCCTTCATCTTGGGGCTGCCATCTTAAATTTATGAATTTCGACAAAAATTTCATAATATCCGACCCCGAAAACCCCCACATACCAATTTTGAATAGAATCGGACCATAATCACAAAACTCGTCCGCCATATGGGAGCCGCCATCTCATGAATTTTTGACAAACATTTCATAATCTCCGACCCCGAATACCCCCACATCCCAATTTTGAATCAAATAGGTCGCCATTTTGTTTTTTTTCTCTAACAAAAATTCCATAATGCATTGCCCCCGGAATTATGAACATCTGCTAGGTCGGTCAAAATTCACCTGCGAGATTTGAACGAAACTAACAAACAAACTAACTAACAAATGAAACTGAAAAAAAGCTTGTAAAAATCATTAAATATCCTAAAATGAAATTTATTTATCTGGCGACTGAATAAGACAGAAGTCAAGTGAACAAAATTGTTTGGCTAGTTAATTTTTCTCTCGTGTTTGTGTTGTGAAAATGAAACATTCTCTGCGCAATTTGATCATAATATCTTGCGAAAAGAGCGGCAACTCTGCCGGGTCTGTGAACGTGGATTAAATGTCAGAAATTGTATGTAATGGCTTGACAACGCGGTAAAATATAATGGGCTTGTGAACGTGACATAAATTATACAATTATATTTTTTTTCACTTTTTTTTACCCCTCTGAGTTCCACTTATTTTTGGAGATTGTAATAAATGAAGAACACCAAAATGTTTGTTGAAATCATGAGTATTTCTAGTGGGTCTGTGGTGGTCTGATAATTGTAATGGTCTGACAACGTGGGTTGAATCTGTATATATATATATATATATATATATATATATATATATATATAGTTACATGTCCTGAATAACTGAATATTTATATATATATATATATATATTTATTATATATATATATATATATATATATATATATATATATATATATATATATATATATATATATAAAAATATCAGATTATAGATAGCGACACCTATAATCTGTGTGGTGGAGCTTAGACCTGTCATCGTGGAATTTTGAAGATACGAGATTTCGTACAACATCAATAGGTCACCGACAGATGCCAGCATAGACCAACCCACGACACCAATAGTCGTACTCCTCGTGCGTTATTAGGAACGCAATACAAATAACGAGAATATGAGAAATCTGTTACGAATCCAAAGGAGATCACCATCCGTCTACAGCCTGTTTCATGGTTTCTCAATCACAGGACAGCCTGTGGTCTCTTTCAAATTCGTATCAGATATCTCGTAGGTTATTACCAATCGGTACGTACGAAAATGTGAAAAGCATCAGATTATAGATAGCGGCACATATAATCTGTGTGGTGGAGCTTAGACCTGTCATCGTGGAATTTTGAAGATACGAGATTTCGTACAACATCAATAGGTCACCGACAGATGCCAGCATAGACCAACCCACGACACCAATAGTCGTACTCCTCGTGCGTTATTAGGAACGCAATACAAATAACGAGAATATGAGAAATCTGTTACGAATCCAAAGGAGATCACCATCCGTCTACAGCCTGTTTCATGGTTTCCCAATCACCAGGACGGCCTGTGGTCTCTTTCAAATTCGTATCAGATATCTCGTAGGTTATTACCAATCGGTGTACGAGAATGTGAGAAGCATCAGATTATAGATAGCGACACCTATAATCTGTGTGGTGGAGCTTAGACCTGTCATCGTGGAATTTTGAAGATACGAGATTTCAAAAAGGACCGACAGATGCCAGCATAGACCAACCCACGACACCAATAGTCGTACTCCTCGTGCGTTATTAGGAACGCAATACAAATAACGAGAATATGAGAAATCTGTTACGAATCCAAAGGAGATCACCATCCGTCTAATAGCCTGTTTCATGGTTTCCCAATCATCAGGACGGCCTGTGGTCTCTTTCAAATTCGTATCAGATATCTCGTAGGTTATTACCAATCGGTACGTACGAAAATGTGAAAGGCATCAGATCCTTTGGATTCATAACAGATTTCTCATATTCTCGTTATTTGTATTGCGTTCCTTATAACGCACGAGGAGTACGACTATTGGTGTCGTGGGTTGGTCTATGCTGGCATCTGTCGGTGACCTATTGATGTTGTACGAAATCTCGTATCTTCAAAATTCCACGATGACAGGTCTAAGCTCCACCACACATATTATAGGTGTCGCTATCTATAATCTGATGCTTTTCACATTTTCGTACGTACCGATTGGTAATAACCTACGAGATATCTGATACCATAGACAAATTAAAAATAAAGAGACTGTTTGAAACATTGGCGATCTTGACCACCAAGTTTTTGGTACGGCCAGTCGCGCATGGAGGCGCTGCCCGCAATAAACAGACGACTGACATGATAATTTTCCAATTTCGACATTTGTCAGAAAATGACAAACCACGTAATAATTTCAGAATAATTCCACTGTTAATTGTCATCGAAAAATTAATTATAGAAATTATACTATGGACTTGAATTATGAACCCAACGTCGAAAATGGAATGTTTTGGTATTCGAGTTGACGCTGAAATTCCTCGAAATATTCTTTCACAAGGTAAAATATAAGCTGCTTTTCACAAACTGATACTTATTTCCATCCATCAGTTGCAGTTTGTTCACAAACTGATACTTATTTCCGTCCATCAGTTTCCATTTCCTATCACCATTTGAGGAAGTACGAAGATTATCATCAAACTGGAGTATTTGTTAAGTATACCTACTCGTTCTCCTTTGTGCTAATAAATCAACAAAATTATTGAAGGTTTGTTGTAAATGTAATTTGTTTTTATTTTGATTGATTTGATGAAGACTGAAGAATATTTTTAATTTTGTTGTTTTTCGGAGTTTTATTATTGTTTTGTCTGTAGTTGTACCTTGTCCTAGATACAATAAAATGTGTTTTTATAGTGTTCAACTTATTATTCTTGTTTTATAAGATATTTAATTTTGTTCTTGATATCATGAAATAAAGATTTACTTTGAAACTTAATTTTAACCACGAATGAATTAACAGATTCTACGAATCGATTACTGTATATATTTTATTAGTGATCGATTGTCCATTCCTGTATTCCATATGATACAACCATTCATACGGAATACAAGAATGGCAAATCGATCGCTTATAAAATATAAACCATCTCAATCATATAAAAGTAACACATTTGAAAAACCCGCCTTATCTCAATCAGTTTTACCAACTGTACTTAGTTCGGCCAGTTGCGAGATATGTCGCCACTGTCTAAACGTGGTGCCAACTTTTACTGCAGGTTTGACAACTCTCTTTATTTTTAGTTTCTCTATGTCTGATACGAATTTGAAAGAGACCACAGGCCGTCCTGATGATTGGGAAACCATGAAACAGGCTGTAGACGGATGGTGATCTCCTTTGGATTCGTAACAGATTTCTCATATTCTCGTTATTTGTATTGCGTTCCTAATAACGCACGAGGAGTACGACTATTGGTGTCGTGGGTTGGTCTATGCTGGCATCTGTCGGTGACCTATTGATGTTGTACGAAATCTCGTATCTTCAAAACTCCACGATGACAGGTCTAAGCTCCACCACACAGATTATAGGTATCGCTATCTATAATCTGATGCTTTTCACATTTTCGTACGTACCGATTGGTAATAACCTACGAGATATCTGATACGAATTTGAAAGGGACCACAGGCCGTCCTGATGATTGGGAAACCATGAAACAGGCTGTAGACGGATGGTGATCTCCTTTGGATTCGTAACAGATTTCTCATATTCTATGTATATATATATATATATATATATATATATATATATATATATATATATATATCTGAAGGGTATGAGTGGGCCTCCGGCCTTGTTAATTTTGAGGTTCACTGAGACTCCGATGTCACCGAGCCTCCGATATACGGACGCCCGGTAACCACCCTTTGAAAAATGTCGCATACGACATGTAACATAGTAACAAACACTTTGCCACAGAAATATGGGGGAGTCCAAGTTGCCCGATTTTCGATAGCCATTTAAAATTTAGTGCAGACCCTCGCCGCTGAAGTGCGCTGCTTATATAGTTTGTTTATGTTATAGTGTTTGAAACGTATACTTTCGAAGGTCACTGGGCTTTCCCCAATTTGGCAACACAGGGGATGCACACAAATATCATTCGTTTTAGATTGTCATCAAAAAATATGTATTCTTTCCGCGCACAAACGAAAAAAATTGTGGAGGCTGCAATTGCCTCCTAAATATTTGAGAATGAGCCTGGTAAGTACTTTTTCTCATTGATTCCGCCATTTATATTACTCCGATTACATCAAGATTTGATCGGGAGTCCACTGAAATATTGCGATATTTTGCCATTTCGAAAATAGTATATTATTTAACGAGCGGTAATGTAGGTCATAACTCACGCAGATGAAGTTTGCAGTTCGAGCCGCAGGCGAGTGTTGTAATTCATCAAGTGAGCTATGACCATTACCGCAAGTTTAATACTATACTTTATCTACGACTATAACGATAAATACTAAGATACAAGTACAGAGAAAGAACTTTATTCATAAATCTTAATAGTTACCTATAACATTGCTATAAATTTTTTAATTGTAATTACAAATTTTTTTCATTAATAAAATTAACTGTTATGTTTAAACAACCAGTAAACTGAATATGTGGGACTGAATTATGCAAGTTTATTGTTTCATTTTGGGTTTGTTTCATATATGTTCAATTCAATTTTAATCAGAACATGTTACTGTTCAAATGTACAAAAAAGGATGGAATTTTTTGGGTGTGTGACACAAGTTATGTTGTAAAATCAGTAGCCGATTGTTTTAGAAATATACCAAAAAATAGACGCACTAATGAATTGAAATAATCTATACATATATAATTACATGTGCTGACTGACTGATTCACTAACTAACGATCAACGCCCAGACCAAACCACTGAACACAAAGAGATGAAATTTTGATAGCGTATTCCTATGATGACATGAGTAACCAGGGGTGAAAATCAAAATACCCTTAGTGTTGAAGTTAGAGTCATGGAAACTGGTATTTGGCCTTTTCTTTTCAAATAACGAAACACGTATTTTGAGATTATTGGAAATTCAACCTCTGAAGGGGTGAAAGGGTTAAATGGGGTTCGGAAGTTTGTACAGGAGTTCCCTCAGTTTTCGAATTGGGTTAATAAAAATTGGTATTTGAAGCCTTTGTTACAAATGAAAAAATATATTTTTCAGTGTCTTCAGCAATCCAAAATAATAATATAATAAAGGGGTCAAATGGGAGGTGAAACTTTTCAAAGGGGTTCTGTTACATTTTAAGTTAGGATCATCAAAATGGATATTTGAGGACTTTGTTACATATGAAGACATACGTTTTCCAGTGTTTTTAGAAATTCAACTACTAAAGGGGTGAAATGAGGGCTGAAAATGTTTATGGGGGTTCCGTTAGTTTTTAAGTTAAAAAAATGAAAATTGGTGTTTTGGCTCTCTTATTGAAAATGCCATACCTACAGGGGTAAAATGGGATTGGTGAATTTGTAATAGACGTCACAAAGTATTACTTCCGCTGTCAAATCAATTATGCCACCCAAACAAGATAACGGGAAACAAAATCACGGAATAGCGGGATAACGGGATAATGGAAAACGGTATAACAGAAAACGGACAAAGCCTCAGCCATAAGCTAGATGGAACCACACAAAGCAAAACATAGGGAAAATAGCTAGTTGAGAATAATATAACAATATCAATAATATATTTTAGGAAGAAAACCTTATAAGTGAGAGTTCTAAGTGGTACAGAAAACCGAATGGAAGAGGAACATTTTTTCACAGAACTTGAAAACTACTCAAAATTATGTATTTATATTACCGAAGAAAATTATTCACTGTGGTATTGAGGATTTGAAAGAATAAGAAATAATGAAATTGAATAAAAATCATTATTCTCAATGTATTCATAACAAAAATATATTCAAATCTTCTTGGAAGGAAACCTAGGAAAAATGAATCCAAATAAACTGGTGTACCATTAAAAACACATTTTCGAAATTGAAAGTAGGTATCGAGAAAAAGTGTCTGTTTTTTTTCATAATGAAATGATGAGTTATATCAATACATTTTACTGATGAAGGACTAATAACAGAGCTTTTTCTTGAATCCTAAAACAATATTTCCACAAATAAAAATATTGGGATAATCATTTTTTTTCCTTACATAACATATGTTGTACCAAACTCAATCGATTCGGGATGACATTCTGAGAAAAACGTATTTTTCGTTTTTTTTCAACAAAAAACAAAAATAAAAACAGCCCTAGCTTTTTGGCAAAAACTCAATAACTATCGATTATCAGGAAAATTAAAAAAGAGGAGAAATTTCCTATGATTATGTTACTCTCGGAACTCTATCCCAGTTATTTATAATTTTAATTAAACGATGAATTAAAACAGGGCTACACGTTGGTTACGGCAGGGCACCTCTCGAGAGAGCAATGCACATAACATATTTTTTATATTATTAAATATAAATTGAAAAATTCCAAAAAATTATTGTATTATGTATCATTGAAATAATGTAATTTCGTTGGGATATTTTTTTTCAATCAATTTTGATAATTCAAGGCTATTGTTATTTGAGAAGTTTGTTTTGGAACCGCCGATTTTATTAAAAACCGAATAATTGTTCACAGAATGACTCCATGATTTTCTTGCTTCCTGAAGCACATTTTACATGTGTACTCAATGATATCACGCTATGAAATTGTTTGAAAGTTGATTAGTTTGTTAATTATAAATTTCTAAAGATAACAAAATATGAGAAATCGTGTACACATTGTTAATTTATTTTATTTATATTTCACATTATTTCCAGTTCAATGTTGTCAGGCATTTCATAACGCTTTTCAAAAAATTTGTTTATACAATATTTATGAACGAATGGATAAGTTGAATATTTTCCAAAAATTATTTTTTTGCATTCGGCTGCTGAAAGTTTATCATGATTGAACATTCCTAATTTTTTTCATTATTTGTAAGCAATAGTTTTTTTTAATTATTTGGATAATATATAGGTAAAGAATTTATTTTTTCTTTGAAATTCATAATTTTGTTATTCTCTACCTAATAAGTTTTTTTTATTTTTTTTTAAAAATTATGTAGTGGTTTATTTACTTATTTTAACAATTAGTTATAAACAAACTTCGATTGGCATTATATTCTTTTAATGGTTCAAAAAACAACAGAAACAACTATATACAACAAACTGTGAAAAATTTGCTTGTAAATTCAATAGAATTTTCTAGAAAAATTTAAAGAAAATGTTTGAACAGTTTGTTGTATATGGTTGTTTTTGTTATTTTTTGCAACACTCAAAAAAAAATTAACGCCAATCAAAGTTTGTTTATAACTAATCGTTAACTAAATAAACAATACAACACATAAATATAACTGTTCACTATGTTATTGCGCGCAAGTATAAATTTTAAAATAAGTTTTAGAAATGTAATTTCAAGTCAACAGTTGAACTAAAAGTTGATTACTTCCTATACTGGTGTTGAGAGTCAACAATTTTCTTTACAATTTTTATTATCTACAAATATGATATAACATTCAAATGTTTTTTTAAATTTCATATACATTGATATTTATTATACAATCTGAAGAACTAGAAATATTCCTTCTGCACTTTTTTTGTCATTTAGTATTCTTGTAGGAGGGATGGAATGAACAGTATTGGCCGCCATCAAAAGAAGGCTTTTGGCAATCTCTTTCTAATTATCCTGCGAATCCCCAATTGAATTTATTATTTAAAATTTCCATCGCCTATGTCTTTTGATAGTACTTAAGTTTGCCCTTTCTTCTACCAGTGAAGTGACCAAAGACCGGCGAAAACACTGACCAGTATAGTACTTCGGATCTGTCAGTTTCAAGAACTCTACTGGTATTTTCCTGAATGTATAGATACCAACTGGATTTTTGGTAAATTTCGATAAAAATTAAAATAAGAGTGGTCAACCGTAGTGAAAGATCGTGGAACGTTAGTATTTGAATCGGGAATTTTAACTATTAATGAAGACTAATAAGCAAACAATATACCCAATATAGTTTACTGCTTTCATCATGGAATACTTATTGTCTAGTATAATTTTTAGGAACTCTTCTAAGCAACTATTCCTTGAATATTTTCAGAATGAATCGGAGTAAGATTATATATTCTTGCTATACGATACTACTGAAATAAATTTCATTTCAGAGTATGAAGCAAACTTTCGACTACCGTATAAACTTTTCAACAAGCCGCGTGATTTGTGGAATATAAACATCAAACACATTACATTATGTGCTATGAGACATAAATGACAATAATGATTTTGTATTGACTGAAAAATTGGCAACACTGTCAGGAGGTCCAGTAAATACACAATAGCTTCAAAAGGAGGCCAAGTTACATAAACACCCAAAAAACATATGTAACATATACAGAGGAGGCTAACTAGCCTGAGAAAGAGGCGGAGGCTGAGTGGGCTATTAACTTTATGCTTCGTATAAACACGTGGATCCTTGCTGGGCCAAGTGTGAAATGGAAGCCGAGTTGGTCTATATAGATATATATATATATATATATATATATATATATATATATTGTTATGTTATGTTATGCCAGTTATAAGTTTTAAAACGAAAAAACCCACAAAAAGAATAATTACTAAATAGTTATTAGTTTCAAGAGATTGTTTTACATAATTTTGGAAGTTTTATTTATCTGTGATCCTATGTATAATATGGATAGATAAAAATGTCAAAATACTATAACACAATCAATTTCATACACTGTCATAATGATTATAACCCATAATTGGTAAAAAGACAACAAAAAGTCTAGATTAACAAAATTTTCATGAATAAAAAGTGATCAACACATTTATAAATTTGAAACATACAGTATATGAAATTGTAGATAACTGAAAGTAACCAATGGTAGAACACCAAACTTCTTGATGACGATAGCCAATCAGGGAATAGATGGTCATATGGAGAATTGGAAATTGTGAGAGAATAACAACGGGGTGATGTTATAAGCAATTATTATTGAAATTTGTACATAGTAATAAGAATGGAAAAATAGTTGTATATATAAGTTATGAAAAATAAACCCAAACAGTGAAAATGTGACGATATAGTGCGCGAATTCAAAAATTCGAATCAGGGGGGAGAAAAAAGAAATGGTATCCTAGGGAGCAACAAACAAAGCCACAAAGAGGAGATCGAAAATTAATTTACAAGGGAATGCCACGTAACATTTTGGGAGAAAGAAAAATGAAATAATTCCAACATTAGAAGAAAAAAAACCAATATTACCTTAATTATACAACATATCCAAGTGTCCGAAGCTGATTTCTGCATCTGTATGGTTCCTGATTCATGGTATTGGAGTTCCTGGTAGCGCTTGTAGTGAGAAGGGATCCAGTTTCAGGGCATATATTGAACACCGACATTTCCAGCCAGGTATAATAACTTCAATAGTGCACATCCTGTCCTGAACAATTTCACAAATAACGTATCTCACATCTGAAGAACTTTATTTCACTTTATTTTGAACTATAACAGAAATCTTCACTCTCAAGGAAAAAGTGAGGTTGTGTCTATCCATCCATGATTTGATTTTTATGATTATTCGTGAATATTTGTAGATTCACATTAGAATAAGTTATTTCTCGTAGGTCAGGTAAAATTAAGTCCTCCTGAATAAAGGAAAAAATTGCTTTTTGATACTTTGTTGTTTGTTTTCTTACAATGATCAACAATCATAACAATGACCATTGAATAAACTGAAATTAGACAGCAGTGGCTAGGGGCTCTATTGCCTGAACCGGCTATCTGAGATAAGAGGCGTACCAACTGTTGCTTAGCCGTGGTGAGAAAAGTGATAACAATTGGCAGCAGCGTGACGAGAGAACAGTGACGTTCGCTAGCAATTATTATTACAGCATACAATACATATACAGGGCGAAAATATCTATCTATATCATATCAATTTGGCTCACAAAAAATAGAGAAAATTATTAGCAATCTTTCCATTAACAACAATTCATTTGCAAATCATCATTACATAACAAATTGGCACCCAAAGTGTGGGGCGAAATAATAACAAAATAATTTGTTATATTATCATTATATAATAATATATATATATATATATATATATATATATATATATATATATATATATATATACATATTACCCCAAAAAAGCTGCTGTGAACCGTTGAGGAGATCCCTCGACTGTCTTCCGTCTCCATCATTAAATTAACTTCGGGCCTCCATTATGTTGTAGTGTCATCACAACAACATATGTGTGCCGAGTTCCAACAGAATCGGCCCACAGGTGCTAAATCAATAACTCATTTCCTATTTTTCTACTCTCAGAGGTGTGATGATTTCGAAGGAAACCCTATACAATAATTAAAGAATCATCTGAATCAGATAACCCACTACAGAGTTACGCGTTGTAGAATCAGTCAAGAAGTTAACATTTAGTGAGTGAACCAATAATCATCCCCCATTCCCCTACTCTCAGAAGTGGTTTTATTCTCAATTCCGAATGGGACCACCCTCGAGGTATACCCTATATGCCTCTACGAATCAATCTGTTTCGAAAAATATTACGGAAAATATTTCCAATGCACCTCTTTTCAATTTCAGTAAGTATACCATTACTATAAATATAGATATTAATACAATGTAATACAAACGACAAACGTCTCAATGAATAACTTGTCTTGTCGGGGCACCGGCGACTGGTCAGGTTGACGAGAGTCTTATCGATATATGAGCCAAGCAATGTCGAGCGTTTAGTACTAGGATGAAGGTCCACCTGAAAAGGAAGCTGCGCGTTAAAATGCCCAACAGCTGTTGTGTAGTAGCATATTCGCAGCTGCAGGCGTCTTAACAATGAGCACGCGATAAGACGATATATATGCCTTCCTTCGGAGGCGGTCCCGAATTCATAGATATTGAGTTCGTTGAATAACCCCACCTCTGAAACAACAGAGGATTCGGCAGAATTTTCGGATGGGGGGAGTGAGCTCACCGGCGTCGGTGTTGAGCCCTGATCGCAAAATAGTCAGACGGTAAATAAAGCAATGAAAAAAACTTGTCTTGTTCAGACTTAATTTAATTGTTTTCGATTCATACTTTCTGGTCGTGGAAAAAATATAGTCTGTTACTAGGTTAGAATGAAAAAAATCGATACTTGTGGTACCTCACGTTCGCTAACGCTGGCGTTTGGAATTTTCCACCCGTATCGATGTGCTTTGTCCAATGCGTTTTTATGCCTATAAATGAGAGTGGGCCTGAAGATGACACATTCTGTGACATAGTTTCGTAACGTTTGAATTTCCTTAATGATATACCAAACAGAATAGGAGATGAACGCCTGATTCAAAGTAGAATTTATGGCCGCTGGTGGAAAGATTTATTGACCTGCAATACTTTCCCATTTCATCGGAAGATAAAATTCAGGACTCTGCAGTTGATACATACCAGATTCAATTATCATATAGTTATACGCCATCTCATATAAATAATGGCAACTATTTGATGAGATTACATTGTCAACCTAATGCCGAAAATTAAAATGATACTCATCTGATAAGAGCTCCAATACCTTCATGAGTTCAAGCTGCGTACCAAAGATAATACTTAATCGAATATAAATGCCAACTAATTGGAGTGAACACAATAACTGGCTGGGTATGTCTCTGCAAATCAGATGCACGAGTGTTAGGAATGTGTGGACATGTCCGCTCTGTAATATGGTTTTTGTCATACGGAAGGCAACAGCCAGGAATTTGTTACCCGTCCATAGATATGGCAAATATTTCAAATGACATGGCAATTACTAGACCAGCTTGAGAAGTTTTAAAGTAGGTAGGTACCTGCAGATCTCTTCGAAAATACTGAAGTTAGTTTTGTTTTGGTTTATTAAGTACATTGTAGTACATGGGTATATATAATTCTTGTGCTTGCTTCTTTAAGAAAAATGCTCAAAGATTTCCAAACATAGGTTTTCTAATAATGTTTGAGAGTCAGCATTGTGATTCACATTGTTTTTCATCTCTGTAGCTGCTATGAGCATGCAGGATTTTTTGTAGAACTTTTGAACTGAAGATGCTCTTTTGTGATGCCCACTCGCAGATTACCAACACCATTATCAATATCCAAAACTCAAAAATGGGAGAAAAGTGTGATACTGGGTTAAATTGCAACAAAATCGCAGAAGGGAACTTTCCTGTTGGCTGATTTTTACTGACATCAATCTTCAATTCTCTACCTTTATCGCTAGATTACGACTGCTATCAGTGCTATCAACACCGCAAGTACTTCTGAGATTTTGGTCCAGTTCGAAATGCTTCTATAACATTGGGTACTTCAACGATTCAGCACAAAGTACCTATGTATTACATCAAAACCCAGGACACGTGTTGCCAAAATGTCTATTTCATCGATTTGTTGAAAATATGAACAGGATGTTCATAGAATCAGATGTGGAATCATCTGCGACTGAAAGGTGAACTTTAGTCACAATCTTCCATCGTCAAGATAACCTCTTGTGGGGTATTCATATTGAAAAGGGAAACATTCTCAATTCGATATTGATAAATATATTTTTCTGTGAATTGAAAATCCACGATAAAAATGGAGTTATTTTTGGTCAATGTCTAACAGAAAACAACTACTTCCCCGGCTAAAGCCACGCTGGACATTGAACTACATCTGATAGATTTTCTGAAAAGACCCTAACTCAAAAAAAAAATCAGGAATTCAAAATTTGCATTTTCATTCGAATAGTTATTTGATTTTCTATTCCAGTCTTAATTAAGAACTCATGGAGATGAATGAGGCAAAGAAGGATGTTTTCCAAAAAAAAAAAGTACTCACCAGAAATCATTCGTAACATCAGATTGCTTCTTGAGAATGTGTTTCCCAATTATTCCGGTCTTCCTGATGATCGTAGAAGCTAGTAGCTAGTGAATTCGATGTCTCTCTTGGGTCAATGTTACGAATGATTCCTGGTGAGTACTTTTTTTTGGAAAATATTCTCCCTTACCTTATTCATCTCCATGAGTTCCTAATTAAGACTGGAATAGAAAATCGATTAACTATCTGAATGAAAATGCAAATTTTCAATTCCAGATTTTTGTTTCAGTTAGGGTTTTTTTCAGAATATCTATCAGATGTAGTTCAATGTCCACCGTGGCTTTAGCCAAGGAAGTAGTAGAGATGAATGAGGCAAAGAAGAATGTTTTCCAAAAAAGAGTATTCACCAGAAATCATTCGTAACATCTTTTCAAAGTGAGATTGCTTCTTGAGAATGTGTTTCCCAATTCTTCCGGTCTTCCTGATGATCGTAGAAGCGTGAAATAGATTTTCTTTGACAAAAATGTATTGAAGACCTAGTGAATTGGATGCCTCTCTTGGGTCAATGTTACGAATGATTTCTGGTGAGTACTTTTTTGGAAAATATTCTTCTTTGCCTCATTCATCTCCATGAGGTCTCAATTAAGACTGGAATAGAAAATCAAATGACTATCTGAATGAAAATGCAAATTTTCTATCTCAGATATTTTTTTTCCAGTTAGGGTTTTTTCAGAACATCAATCAGATGTAGTTGAATGTCCAGCGTGGCTTTAGCCGGGGAAGTAGTTATTTTCTGTTAGACATTCACAAAAAATAAATCAATTTTTATCGTGGATTTTTCAATTCACAGAAAAATCTTTTCATCAATATCTAATTGAGAATGTTTCCCTTTTCAACGTCTATTTTATCATTTTTAACCGACGAAACCAAAACGGAGGAGGTTCTCTATTCGACGCGTATATTTTTTTTATGTATGACCACGCATAACCTTTTACTGAGACGTCCGATTCTGATAATTCTTTTTTCAATGGATCAGTTGGTCCCATTCAAATTTTGAAGATGAAATCCATCCCTGAGGGTAGCAAAATTTAGGATATTGATCACTCACCCGCTGAATTCTGGTCCGTTAACCGATTCTATCAGGCATAACTTTGTACTGGGTTCTTTGATTTGGATGATTATTCGATTATTAGATAGGATATACCTCATAGTTGATCATATTTGGATTTCGAATGGAATTATCCACCCTTACGGGTAGAAAAATAAGGGATATTAGATTTTTCACTTATGAATATTGGCATATATATGTAGTTGACAATAACAGATTGTTACTGTCATTATTTTTGTTCTTCTCCATCCGTCACAATCATACTATTCTATGAGAGGATGGAATGATATACAAAGTTATGAAATCAACTAACCAGAACAACAAAAATAATTTATATTACAACAAATAGTAAAAGTAGATAATCATATTATATAACTGGTAATAGTTGAAGTAAGGTGGGTGAGTAAGTATTCTGGAAGTAATCTAAAAACAAGTAGGTAATGATTAGTAGATTTCAGCCACAAAAAATAACAAAATGAAAACTCAACAAAAAATTAAACCGACGAAACACGGAACTGAAAAGTAAAAGATGAAATAAACCTTCTAAGTCTCAATGAATAAGCTCCTTGACTGATGTGAGTAACTAATTTTGAGTCGGCGCCAAAAGAACAATCAACGAAGATCATTAAGAAATTATCAGAATGTCGCCGCGCAACTCGATGCCATCATTCTACGGCTTACCTAATTCATTTGCTTGTTTGTTTGGCGCCGACTCAAAATTAGTTACTAACGTTAGTTAAGGAGTTTAGTTATCGAGACTCAGAGGGTTTATTTTATTTTTTACTTTTCATTAACCGACAAATCAAAAAGGAGGAGGTTCTCTAGTCGACGCGTATATTTTTTTATGTATGACCACTCATAACTTCTCGAGGAGCAGTTCGTTCCTGAAGATTCTTCTTTCATTGGATAGGGTGTACTTCAAAGTTGGTCCCATCCGAATTTGAACGGAAAAATCCACTCCAGAAGGTAGCAAAATGAAGGAAATTGATCGTTCACCCTCTGAATTTTGGTTTGTTAACCAATTCTATTAGGCATAACTTTGTAGTGAGTTTTCCGATTTGAATGATTCTGTTTTTATTAGATAGGGTATACCTCATTGTTGATAATGTTACGATTCGGAATGAAATGATCCTCCGCTATGGGTAGAACAATATGGGATGATTGATTTTTCACTTGTGAACATAGGCACACATGTAGTTGACATTGACATCTGTCAAAATATACTTACATTCTATGAAGGGATGGAATTATATACAAAGTGATGAAATCAACTAACCAGAAGTTTCAAAAATGATTTATATTATATAACAATAAATAATTAAAGTAGAAAATTATATTATTTAACACTTAATAGTTGAAGTGAGCTAGGTGAGTGAGTATTTTGGAAGTAATCAAGAATTGAGTGGGTAGTAATTAGTAGAATTGAGCCACAGAAAATTAGGTAAAGCGTAAAATGATGTTAGCGACATCCACGGCGGCGTTTTGATTACTTCTTCAGAGTAATATCATTGTTAGGCGCCGACTCAAAATTAGTTACTCACATCAGTTTAGGAGCTCAATCATCATTAAGACTAAGAAGGTTTATTTAATTTTTTGCTTCCCTCCTGATTTTTTCGTCGGTTTATTTTTTTGTTAGTTGTATTCGAGTTCTCTGCTGTATGAGAACTCATTTGAAGATGTTTCGAAATGGTTTGAAAGTTGAGATTTTGGGAAAATGTTTCTGTTTTATAGATCCATAAGTGAGCATATTGTACACTTATGACCGGGAGCATGGGACCCAGAAATACATACCCTCCTCTATGGAGTATGAACGTCCATTATGAGTTTAAGCCGTGAGTGGATGTAAAGTGTTATATTACAAAAAATTCGAGGACAGTAAGGTCAAAGTTTTTCAAATGTTTGTTTTTCCGTTCAGGTCTAGTTGAGCAACGGTGTGTCCAAGTGGTTATCAGAGATCATACAATTCCACTCACCAACGATTCATCAATGTGAAAGATGTGTACATATGAGAAAACCTTCTCTTATGCAAAAAATTTTTTTTTATGGATTTCAACATAACACCTCCATCCACTCCACTTTTAATCATGTTATTCAACCTCCAAAAATAACATTATCCATCACAACTCATTAGTTTACATACTGAGTACTTGGTTTATCCTCATTCATCAGAGTTGCCCTTTTATATCCTTCATTCTATCATTCCTCATCGTCTTGAGTGTAACGGGACGTCTTACCTCAGAAACCCTGACTCGTTAATATCGTTTGTGTGCTGGCTATTCAGAAATATTACCAAACCCAACTTTGATAACCAAATATACCTTCTTTTCAGATTCCTTGGAGACAGACTTACAATCACTCAAATTATTTTCTGGTTAATTGGAATATTTTTTTCATAAAATTCCAAACTTGATTACTTCCTACGTTACTCGCCAGTATATTTTTTGGATATGTATGCCATAGGTAACTTCTTGGTTTGAATTTTGGAAAACGTACCGAAGAATTGATGAAATGTTATTTGAGGTTCGATTTCCTGTCAGACTTTCCTCGCCCACATAACAGGCTGAACCAAAGATCTGGTAGAAAGTGTCAGTTGTGTACAGAAGAATAATTTCAGACAGACTCCGTCAATTATCTAGCAACTGGTGGCCAAAAAAAATAGAACAATTATAGCTTGTATTCATATGAGTATCTCTGATTTTTAACTCTGGTAGTGGAGATAGATACACTGGATATCTAGCGTCCAATGGTATAGTAAGAATTGAAGCACTCCTATGAACAAATAACACCTCGCCATCAATAGTGATGTCTGTTCCCATGGAGAACCCACATTTGACTTTCCGATCGATAGACTGTATCCAGCTCGTATTTTATATAACTATGAAAACAACGCACATTCGTCAACTTGTTTAAATGACCGTCTATCAAGAAAATTATTACTCAGAAATTATTCACCTTTGAGTGGTCACAACTCTGCAAACCTTTCAAATACGGTTGTATATGATTATTCCTTAGTTAATATTTCTGTGAGGTCCTTGAGCTCCACTGGCTAGCATAACCGATCATCCCAATTGGAGCTCTTTGGAGCAATCCCTGTGGATGAAATCGGTACCCTCTCATGGTTTCTTCATCCTATCGACAGTGCAACTGAATAAATCATCAGCCTCTTCTCATTTTCTCTCGTTGTCATCGAGAAGGTAGGGTGGGGACATTGACTAATAAATGATTGATATGCCTTTTCTCTCATTAATGCACTATAACCATTCGGGGTATAATTTTTGGAGATGAAGTGTTGTTCCAAATCGTTCATTCAATATCCGTCCATGAAGTCCATTCGATAAGGGTATTGCAACCAAAGCAGCGTGTGATGAGTTCTAATGAACAAACTTTCCTTGACATTCAGTTTATGGTTGAAATATTATTGGAATCAGTCAAGCAGAATAATATAATAGTTTCAAGAAAAGAATACCTGTAATCGGGATTGATATATCTTATTTGTTTGATAGTGGAAATAGCCATGGAATATCTGAAGATACATAGGGCAGATATATTAATTTGAATAGGTCATTTCTTAAAAGAACAACGAAATGGATTATGGTACGAATTTAACTTTATTGATTATAGTAATCGAATGTTCATTCCGCACAAAATTGCGATGAAGCTCCACTGAAGAAAATGGATTCATATCCTATTATTTTTGGCAGGGTGATATTTTCCTGAAGCTGTTTTCCTTTCCACTGAAATTGGAATATTGGTCATGAATGAGAAGGAAATTTTATATAAGGCAGAGCCCTATGCATATGCTCATGTATGAGATTTCGAATGTCCAAATCCCAATTGGTGATGTGTCTCTCCAGGTTGTCCTCCATGTGGGTCTATGGCAAATTCTACAGGTGGTTCACCATGGTGATGTCCACCTGAAAATGAAACAAATATCCCAGTCAGGAAGGAAAGGTTGTATTTCATTTCATTCAACTGATTTCGGAAATAACATTTGATGATAGTATTTTCTGAAGAAGCAGAGCAAAAGTTATCCATTCGTTCTAAGTTTCTCCATGTGATAGCATTCACAGAAAAATAGAAAAATTACGGTATCATACCTATGAAAAATAACTCACCACCACTTTTGTCGCTACCTCCTCCGAGTCCACCTCCAAAGCCGCCTCCAGCTCCTCCTCCGGCTCCCCCTCCAAATCCACCTCCACCTCCTCCACCAAATCCACCTCCTCCACCAGCTCCTGAGATAAAACAAATCAATCAGAAAGGAGGAGACCTCAAGTCTTCTATTCGTAATTTTCTGTCACATTCCAAAGGATCCTTATATCGAAATATTATGAACATTCATTGCATATTCTCAGAATAGATTATTTGCTACTTAAATTGTTGTTGAACATATCGAAAGAGAAACTTCAAGCTAAATGACAGCTCTTACGGTATTTTCCAATCTGAATAACTGACAATCATGAAGAATGTAACAACATTCGTTTAACTTTCTAGGAGTTCATGAGGACTCACTTCTAGGACGGTTCTCAGGACCGTTTTCGAATGTCATCACGATACTTTTTTGCCACATTCTACAAATCCCAAGAACGACATGGAAGCCATCATGAAACCAAATCATGGGCTTCTCTCAAAACCGAATTCACTTTGGGAACTCCGGTATTCAAAGTTATTCTTCTTCTCAATTCAATTTGGGAAAAATATCAAATCAGCGTTTGTGTTTCCCTGGTAATTGGATCATAATGCTCATAAAACTGTTTCTTCTGATAATGAAACATTCTCTTCTAGAAAAAACGAGGAAAGAACACATCTTGTTCCTGATCCAGTTACCTTGGAATAATTATACATTTCGCACATTCTGCAGCCTTTCGGAGTCTTTCTATACTCAATTGAACCTCTTTTTCGATTAATTGGCCAGAAAATTTCACGCTCAAAACTTATTGGCAAGTACTATTTGGCTATGGAGAGCTTGAGAACACCTTTTTCTCAGGCGTTTTTTATCTTCGGTTGAACTATACGTGGGGAGAATGAAAATTGAATACAATTGGATGGAAGAGTTTTTGGGTGTGTAGGCTATCCGGAATTTACCAGAATGTGTGTTTATATCTCGGAACCACGGCGATCAATGAGGAAAAACGATAAATTTTTTACATAACATCACTTCAGAACTGTTTTTCGACAGCAGTTGGAAATGAAATGCTCTGATTTTACAGCGTTCTTCAGTAATCCCAGGATTATTCAGTTCACATGGTATGGACCTGAAAAGTAATATATAACTATTATGATCCCAAACTGCATCTAGAATATTGAAAGAATAGATTCGTAGATGGCCACCCCAAAACTGAATGAAAAAAATATATCGGAATGTCAATTGGTGTAATATTTCAGTACTCGGGAGTACTTTGGAAATTGCTCGAAATTCTACTTGCTCTGGATGAGTATCCAGAACAATAAATGACCCTCATAAATTAGAATATATACCAATGATTCCCCACAAAACAGTCATGATGAACAGATTATTCCTAGATTTTTTTCTTGTATTCATAGTATTTCATTCAATGGAAAAAAAAACACGAAATGAATAACAAAAATCGGTTATTTCAACTTCTTAATTATATAGCATTTCCAAAGAAATTGTGGAGCTAACGGTCATAGACTCAAAACAACAACTCACCTCCACCTTTTCCGGCGCCTCCACCAAGACCACCTCCATTTCCACCACCAGCTCCTGATCCACCTCCAGCTCCTCCACCAAATCCTCCTCCAAATCCACCTCCACCTCCTCCGCCTCCTCCAAATCCTCCTCCACCTCCAAATCCTCCTCCACCCCCACCTCCAGCTCCTACTCCACCGCCACCTCCTTTTCCTGCTCCACCACCACCTCCCAGACCACTCCCACCTCCTTTTCCGAAACCATCTCCGCCTCCAAAGCCTCCCCCACCTCCACCGCCAAATCCACCGCCGCCACCTCCACCACCACCGCCACCGCCACCTCCTACTCCTTTAGATTTGAACAGATCTTTCAGAATATCCCTCCTTTCTCGGGTTAGGTTCTGAAAATAAAAGCCACAATGAATAACTGACCAACAAACCATTCCACAAAAAAAGTGTTGATGTCTTCTAAGTTCTAACTAGAATCACGACACATCATCTTAAATATTTTTTCTCGATATTGTCGTTGTATTAGTTCGGCACAGAATTATTGTTTACAGGGTGTCCCCAAAAATAATGCATTTTTCGGAGTAGTAGGTATGTAGGGCGCACCATTCAGTACAAAAAAGTTCAATGCGGGTTTCCCTAAAGTCACCCATCAAACATCAAATTTTTTGTCAAGTAGTTATATTAACAAATATTAACAAAACTAATTGTTGCTTGAAATTCAAAAAAACTTATTTCATCGCACTCAGAATTCACCAAACATTCCAAAGATATCAAAATATCAAAATTCAACAGGTGAACCAAGTTTCGCTGAAACTCTAAATAACCAATAAGTGAAAGCTAATGAAACAATTGCATCTGGTATATGAGATGGTATCAATCTGTTGAATTAAAATATTATATCGACAAGATAATCTTTGAAAGTTTGGGAGTTTTTAGATCAGATCAGGCTCAGGTCAATTTTATATCTGGTGCTTCTCAAAAATCCCTCCCCCTCTCTTATTTTTGGAACGATTATATATAAACAAGTGAGATTTGGAAACTGAATATTAAAGGTTGTAAACTTCCCTACTAGTGATGATAGATGACGAAATCGTCAAAGATGACGTTACAAGGCCATTGTGCCAATAATTTTAAATGGAACCCTACGGCAAGCGACACCTCTTTCAAAAGGTATCGAAAAAACCTATTTAATGATACTAATTTTGTTTGTGTTTATGGAAGTTTTGGCAACTCGCTTTTAAGAAACGCAAAGCTGTGATGAATTAAATCAGTTAATACTAAAATTCCAAATTCAAGCTCCGCCCCAAGATAGTTGTCAAATAAGCTAACGTTTTCGTTAGTCTCCCTAATTCGACGTTTTTGTAATTGTCCAAGTTTTTGTACATTTAATAATTTGTGTATTGTTGATCGAACGTTTAACTGTTTTAGCAGCTTTTGGTACTTTTAATATTTTTGTACATTTTAATCATTTGTTAAACTGTTGAGCCGAACGTGAGCCGTAGTGCTTCGAAAAGCGTTTTCAAGAAACGCAAAGCTGTGATGAATTAAATCAGTTAATACTAAAATTCCAAATTCAAGCTCCGCCTCAAGATAGTTGTCTAATAAGCTAACGTTTTTGTTAGTCTCCCTAATTCGACGTTTCTGTAATTGTCCAAGTTTTTGTACATTTAACAATTTGTGTATTGTTGATCGAACGTTCAACTGTTTTAGCAGCTTTTGCTACTTTTAATATTATTGTACATTTTGATTATTTGTTAAACTGTTGTGAGCCGAACGTTTGAGTGCTTCAGAAAGCGAAATGGTACGTGCTTTAGGTGATAAAGTAGCAGCGATCCTGATTCTGGGTGGAACTGGACAAAATATTCATGCAGCAGACCGCATTTTCAATGAGAGGTTTACCGATCGCCCCGTTTCGAGGACTTATTTAGGAAAGCTTCTTCGTAAGTTTGAAACAACGGGTAGTATTAATGATGCGGAACGATCTGGCAGACTACAAATTTCTGATGAGAAAAAAATTGATATACTGGCAGAAGTAATAGTTAATCCTACTTATTCAACAACTCACGTTGCATCTACCTGTGAAGTCAGTCAGAGTACAGTACACAGGGTGTTGAACAAAAACAAATTTCATCCACACAAATTAAAAATGGTTCATCAACTCTCAGACGACGACCCAGACCGAAGACTAGAATTTTGTGAAAATATGGAAACTAAAATTAACCAATAGCCAGACTATGTCAAAACAATTTGTTTCAGTGACGAGAGTACTTTCTGTCTATATGGAAATGTACATAAACATAATGTGAAGTATTGGAGTGACGCAAATCCTCACCTGTTTCGTAAAACACATACCCAAATTCCTTAGAAGGTGAATGTTTGGGCAGGTATCCTGGAAAACCACATCGTTGGGCCTTTTTTTCAATACTAATTCAACTGGTGAGGTTTATCTGGAGCTATTGCAAAACGCAATAGAACCGTTAATCCTTGAAATTTTGGAAGATAATCCAGATGAATTCGGCAATTTGGAAATAACATTCCAACAGGATGATGCTCCTCCACACTATTGCGGTGCAGTGAGACGGTATTTGGATGAGGAGTATCGTGGTAGATGGATTGGACGACGAGGTTCAACGGAATGGCCAGCTCGATCACCGGACCTCACACCTTTGGATTTTTTTCTGTGGGAGTACCTTGGATCAAAGGTTTACGCCACTGAACCTGACAAAATTGACGTTTCAAAACAACGTATTGGTGCAGAATGTGAGGCTGTTTCCGCAGACACATTTTCAAAAGTACGAGAAGAGTTTGAAAATAGGATATTCCACTATCAGGAACGAAATGAAGGTCACTTCGAGCAATTTCTTCGAATAGATACTGATTCTCAAATCTGTAATTAATATACTGAATGGAATTTAAATTTTAATGTTTACTTATGAGCCATTAAAACTGCCATAAACACAAACAAAATTAGTATCATTGAATAGGTTTTCTCGATACCTTTTGAAAGAGGTGTCGCTTGCCGTAGGGTTCCATTCGAAATTATTGGTCACAATGGCCTTGTGACGTCATCTTTGACGATTTTGTCACTAGTGGGGAAGTTTACAACCTTTAATATCAAGTTTCCAAATATCACTTGTTTATGTATAATCGTTCCAAAAATAAGAGGGGGGGAGGGGACTTTTGAGAAGCACTGTATAATTATGTAATAGGTTTTCCGAATAAACAACAATAAAACTTACTTGAAACCGACTCTTTGTTATACAAAAGATCTACGGGAAACAAGTTATAATCTATTCGTAGTCATAGGGTAGATGAAACCTATCACATTGGAAGTATTATTGGATGAAAATTATTTGATCAAGATGATTTTGATGTATTGTTTTGTTCTTCAGTAATGTACGTTTATTCGAAAAGCTATGAATATTGTTGAAAGCTGTAATACTCATTTATTATACTTTCATTGAAATCCACAAACCAAATTGAGTTCAGGAGGTTTTGGGCCCAGAACGAATCTCATATCCTAGAAGGAATCACAGTACAGTGCTCTGTAAAGTTTGAGAAGCTGAAATGTATTTCTTTTTGTCATTGTCAATCCTTGAAATAACTCGGGAAAACGTGAATGAAAAAGTTGATATTGTACATTAGTAATTAATGGTTTTGATTTTTTGGGGATGTTCATAAAATCAGATGTGGAATCATCTGCGACTAAACGATTGACTTTTGTCACTATCTTCCATCGTTCAAGATAACTTCTTGGAAAGTATTCATGTTGGAAAGGAAAACATTCTCAATTGAACACTCAATAGAAATATTTTTCTGAATTATTATTTTCGTAGTTTTTTCAATTTTCAGAAAAATATTTCAATCGTTTTATTTTTCAATTGTTGGAATTTGGTATCCCATTGCCCTAAAAGTCAGTAAAATATATAAGATAGTGGATGATATTGACAATAAACCATTTCAGAGGGATTATGAGAAACATCAAACTTTCTTGATGCATTGAAGTAATGAGAGTAGAAAAATTATCAAGCATTGGTCATTCAACTTCCCACCATTGATCAATTTCAGCTTATGAACACCTTTCTTTTCTCAGAATTCAACACACGATAGTCACTGGAATCATGATCATTACTGTTTTACAACAAGCAAAACAAGCACATCAATGAAATTTAGGATTCCCTTTGTTGAAATAACATATTCAAGTATTGATTTTTTTGTATTACAATAATTTCTGTGTACGATCATTTGGTTATGCGTTGTTATGTTAACGACATCAACATGTCATCCTTCATAGCTTTTTTGTCTCGTTAGAAGCGTTAGGGTTTCTGTAAAAATTAGTAATATAATTTCAAAATAATTTTTTTGCTATTCCTATATATATATATATATATATATATATATATATATATATATATATATATTTCAGACAGTATATTAGCTCAGGAGTTCTTTCTTAAGTGTGAAGTGATTACTCGATTGCCTTCATTTGATTTGGAACCACATTTCATCTCTTAAGCTCTTTGGTAACACAGACTGTAAAGTATGTTATACTCAATGAGTTGTAATTCTGATAGTCAATAGGATTTTTATAATTTCGTTCTCTTGGAAAATTGTTTTTCACGGAGAATTGTGGGAAGTTTCCAATGGAAGAAATCTATTTCAGTAGGGGAACTGAATAAAATAAATAAATATTGAAAAATACATGTTTCTAATATCCAAAATTCGAGAAAAAAAATTTTCACACGAAATTGGAAAGTCGAAAATGTCTCCCAAATTTTATTTCTATTATGTTAAAACCTGTATGATGATTTCTTTACTGAAAACTGATACCTTTGACTTAGGATCATTTATATACCTACAACACAAATCAGTTGAAGACTCAAAGAAGCTGCCAAATGGATTAAAAAACATGATTTATTCACACATATTATCTGACATATCTGTTTATTTTTATGTAAAAACACAAGGACTCAATCATATATATTTACCTTCAATTCCAATGTTCTTGAATTGACATTCTTCACATAGCCAACTATGGCCACAGCACAAACCAAAATGAACCACTTCATTTTTGGAACTGAATGATTATCCCGATCATGGAGTCTTTTATATGTATAATTGAATCGTTTCCTCAATACTCGTATTCCTGAGTGAGGTCAAGTGGTGTTACGTCATTTGAATGAGGAAAATTTCAAGGTGTAAATTTCAGATGAATCGCGATTTGTTTGCAGTTCTAATGATGCTTATCATCTTATTTAATGTTATTCAAGTAGTTTTGAGAACAAAATATGATGGACTGAAATAATTGATTGAATTTTGATGTGCTGTATGGGAATTGTTGGTGAAGGAGAAAAGTAAATATTCAATTACATAAATGTTATGTAGTTTTAATGTTTATTCTTCCTATATTTCTGATCTATGGACAGAAACATTCTCCTTCAATTTTGAATTCTTCGAAAAACTTTCAGTGAAATCAAGATGGCCATTTTTCACCTGCGAATTTTGATCAATGGGTGATATGTTCAAATGAATATTATTGGGTGCTTTCCATTGCCGTACAAATGAAATATCTCTTTCACAGAATACTTAACCCATGAGAAGATTAGGGAAATGAAGTATGTTTATGATTCCATGACCCCATCAACGACATATCTCAAAGATGGTTGACCTCATTCCACATAGAAGGAACACTTATCGAACTTTGTTGCTGCAAATAGTATATTATATCATTAGGAGTGAAAGTAACTCTTGCTTAGCGAGCCTAATAATTATTATAAAACCCAATCATACGAGAAAACATATTTTAACGCTTGTTGGTACATCTCATTTTCCCCAATCGTGAAAAAATATCAATCTGATGTAGAATAATGGAATATATTCTATCAGCGCAGAATGGCTCAATGTGTTCTCAAAATCGAGAGAAAATGGGAAAGTAATTTGGTTGTTTCAACTGATTTATTTACTTCAATCATTTTCTGAAAGTCTACTGTGCTAAAACAGTGAACATTAAACCAAAAATGCTTATGGAAACTATTAATACTGCACGTAAAAGTCGGGTTGAATTACAGGGTGATGTATTCGTGCAGCCTGATGTGCACTTTACACATTCTCGAACTTTAGACAGTGTTTTTTGGTAATCGTTTTTGCGGAAGGCATGTAAGTATTTTCTACCTTTGAAGTATAAGTAATTAGTATGGCCAATACAATGCAATTACTTTATTTTCCTTTTATACAACACATGATTGTATAGAAATAGTCAGAAAAAGTGAATTTGTTAGTTGGATAATAGAAGTAGTAAAAAGAGTTACAGAGAAGGACATTAATAGAATGAAATACGGCCACAAAGCACGACACAACAACAAACTATATTTATAGATCATAGTAGGATCAAATTCACATCATAAAAACACCTATGTACTAAGAACAATGTCAAACGGCTCATAAATGAAGATTCCAATTAAAATGTTTCCGTTTGTTTCATCAGATATTGTATCAAAAAGTTTCGGTCCCTCAGGAGAATTCAAACCAGTAATAGTTGTAATATGAGGTACAAAAATATTATTTTTTTTGTCTGGTATTGACATTGTGGATATCTGATCCAACTTCGAAATCTCTAATATTTCGACATTCATACATGTTTCCGTAATATGAAAGAAGAGAATGGTTGGAATTTTATATTATCGACGCAGGTTTCTCAGTACTTCATTCCTGTCATACTCCCCAGTACCCACTTCTGGGCAATGAAAACATCATCTACGAAGATGTGCTCCAAATACGAATACTATACCGAATTCTACTTCCAGCCTGAGCATAATAGAGTTTTATCAAAATATCCATATTCAATATAGTTTTTAGATTCTTGTGAGATCAGATATTCTCAATGAGGTTTTCATGTTGAACATTGGTCCAAATATATACCCAAGTGTTTCTTATTCACGAGCTTTTATTTAACTTGCTTCATTCGTATGTCATTCGTTCTGTCATTCGTTTTGTCATTCGTTCTGTCATTTTTTCCGGATCAAAATTTGTGATCCATTTTTGGATCTTTTGCCGACATCCATTGAGCTGGAATTTGGCAGGTGTTCATAATTCCAGTGAAAATGCATTATACATTTTTTTTCAGAGAAAAAACAGAATGGCAGCTTTGAAATGGAGGACGAGATTTGTAATTGTGGTCCAATTTGATTCAAAATTGGTATGTGGGGTATTCGGGGTTGAGAATTATGAATTTTTTGTTAAAATTAATAATTTCCAAATGGCGGCTCCAAAATGGCGGACGAGTTTTGTGGTTATGGTCCCATCCCATTCAAAACTAGCATGTGGAGGTTTTCGGGGTCGGAGATCATGAAATTTTTGTCAAAATTCATAAATTCAGGATGGCGGACAAGTTTTGTGATTATGGTACGACTAGATTCAAAATTGGTATGTGGGGGTTCTCGGGGTTGAAGATCATGAATTTTTTGTAAAAATTTAAGGAAATGAAATGACGGCCCATGGAATTTTTATTAGAGAAAAAAACAAAATGTTTAACGAATTTTTCGTTACTTCCTTATACATAATCAATTTCTAATAATTTTTCCGGTTATCTTTACGGTGGTGCGAGTCAGTGGTCACTGCTCAGGTCGAAAAGTGCAATACTGCGATCTTTATTATGTGATCATGTGATCATGTGATTATGTGATCATGACAGTTCGTTCATGTCGAGGATCGGTTGTTTTTTCCATAAGTGTTTTCAAATAGCGGAAAAAACCGAGATTGGTTTGGGAAAAAACAGGTGAAATGGTGATTTGTTCGAACCGAAAGGATTATCGTTCTCTTTCCTCGATTCAACTTCAACATATGCAGGTGTGCTGAGTGATTTGATTCTGGTACGTTACGATCTTTGAATTTAATGGCCTATCACTGTTGATATTGGTGGAGTATAATTATTTTCCTTATTCTGCAATCAATGTTGTAGTTGATTAACATATTCTTTGTGCTTTTAACATGCTTGTTATATTCGAATTCTTGGAGGTATTGCATGGTGATTGTTGAATGTCAAGTATAAATTCTATACTGTCAGATTTTCGTCACCTTTGGAATTATCAGTGAATTTCCGATCAAATTATCTTCATATCATTGTTTATCTTACATATCGTATATGATACTCCCTTTGGCTAATTCCTATCAAAGGGGAAATAATAACTATAAATATTTCGGCTATTTTGGCAAGCATTTACGGCATTCGAGCTAGTGCACATGTCTATGTGGCTGACGTAGTATTCGTTCAGACCATTGGCGACAATTTTTTTTTGAAAATCAGTTCTACGCTTTTCCCATTTTTAGGTACCGGTTAATTGGGAATTTTGAGTGGACTAGCGATTACCCCACAGTACCAGAGGATTATTCCAATGATTCCGATTGCACAGGATGTATTCGACTATTCTGGGACAGTTATGCAGGTACTTTATAGAACAGTCCTCTGGTAAGCAATTTTTTATTTCATAACTATACGTTTATGAGATCAGTTTGGTTTTCTCTTGAGAACAAAATTGCTTCTGGAAGATTGTACCTCCGGCTCAACTTGTGTCAGAACACTCGATTGCTAATATATTTCTCGAGCATGAATTTTGATTCACATTTAACAAGTTCCTTTCATCATTCTACTCCATTCAATTCACAGTAAGGGTTATTTTTCATTTTTTTTATCGTTGTAGAATCAATTCATTTCAGTCACGACCTTGTCGCCAAGAGCAGAGAAATTCATTCAATTTTTTGAGAATTACCTGGCCTATCGATTTGAGAAGGGAATTTGCCGCCCTATTTCGAAATATCTCTGGAAATTCTTCGATAGAAACAATTATTTAACTTTATCTCCATCTAAGAGAGTTGTGCCCACTGAAAGACGTGTGGTCTCCCTCTTCTGTTCTTAACCGAATAGTATACCTTTGCTCTAGTGCCTGATTAGTATTTTGATTCATAACGCTATATTGTCCTTTGGTACTTACTTTAAAATAATATATTTTTTCTCTGGCAACCTTTAGAGTATTTTTTCTTTAAAATACTATATTTTTTCTCTGTCAAACTTTAGAGTATTTTTTCCTCAAAATACTATATTTTTACTCTGGCAACATTTGAGTATATTGCTTTGAAATACTATTATAATTTTTTTCTGGTAAAGTCTCAAGGACATTTTTATATTTCCTTTTGAATACATTCACTTATTCAATTTATTTTGGACTCTTCTGGTACATTCAACCATCTTATCAAAGCTCACTTTGTTTCAAAATTTAGCTGGATTTTAAAATAACGTTTTGGGTGAGGTTTGATTTGTTCTGTTTTGAATTTTGCTCATTGTTAATTTTTTCAAATGATTGAAATTAACTTGGAAATTTAGAACCAGAATAGCATATTTTATTGCTACTTTATCTTTTCTTTCACTGTAATCTTCCAGTCTTATATATGGACTGAGGCATTTTTTTGTATGCTATCATTTGCTATAATTTGACTTCAGATTAAAATTTGAATCATAAAAACTTGAGGTTTGAAGGATATCCTTCGTTCTTCCCCATTTTGTACAATTTTTTATTCCTATCATCTTCTTCGCATGGGACATACCACGGAATGAAGCCACCTACCCAGACAAAAGGACTGGTACTCTAGGAGGTCATAAAGCAGGTCAAATTCAGCCTGGTCTGTGAAGATAAAACCAATTCACGCCAACAAGGGGGTCTTAAACCAACAGATACCCACCCGAGACCAGATTCGTCGTCGTACCAATGAGACCAGATTCGTCGTCGTACCGCTGAGACCATCTTCGTCTAAACCAGCATTCCTCATCTTCCTCCATTGAAGACCTTCTCCGCAAGTATATACCGTATCACCACGGTATAGAGGAATCTTTTTGAATGTTCAAATTTCATCTGAGTCAAAATGGGCTATGTATATTCAATTTTTGAATTTTTCTATTGAATTTTTTTCCTACTCTCCAAGCAACATTGTTCAAAGTTTTTTTTTATGAATTTTCATATTATCCAGTCAATGTTAAGATTCTTAGTTTGGAATGAATTTGTTAAGTTGATTTCCTGCATATTTATTTGCCTTCCCATACAAGCTAGGTGACATTTATTTAGTAAATTTTTGTTTATATTTGGCTTTTGTCTTCAGAAAGCCTGGCGCTCAACTCTTGAACTAGTCAAGTTGATTGATGTTTAATTTTTTTTGTGGCCCAATTTGACAAACTAGGAAAAGTCATCAATTGAACCTTACTCACGGCCTAACCGTATCAATCTGAGCAGCCTATCAGAAAAGTGATTTCACCTTCTTAAATTTGAAACAGATACTTGGGGTTCAAAAATAGAGGGTGTTACAAATGGCGCTCCAAGATGGCGAACGAGATTCAGGTATATGGTCCGATTTGATTCAAAGTTGGTATGTGGAAGTTTTCAAGGTCCAAGATTGTGAATTCTTCTTCAAAATTCATAAAATCAAAATGGTGGTTGCAAGATGGCCGATGTTTTCTGTGTTTATGCTTAGATTCTACTCAAAACTAGTATGTGAAGGTTTTTGGGGTCGGAGATCATGAAATTCATAAATTCAGGATGGCGGACAAGTTTTGTGATTATGGTACGATTCGATTCAAAATTTGTATGTGAAGGTTTTTGGAGTAGGAGATTATGAATTTTTTGTCAAAATTCAAGGAATTGAAATGACGGCTCATGGAATTTTTGTTAGAGAAAAAAAAATGGCACTCCAAGATGGCGGACGAGATTCAGGTTTATGGTCCGATTTGATTCAAAATTGGTATGTGGGAGTTTTCGAAGTCGAAAATTGTTAATTTTTCTTCATTCATAAAATCAAAATGGCGGCTCCAAGATAGCCAATGATCTTTGTGTTTATTCCGAGATTATGAATTCAGTCGCAGACTATTGATTTTTAGTTCAAATTCATAAATTGAAGATGGCAACTGCAAGATGGTGGATGAGATAATCTTCAGATGGTCTCCTCATCAAAGGACTAGAAGCTCAGAACTTTCAGGAAAAAAATGCCTCATAATATCGGTGATTTAATAAAAATGTATGGATTAAGTCAAGGATTAAGTATTCGAGTACTAAAAAGCACAAAATAAAATAATAAATAAAAAACTTTTTAAAGACAAGCTTTTATTCAAATGCGCTAAATAGTAAAAAATAATTGCTTTGGATGTGCGACGTAGGTTATTCCGTGAGTTATAGACTTGTTCGGATTTTGGATTTAAGAAGAGTTTTCGCTGTGCCACAAAATGGGTCAGGACCGAATAAAGCACGTCGTGATCCTTATCGACCTAAGGAGTCAATCTCTTCGTTGCTCTCGTAATCTGAGTGTCTGGGAAGCCACGCAAGAGTGAGTCTCTTTCGATTGGCTAGCCCAGCTCTTGTAGGGAACTCAGGCAGTCCCAAACTCGTTTTGAATTCACTTGTATGGAACTGATTGCTGCTATACTCCAAGCTTGTCGATTTTGTATTCGAACTGAAAACTTTGCGCGACAAGCTTTTGAATATATAACTCACGGAATAACCTACGTCACACATACAAAGCAGTTATTCTTAACTTTTAAGTGCATTTGAATAAAAACTTGTCTTTAAAAAGTTTTTTATTAATTATTTCATTTTTGAATCACATAAAAACGTAAGACATTGCTCTCGTATTTGAAATCATTCAATCAATAATCCTGCTATAACTAAATACAAGGAGGTATAACATGGTGGCAGCGGTCAACGAATTCATCTTAAAAAGTGCAGTAGAAAAATATCGAAAAAAAAATGGAAAAAAGCTCAGCCAAAACACTTTTACCTTCGGTGATGGAATTCAGCGGAAATATATGCGAAAATTTAAAATTATGGGAGTTATACATGATTGCAAGTGGATTTGCCAAGAAGGAGGAAACAGTGTAGATAGCCATATTATTAAATATCATAGGCGATGAAGGATTGATAAATACATTCGAGTATAGTGGAGGTGGAAGTAGGGAAAATAATAATATAATTAAAAAAAATCGAAAATTATTTTAATTCAATTGAAAATTTGGTACTCCTTCACTTCAAATTCCCCAGTAAGAATAAAAAACCAACTGTCTACCAACTTTTAACAGAAATAAATAGCTAAATTTTCATCTTGTGAATTTAAAGATAAAGAAATATTATTAGGAGATAATTTTTGGGGTTTTTAATGAACGAATACAAAAAAAAACAATATTACAAAAACCAAATTTATCACTGAATGAGATAATTGATATATGTCGTGGTTTGGAAATTAGTGTGAATACCCAAAAAATTATCAATAATGCAACACAATATATATGAAATTCATTTGGATGATAATATCCATGTCAATTTGATGTCGAGACCCTCTATACGTACACAATATCACAAAACAAATTTCAATCAATCAACAAATGTATAACCAAATGGTAGATTTTAATTGTGTTGAAGTGGATATTCACATATTTAATAACTATTTGTCATTTTATAAAAATGTTTATTAAAAAGAGGGGTCATTTCTCACACATATGTAGAAACAAAACACTAAAAATGAATATCAACTGAAATAAATGAATATTGAAAACCCAAGTGTATTAATTTCTGATAGAAATTATGCAGATAAACAATGTATTTGGTCAATTACAAAAAAAAAAAAAACAACTCTATTGAATGGAATGAATTCATTATTACTTCTGGTACAAAAGTGAAAATTTATATGGAAAGTTATGTAGATATTCTGAATGAAACTGAATTTTTTTAAATCAGAAGTGAGAAAGAAAAATCTAGTGAAGAGTAACATTTTATCGACATAATATTCGGGACATGAGATTTTAAAGGGATTTTCCTTTGAAGGTATTGAAAAGGAATTGTTTTTTTATATAATTCAATCTTCTTCATGACAATCACACACACACACAATTCAGTTCACAAGGATGGAATAATTTGAAAATAATTGAACCTAATAATGAATTCCAAGTCAATCTTATGAATAGAACTGAAAACATCCTTTCAACTTACCAATCAATATTTTATGAAATTGGAAAATAACACAATCAAAAATGTTGAATAACATTGGAAGTGTTTACCATGACAAAAATTCATTCGGCAAGCGAAGTTTCTTTGGTATTAAAAAATAAAGTTTTAGAAAAATATAATAAAATAGAAAAAGATGGTTTGATCAAAAAAGTTCATGAGCCTTCTGTTTGGGTTCATCCAAAAGTTATTGTCAATAAACCTTATGAGGAAGTTGGGATTTGTGTTGATCCAGGAACTCTTAACAAAAATATTGAAAGGAGCATTTTCCATTCCAAAATTCGAAGATTTGTTTTCACAATAAAATGTGTCGAAAATATATTCGTTGCTAGACGCATCATCGGTTCCTTCACAAGTTCAAGAATGTACACAGTTGCAATACATTTTGGTAGATATCGATATCTGAGGATGCCATATAGAATTTGTAGTGCTGTAGAAAAATTTCAAAGAATCGTCGTAAGTATTTCAGAAGATCTTTCAGTTGATCGTATATTTCGACGGCATATTAGTTTTTGGTGATGATACTAAAAAAGATAATAAAAACTTATCGAAAGTTCAAAGAAGATGCAAGATGCGGGTATGACATTGAACAAAGAAAAATCGAAATTTGCTATAACAGAGGTGAAATTCTTGGGACATATGTGTATTTTTGGGACGTTCGTCCGCGTTGGTTTGATCGACGAGTTCTGGTAACTCGTTTCCAAAAATGAGGTTTTGAATAAGACAGCACTCCACGTTGTGTTAACTTATTCTGTTTAATTTGTTTCGTTGACAAGAGTATGTATTCAGTGTCAATTCTCATTTGACAGCAGTGACATCGCCGCTATATCGACGAAGAACAACCGATCACGCATAGGCGTGCGGATTCAACTAAAATAGGCATACATAAGAGATGAACAACAAACATACAGCCCGCCTTGAAAGCTTGGGCTTTCAACAAAGAAGATACATTACTGACTAAAAAAATATAAAAGGTCAGCTCCAATAGTCTATTGTTACATATAATTGTCCATATATGAGGCTTCCGTCTAGTCAATAGGTAGAGCACTCACTTTGGTTACACTACGCTTTACTACACCATTCTTGGTCAGAACACTAACTACTCGCACCACATTGTCCCTTCCTGGATGGACGGCGACGATGAGACCTAGACGCCATTGCATTGGTGGTAGATTCTCCTCTCGTAAAAGTACAAGTGAGTTCATTCTGACTGATTCCGGGATTTATTTGTTGGCAGCTCGGTGACGTCACGTTGAGGTACAGCTATCATGGAGTCACCAACCAAGAAGTGAGCCGGGGTTAGTGCGGATAAATCGTTTGGATCGTGAGATAGGACAGTGATAGGACGGCAGTTCAATATTGCCTCAATCTGGCAGAGTACGGTGTAAAAACATTCGTAATTTAAATCTGCATTCCCTAGAATTCGAGTTAAATGATATTTTGTCGCCTTAACAGCAGCCTTCCACAATCCGCCTTGGTGGGGAGCTAGCGGGGGTATGAAGTGCCACGTGATGGAATTTTTTAAAAGATAATCTCTCGTTTCTCCGGATTGAGTAGATTTTTTAATGTCATTGATAATGGCCTTCAACTCATTATTCGCTCCCACGAAGTTACTGCCGTTGTCAGAATAAATATCTGTGCATAAGGCACGACGTGAAACAAATCTTTTGAGACAATTAAGGAACGCTTCAGTAGATAAGCTAGTAGCCAGTTCAATGTGCACCGCTTTAGTTACAAAACATACAAATATACGATTTCAATAAGAATGGGCCCCGCATAGTCAACACCCACTACGGAGAAAGGACGCTTCGGGACTAACCTGGCCTCAGGAATGTTCCCCATGAGAGGGTTTGAAATCGGAGGCCTCGCCTCACAACAAGTTACACACTTGCGTATGATACCCCGAACCACACTCCTTCCGTTAATAGGCCAATAATTGCTCCTCACAGCATTTAAAGTGGATGTAGGCCCGGAATGAAGTGTTCGAATGTGTTCATATTGAATCAATTTTATAGTAAATGCGTTATTGTCGGGCAGCAATATAGGATGCTTTTTATCTAGTCTCTCATGGGAATATACTATTCTTCCGCCGACGCGCAATAACCCGTTCGAGTCCAAAAAGGGATTTAATGATAGTAATTTACTCGATTCTGATAAAGCCCTCTTTGTTTGCAATGCGTGAATTTCCGTAGAGAAACTTGATGCTTGACATAGCTTCAGTAGTAAAATGAGCGAATTGTCCAGTTCATCGCGAGTTAAATTACCATTAATCTTTATTTTATTTTTAGGATTGCAATTGTGCACATATCTCAACATGTATGTAAATACACGATGAGTTTTGGTGAAAGAGGAAAATCTTTCTAGAATGAATTGAGGATTGTAAGACTCACAAGACAGTTGTGCTTGTTTACGTCTTTCAGCTGTATCGGGTGTCAGCTCGGCGCGTGATTCTGGCCAATCAGCTTCGACCATTTGTAAAAAAGGTGGACCGGACCACCATAACTCGTTTTGAATTAATTTTTCAGGGTTTTCACCTCGGAAAATGATATCGGCAGGGTTTCTACTACCTTCTATGTGTCTCCAAGCATGTGGATCAGTTAAATCTCGTATTTCGGATGTCCGATTGGCTACAAAGGTTTTCCAATTACTTGGTTCCGATTTCAACCAAGTTAACACGATAGTTGAATCGCACCAATACAATTTTCTTAGCACGCCCATGTTCAAAGATTTCTCCACCTTATTTGTTAAGCGCGCGAGTACAAGAGCGCCTGAGAGTTCTAAGCGAGGTAAAGTTAATTTCTTCAATGGGGCGATTTTAGACTTTGCACACAACAATTTTGAAAAATTGACACCGTTGCTGTCAGTAGTGCGAATGTAAATCGCGACGCCATAAGCTCGCTCTGAGGAGTCACAGAATCCATGCATTTGAATTTCGACCATTTGACGAACGGTCATTTGACGAGGAATACGAATCTCATTTATACTTGGGAGTTGACGGCAGAGCTGTAGCCATGTGGTATGCATGTCAAGGGGGATTGATTCGTCCCACTCCGAATGTAACTCCCAGAGCTTCTGTAAAATAAGTTTTGCTAGGACGATGATTGGGCCGATCAGTCCCAAGGGATCAAAGATTTTTGATATGGTCGCAAGGATCGTGCGTTTTGTAACTGGAGTTTTCAAATTTATATCAATACTATACGCAAATGTATCATTACTTGGGTTCCACATGAGCCCCAATGTTTTGACAGTTTTGTCATTCGATATGTCATATTTTGGTAGTGAATTTATATCAGAGTTATCTAATAATTCTTCGCAGTTTGATGCCCACTTTCTCAATGGAAATTTTCCACTTTCTAATATTTCTACAACTTGTTTTTTTTAGCGTGAGCGCTTCAGACACCGAATTTGCGCCCGTGATTAGGTCGTCAACATAAAAATCTTGCTTAATTACATTGCTTGCATGAGGGTAAATATTCTCATATTCATACGCCAATTGCATTAACGAACGACAAGCTGAAAAACTAGCTGATGCCGTCCCGTACGTCACAGTATTGAGACGGTAGTGTTTCAATTCGTCGCTCGGATTAGAACGCCATAATATCCTTTGAAGATCGCGTTGCGTTCCATTCAAATGTATTTGTCGATACATCATTTTTACGTCGCCAATGAATACAACGTTATGCTTTCTGAATTTAAGAATGATTGAGAATAGTTCCGATTGAATCGTTGGTCCTACCTTCAAAACATTATTCAAAGATAAACTGGAGCTCGTTGGATTAGATGCATCATAAACGACACGAAGTTTAGTAGCGGTGCTACTTTCCTTTAACACCCCGTGGTGCGGTAAATAACATTTAGTATCGGCAACATCATTGTTTAAATCGACTGCCGTCATATGCCCTAATTGAATGTACTCATTCATGAAATTCACGTACGCCCTTTTGTATTCTGAGTCGCGTATGAATCGTTTTTCAATCGAGGAAAATCGGGTGATCGCGGCTTTCTCGGATTCGCCCAATTGATTAAGCTCATCCTTCACCGGTAAAGTAACTTCGAAACGACCTTGATCATCTCTCCGGAATGTTTTAGCATAATGTTCTTCACATTCGAGTTCTTCCAAAGTGTAGTGGGTTTTTGTTTTTACCTCTTCTATTTTCCAGAACGCTTGTAGCTGTTCGTATAATTCGTTATTACTTATAGCAATATTGTATGAAATTTGCGTATCGTAATTCTCCACATTTAAATGTCCGGAGACTACCCAACCTAGTTTTGTTTTCTGAATGATTGGATTGCTCGCATTTGTCTTTATTTGACCTACACACAATATGTCGAAAAACACCCTAGCCCCTAACAAAATATCAATTGGCTTCGATTCATTGAAGGTGCTATCTGCCAGAATTATGTTTTTCGGTAAATTTATTGTCGAGATGTCGAATGATATTTGTGGCATATACTCGGCTATTTTATCGATTACTAAAAAGGTTTCTTTAGATTTGTATTTCCCGTCGACTGAATATATGAAGGTTTCAATTTTATTCGATATATTGCTGATAGAGTTGTTGATGCCCGCCACTGGAATATGAATTCTGAACGTTTTCAATTTGAGTTTATTTGCCAGATGATTTGTGATGAAGTTCGATTGCGATCCGCTATCCAACATCGCCCTGCACGCTACTAAATTCCCTTCAAAGTCGCGTACATTTATTATGGCTGTGGCGAGTAATACTTGCGATGAATATGATTTAAAGACTGGTACAGATGCGCCCCTGTCTTTGATTTTCATGGTAGCTAGCGAATGCTGCATTTGCGTAGTTTCACCGTGCTCGCCTTCGCTTAGCTGTCGTGATTCACCGGTCGATGTCGACTGTACATTGTTGTCGGTTGAACGCGCGGTGTCATTGGCGTGCGGAGAGTGTAAAAGGGAGTGATGTTTTTCATTACAGAAACGACAGTTGGATGAACGGCAGTTTTGTTGGAAGTGATTTGGCCTCAAGCAATTAGAACATAGCTTTAGCTTTTTTACTTCTGCGAATCTACTAGAAATGGAATTTTTTTTAAATTTATCGCATTGGGAATTGAAATGAGGTTGCTGGCAAAAAGAACAAGATATTCTTTGCATGGATAAGTGAGAGTGAGATTTTTCTTCGCGGTTCGAGTGAGTTTTTTCCTCGCGATTCGATACACCCGGTTTTGGAGTCTTGGTTTTATTTTCAATTGTCTCTAGTAATTGACAGCGTTTCGCCAGAAACTCTGTTAATTCCGCTAGTTTTGGAGAATCACTGGCTGTTTCTTCCCATTTCCTTTTGCTAATGTGATCAAGTTTCGATGATAAAATGTATATGAGTAGAGTATCCCATTTTTCAATAGGTTCCTTTAATGCCTTCAGGGCACGTAGATTTTTGTTAAAGTTGTCGAGGAGCTTTCTTAGGTATACATGAGACTCAACTTTTACGGGATATAGCTCAAAAATTGCTTTGATGTGAGTGTGTATTATGAGTTTGTTATTCTCGAAGCGTTCTTTCAGCATAGTCCAGGCTATAGAATAATTCGCATTGGTAACTTCGAGTGATTGTATGACTTGCGCGGCCTCTCCTTTTACACACGAATGCAAATAATGAAATTTTTGTATGTCTGATAGCGATTTATTGTCGTCGATTAATGAGTTGAAGGTGTCCCTGAAAGCCATCCATTGATTATAATGACCGTAAAAATCGGGTAGACTTAGTTGTGGCAATTTAACGCAACCTTGCGCTTGTGCATTATTATCATCATTAATACTATTAACATTAACACCGTTTCCTCCTCGGCTAGAGGACGAATTTGTAGTCTGTATATTTTGAGCTTCGAGTTTATTAAATTCCGATATAATTATGCTTTTCGCTTGAGCAATAGTCTTGAAGTACGAATCTTCAAACATCTCCCGTTCGTGCTCCTGAATAACGTTATCTATCGCTTCAATTTCATTTTGAATCGATTCAAATTGCTCTACCAGTGGCTCGTGTGATTCTAACCTAGTTTTCAATTCATTTATATCATTCGTTTCCGGGTTGAAAGCGTTCAAAAAACTTTGAAATCGGGTGACCCTAGCTTTAATTTGGCCTCTTTTCAACTTCAGTGCATTTAGATCTGCCATTTTAATAAATAAGAGATTCAAACGTTCACACACCGCAACTCTCCAAATAAAGCAATAAAGATTGGAATAAGATGATGTGAGAGGAAGGAAGAGGGTGACTCACTACACTGGTAGGGCGTTGAATTCGCTTGACGCTAGGCGGCTCGTTTCACTGCTTCGTCTCGGCTGGTATTTCGATGCGGCTCGTTAGGACCATGTATTTTTGGGACGTTCGTCCGCGTTGGTTTGATCGACGAGTTCTGGTAACTCGTTTCCAAAAATGAGGTTTTGAATAAGACAGCACTCCACGTTGTGTTAACTTATTCTGTTTAATTTGTTTCGTTGACAAGAGTATGTATTCAGTGTCAATTCTCATTTGACAGCAGTGACATCGCCGCTATATCGACGAAGAACAACCGATCACGCATAGGCGTGCGGATTCAACTAAAATAGGCATACATAAGAGATGAACAACAAACAATATGAATAATCAATATGGTATGGAACCAGATGAAAATAAAATTCAAGCAATAAAAAAGTTACAATTCTGAAAGATAAAGAACGACAATTATTTCTTGGTATGACCACATATTCAGCAATATTTTTAGCTAATTCTTCTCAGAAAACTTTTCCGCTACGAAAATTATTGGTTGAAATAAATGAATTGATATGGATCATGGAACAAAAACAATGATTCAATGATAAAAAAAATAGAGTTACCACTTCACCAGTTTTAAGTTACTTTGATAATAAAAAAAATACAGTTTTGTCGGTAGACGCGAGCCTATCGAATATGCTTCAGTATCTCTGAATTCAGCATAACAACGAATCAGACAAATTAAAAAAGAATTACTTGCTATTGTCTACAGTTGTGGAAGATTCCGCTATTCTTTATATGACAAAACGTTTGAAGTTCACACAGATCATCGCCCCCTACTGGGCATCGTAAGAAACCCATTGATGATTTATCACCTTGATTACAAAGGATTATAATTTTTCTATTGAGATATAGTACAAATTCGAAGTAAATACCAGGAAAAATATTGAAAATAGCCGATACTTTGAGTCGAGATCCTAGATCTGATATAATGAATATAAATCATATTGACCAAGAAGAATATGAATTCTCTAATAGTGCTACATCAGAAGAAAAATTCAATAGAATAACTGATGCAACAGCTGAGCATCCAATATTGAAACAAATAGTGTTTTATGTTGAAAAGGATTGGCCACATCATGAGATAAACTCAAACCCAGATATTAAAAACTTCTGGTCAATACGTGATAATATTTACTCACATGAAAATGTTTTACTCTATAAAAAAAGACTAATAATTCTGGAACTATTGAGTTTGAGTTTTCATCTGTTCTACTCAAAGCTCATCAAGGAGGTACCAAAACGACCAATCATAACCCATGAAATTACAAGTTACCCATGGCAAAAAAATTTATATAGATTTCAAATATGGTACAGATTTTTCTGTAGTCGATGACTATTTAGGTAAGTTTTTGATAGTTAATATTCTGCAGAGCAAAACTGCTTCTTCAGTCATCTAAAGTCTGAGAATTATATTTGTTTCATTTGGTTTTCCCTTATGAAATCAACTTCTTCGAGTCCTCAGCATCATCGACCGAATGGTATAATAGAACGTCACAATTAAATAGTTGAAAAATTATTCACAAAAATTTTGGAAGATAATTCTCAAGATCCCTTGTTGGCTATCCTCTACTATAACAACCTCTCAAAGAATGGAATACCTTCTGCATCTAAACTTATCAGGAGTCTTCGTACTCGAATGCCTGTTCCCAAAAGTTATTTGATCCCTAATTTTGAAATAGAACCATCATGAGAAAAAATGCAATCAAATCAATTTGACCAGAAGCAGCATAACGACATTAGCACCAAGAAACTGAGCGAGTTACGAATCAAAAACCTTACCAGTTACTGCAGTCCAAAGTTCAAATTCAAATGAAGGAATCAAGATAGTCAAGATCTTCGTTGAGCATGAATCGATAAAGTCAAGTGAAATAGATCCTAAAGTTGATATTCCATCCGAAAGCTATGACAACGATGCTGGTGGCAATATAATAGCACGAAGAGAAAGAAAAGTTATTGTTCCGAAAATATTAAATTAACTTTTTTATTATAATTTTTTCAACGAAAAAGACTTGTTAGGAATCTCTTATTTTTTATCACATTGTATCCTCATATTTGTTCATCGAGTAGACAATGATTTGATGTTTTGAAGTTGTCAAATAAAGTAAGAAACGTTAGACATTTCTCTCGTTTTGAAATCATTCAATTGATATAATTTGGCTATAACTGAATACAAAGAGATATAACACCAAGAAATCGACAGAGTTGACATTTGTCTTGATCATAAAAAACAAGATGTTCACATTCTTTCTGTCTCTTATGAAACCTAGTGGATTGTATTTTTACTATGTTCACCAAGTGATTCGAAGCAAACTATTCTTCAATTTTGATCAGCGTTTTCGTTAAAGACGTATGATTTTCACATGAGACCATTAAAGACGTTTTGTCAGCATATATGGTGAATAACGCTGTAATTGTCTGTTTGTTTGTTCAAGCATTACGCAAAAACTTGAATCGATTGTGATGAAAGCTCATGATTGGACCTAAAATCTGTTATATATCTCACTACGATGACTGGAACAGGAGATATAACCATGGAACCACATCTTTTCACAACCAAGTGCAAGCAATATGAGGTAAGTTTCCATATTTGAGGTCTATCTTCCCGTTGTATATATAGGGTGTTACCAAATGAGTGCGAAAGTTTGTAAGGTGTGATTTCTTGCCGAAAATTAAAGGGAGTCTTTCATGTAAACAAAAGCTATTAGGCCTTTCCTCGAGAAGTTACACGCTTTCAAAAATGGGACAATTTTTTTTTTCTTGAAATTGCTGGAGAGTTGAAGAGATGGCATTCTGTGGGCATGCTCTACCAATGAAAAAGCTACCTATGAATATTTTTTTTATATTGTTGTAATCTTTTAATCTTTCCATTTTTACCGGAACTTTCTAACAAAACAAAATCTCTCGGTTTAAAAATATGTGTTGGAAAGCAAGATTCATTGCAAACCTTCTCTAACACATATGTTGTGTCCGTACAAGCAATAGTTTTCTGATAAAAAAATAAAATAAAACATTGTGCATGAACGGATCTTTTGTGAATGGAATGGAAAAAATTTAGTGGGTGGCTGTCAAGTCACTTTGATTTCTATGTGGTAGTACAAAGTTCGATAGGGTCTTTTGAATCTTTAATATGAATAATTACACCAACGCTGAAGTGACCGATATCCATTTTATGTATGGTCGTACCAATGGAAATTCTTCGGAAGCTAGACGGCTCTATGCAGATATGTATCCTCAGCGCGTGATACCTCATTACACCATTTTTGCACATCTTCACCAACGTCTCTGTGAAAGAGGGACTTCTCAAAAACGAACAACCGATTGTGGTCGTCCACGAGTAATAAGATTGGTGGCACTGGAAGAAGAGGTTCTCAATATGTTTGACCGTACGGAATTAAGAACAAGACAAGACAAGACAAAACTTGCTGTCAGCAATAAACTAATCTGGAAAATTTCAAAGGATCACCATGTGTAACCTTACCATATTCAACGAGTCTAGGCACTTTTGTAGCGAGATTCTGCCCATCGAGTAGACTTTTGTCGATGGAGTCTTGAAATGATTACCCAAAAAGCTCAATTTTTAGAAAACGTAATATTCACTGACAAATCCAACTTTTCATGTCAAGGGATCACAAATTTCCATAACAATCATCTATGGGCCGAAGATAACCCACATGCAATTTAAGAAGGTCGGTATCAATATGAATTTTCATTCAACGTGTGGGTCGGAATTATTGGCGAAAATATTATTGGACCGTATTTTCTACCGTTGAGGCTAGTTAGGATTGTTGGCGTTTGGAAAAATATCGGCAAGGCTAGGTATGAGTTCATTCCTCAAAAATTCCAAGTAACGCTCCCCTGTGAGACTTCCTTCGAAAAAATACGGGCCAATAATCCTGTCGTTTATTATCCCTGCCCAAACATTGACTTTCTGAGGGTATTGAGTATGCCCGTCCATCATCCAGTGATGATTATCCCTACTCCAATATCTGCAATTCTGACGATTAACTGAACCATTTAGGCAAAACGTAGCCTCATCGGAGAACAGAATTTGTTTTATAAAATTTGGTTCACACAAATCCTGCATTATTTCACAGAACTCCACACGGCGATCGGGATCATCATCATTGAGTTGTTGATGTAGCTGTACTTTGTATGGATGGTACTTTTCTGCTTTCAGAATAAGTAATACAGAACTTTGGGATATGTCAAGGTCTGCTGCAATTTGTCGTGAAGTATTGTGAGGATTATTCTCTACACCCAATAGAACATTAAGTTTCATGTTTTCTTCTATTTTAGGACGTCCAGCATTCGGAATATGTTTAACATGACCAGTTTCTCTGAATCTTTTCTCAATCTTACTGACTGCTGAACGACTGATTTGGATACTTCGCATTGAACAAGTCGCATACCTCTTGCTGAGTTCTGGTTCTATCTCCACATCCAATGAAAATTGAAATTTCTATGCATTGGGTTTCACTCAAAGTAGCCATAGTTCACTTTAAGAACCTTTCCACTTAGAATTTGTGAAGAATATTTGTTGATATTTCAACTGACATTCATTTATTTATTATGGCATTAATTTGTGATTGTTTTTCGTTTCCATTTTGGACTAGGAAATAGCAAACTATAAATATTTGGGAAGGATCCATTGGTGTAGTAGAGCACTGACTCACTAGTCTGCCAGGGCAGTCTAAGGGATTAGAGCCTTGGCTCAAAAAAGTAAATTTTGCATTTTTTAACTCGCTTTCATTATCTTTACTTGTAACTAAATAACTCACAATGTAATAAAATCTTGAAAGTAAATATTCACCCACTTCCCATCTTCCAAATAATCTGAAATTTGTCCCACATATCAGGGACCGATGACAATACAAGAATTTCATAATCATAATGAAATAATAATAAAAATATATTTTTCCAAACGCCAACAATCCTTACTCACCAAATGAAAGTATTTGGTTGAAACAAGATGGTGCATCTCCGCACTATGCACGTGATGTTCGCGAGTTTTTGAATAATTGTTTTCCTAGGAGGTGGATTGGTAGACGCGGACCGAAAGAGTGGCCCCTAAGATCTCATGATCTTACGCCCCTGGATTTTTTCTTGTGGGGTTATTTGAAATTGAAGGTCTATGTAGATAGACCGCAAAATCTACAAGAGTTGAAAAATCGAATTAGGATCGAAATTAACAGAATTACTCCGGAAGTTATTCGCAATGCGCAAGAGGAATGTGTCCGTAGATTTGCTTATTGTCAAGAGACTGGTGGATGGCATTTCGAACATCTTATTGAACTGTTCTATTCTGTTGCATATAAAGTTATTCTCTTATTGAAATAAAATATCAATTTTTGTTCACTCTGTGAAAAAATATCTAATTAATTATTATCATTGAATGCAGTATTGAAAGGCCTTTCAGATGAGGTATCACAAGACATATATTCCAATTTAAAAAATTTACCGTCACCATGTTAAAACCAGTGACATAACCGCTTTAGAATATACATAAAAAAATCGGCATTTTAAAATAAAAATCGACCTATTCCAGGATTTTTGTCAAAAGTACATGGCTTGCGAAATATCGAATTTGTTCCATAATTTTGACGCGCACTGTATAATATAAATGGATAAAGGGTTCATGCGAAACTAGATAACGGGATAAAGGGATAACAGGATACCGGAATAACGGAAGACGAGATAACGGGACAACGGGATAACGGAAAACCGTATAACGGGATAACGGGTTGACGGAATAACGTAAAACGGGAAAGCGAGAAAAGCCACAAGCTAGATGGAACAATACAAAGAAAAACATAAGAAAAAACGAATATTTCAGGCATATTGGTCAGGCTTGGATCACAGCTCCCATTAAAATATTTCGGGCAGATGATAGCATAGATCAGAGTTATTTGTTGAGAGTGATACGTTTCAATAATGAATGTTGACTATGAATGAATCATAACTTAACACGCTGAGGGAGGAGTATATTCAGAAAAAACAGATGAACCAGATGATTTATAATTTGAATGCAGATCCCACTTATTTAATCAAATAACATGGGTATTCTACCGCAATAGATTTCAATAGAGGAAATAGAGGGTCGTGGGAAAAAAAGGACAACAGAAAAATATTGGTGAAACAAATAAAGAAAACAGGAAGAAAAACTGTTAGCTTTTGGTGGAAAATTTTGGAAATAAAATTGTTGGCTCTATATCTTATGTTTATATATTAACAGGAGTTACCTATCAAGGAATAATCATCCCAGAAGTAGAAAATATTCTTCGAGATTGCCTCTATGATTTGGATACAAGACGGGGAAACCCCCGCATAGTGTCTTACCCGTACAAGAACATTTGAATAATATATTCCCAATATGGATAGGAAATAAAGGCCACCGGACTTGATTTTTCTGAGGATTTCTAAAAGACATTGGTAATAATAATCATCATAATAATGATATTTATCTCATTGAAGACACGATTCGTCTCAAAATAGAGACTCTGTTTGTCAATAATGAACAATTTCCAATTATACATCGACAATAATGGTGGACACATTGAACATCTTTCATGAATTACCATGTTTTTTAAATTTCCTAAATGAATCTTTGTTATCTATTTCTGTATAAATATTTGAATGTTTTCTTCCTCAGTGTAAACCATTCTGATTATGCCATTGAGGAAATGTCACTAAACAAACATAATATAGTGAAAGAAAAGTGCCATGTGAAGTGGAATGAATAGAAAAATCGAATTAAACGGTTTTCTTCACATAAAGGATTCAATATAAAATTGAACCAGAAAATGGTAGATCTCAGGTGAAAAACAACTACTTTCCTGGCAAATACCACGCAGAACATTGAATGATATTCACCTGAAAATCCATGCATACTTCCATATAATATCAATGGACATTGAATGCAAATGTTTCTTTCTGATAAGCTCGATTATGTTTAATTTATGTCGTGTTCACTAACAATCGCATACCGGTTTCAGGCTTTGGCCTCATCAGTACGGAGATCAACCAGCCAAGTGCAAGAACTCTGGCTGAAGTGAGACAACGTAAACAAACCATCATCGATCTTGTACACCTATGGTACGCGAAAGATGAACGTTAACTGGCGGTACCTAGTGACAGAAAGAAACACTCCGAAAATCTCCCACCTCGATAGGTTTCTAAATGAAAGATTCCTTCTCAGTAGGAGTGGCAAGCCCGTCTAGCATATAGTGAAAGAAGGAATCTTTCATTTAGAAACCTATCGAGGTGGGAGATTTTCGGAGTGTTCTTTCTGTCACTAGGTACCGCCAGTTAAAGTTCATCTTTCCGGCGTACCTATAGGGTTACAAGATCGATGATGGTTGTTTACGTTTGTCTCACTTCAGCCAGAGTTCTTGCACCTTTGGCTGGTTGACTACCTGTACGATGAGGGCCAAGAAGCCTGAAACCGGTATGGATTGTTAGGTGAACACGACATAAATTAAACATAATCGAGCTTATCAGAAAGAAACATTTGCATTCAATGTCCATTGATATTATATGGAAGTATGCATTCTTTTCTAAACATAATATCAATGTTCTGCTGATATTTGCCAGGAAAGTAGTTGTTTTTCACCTGAGATCTACCATTTTCTGGTTCAATTTTATATTGAATCCTTTATGTGAAGAAAACCGTTTAATTCGATTTTTCTAAACATAATATAGTTGTCATTTTCATAACTTACTTTGAAAATGTTAACTTTCATAAGATAGGTATTTACAGTAGCAACTAGTCTGAGTTATTAGACGTTCAATATTGTAAACTTTTGATATGAGGAAAAAAAATTAATTTCAAAAATTCAATAATATCTTCTGGACTTCCTCTTTTCCTTTCGGAAATGTATAGATGGGGTCAAAATATCACCAGTACTTCATATAACTTTTTTTCCTAAAAGCCTTCGTTACCAAGTTACGGGCCCTCAAAGTTACAAAATGAAAAATGTTTTTCTTTAATAACTTTCAAAGTGAATATTCAAAATCATCTAAATTTTGGTGATTGCCTGAACAAATGAATTACTTCGATGAGCTCTCATGCAGGAGTCAGTTGTTTTGCTACAAAGTCAGGAACGGACTATCCCCGATGGTCCACACCCGAAAACTAAGAAATGACTAGGATTTAATGAAATGTTTGGACAAAACGAAGTTACCTGGACAATTTCCTGAATAAAAGAACTCGTGTGGAAAATCGATCGAAGCAACGATTTTTGATAAAAATGCAATTATGTTCGACAACATCCAACCTGAGATGTCTACCATTATTCGAAAAGATCAATTTGTAATGAAAATAGAAATGATAGGTACAATGTTCAAAACGAATTTTTATCATGCAAACACGTTTACCTTACAAAACTCATGGTGTAAATAATCAATCGCGAGCCTCAAGAGCAAACAGGAATGCAGAGCTCGCTTCAAAAACTACTCGATAGGACCCCCGTTTCTCTCTATACATTTTCTTAGTCGGCGCAAACACCCTCTCTGCACTTGAAATATCATGCCAGGGTCGTTTCGTATGGCTTCACAATGTAATGTAATTCTATTCAACAAGGCATCTCTGGTGTGAATAGGTGTAGCGTGAACGAGGTTTTCCAGATGCCCTCACAGAAAGACATCCAATGGATTTAAATCCGGAGACCGCGGTGGCCATGAATATGGCCCACTCAAACTGAAATGAGGAGGAGCGCCATCATGCATAAACTACATATCTCCTCGGGTTTGCAAAGGAACATGTTCCAAAAGTCCATTCAAATCGTTCTGAATGAACTCCAAATAACGTTCTCCATTCAATCGGTCATGTAGAACGAATGGTCCTATAAGATGGTTTCCTATGATACCAGCCCAAACATTCACGTTGAATTTCCGTTGGTGTTTGGTTTGCAATATCCCATGGGGATTCTCTTCGGCCCATATGTGGAGATTATGAGAGTTGATTACTCCATATCTACTGAAACCTGCTTCATCAGTGGATAAAACTCGAGTAATGAAAGTCATATCCTCTCTTTGCTTATCCAGGAACCAATTGGCATATTCCAGTCGTGCTGGAAAATCTTCAGGTGTCATAGCCTGTACCTTCTGGATGTGATATGAGTGGAGCAGTTGTTCCCTAACTATTCTATGAATAGTGGACTTGGATGTATGGAACTGTTCTGAAAGGTTTCTGATGCTCATTGAAGGATCATCAGCGACAGCTTCCAAATATTTTCATCCACTACAACGGTACGCACAGCCCTAGGAGCGCCCTCACCACCTCGTTTTGGCAAAACTGAACCTACAATGATATCGAAATAAAACAATAGGCTTCATTTAATTATCCATTGGACATACATGTCTCCCTCAAGCTACAATCGACTCGCTCGAACGTTCTTCTTGACGGTAACGTTCGATTGAGAAAATGCTCGGCATACAGACGACAGGCTTCTGCACATTACCAAATGCTCGTCCATACAATGCATGCATATCTGCATATTCGTTGAATGTAAACTGTTCGGCTATATCAAAACACTTCAAACTGTCATATTAGAATATTGACAATACGATGACAACGCACCACTCAACAAAACAAAATCGCATTCCAGTTGTCATTTTTTATCCACACTAATTTTACTTCTTTCTACAAGGTGTTTTTGTCAACATCTGTGAAAAAATGGAACATAAATTTATTGACCGGATATTTTTCACCTATTCATGTGCAGCCGTTTTTGTAGTTCATTCGTTTGCTTTTTATTAGTTATGTCTTCCGATGTGCGTTTTTTCAGCTAAATTTATCTTCGGGTCAGAGATTTTCTCCCATGAAATTATACTTATCAGTGAAACTCCTCAACATTTAAGCTGTGAATACGAATTTGTAACATCCAAATGTTGAGTTGCATGAGATTCAGAAAACACAACACAAAACGTGCCTATTCCACGCGTACATACAAAATATGGACCGAATTCGATATTTCATAGTGGAGTAGCCTGGACAGTTCAAAAACACCACGAATCTACATAACTTGATATTTCATTTGAAAAAATATCTACATTGTGAATGAAACTTCCAACTAGGTACTGTACTTTTTGTTTACGACTTTATTTTAGCATATTTTGTATTATCCCTCTTATGAATGTTGTTGAATTATCGTTAGCATTAGTATTTCTACTGTGAACATTTTTCATTTCAAATAATGGTGGACGATCAGGTTTGATGTCGTCGAGTAAAACTGCATTTTTATTGAGAATCGTAGCTCCGATCGAATTTCCACACGAGTACTTTTATCCAGAAACTTATCTACGTAACCTTATTCTGCTGGAAACCATTGAAAAATTATCTGTCATTTCAAAGTTTTGCGGTGTAGATTATCGGGGGTAGTCCGTTCCTGGCTTTGTAACAGAACAACTGTTTAGTCAAGCACCAGAATCTAGATGATTTTAAACATTCACTTTGAAAGTTATCACAGAAAAACATTTTTCCTTTTGGAACTTTGAGGGCCCGTAACATGGTAACGAAGGCTTTTAGGAACAAAAGTTATATGAAGTACTGGTGATAATTTGACCCCATCTATAGATTTCCGAAAGGTAAAAAGGGAGTCCAGGGACACCCTGTATAGGTAGGGTATTCCTTAAAAACAATTGTTTATCCCCTGGAATCATCACCCTAATTTATTTTCGATAGCATTTTATCAAATTTATAACGATGATAAGGAGTAGGTATCTCACAGTGAATAACCCGATACAATATTTCTCAGGTTAGTGTAATGATAGAATTACTCTTAGTCATAATCTACCATGTGCATTAGGTGATAAATACTCCTTCTGAAGTCGAGGGAAAATAAATGAAACCAAAAATTCATAACAAATGTTTATCGATTCGATGATTGATATGACAAATGAATATATAAAAAACATTTGGATATATACAGTTTCTCCTAGGAAGTTTCACGGGGTTAGGCACGTCATCCCCCACTGAAAAAAAAAGGAAAATTAGTTGAGGTGTACAGAAATCAAGTAATTCATAGTTTTTTTTTATATCTGAGGGAATGCCAATGGGAAAAATAGATTCGGATCTGCAGTTTATGCAGTCAATGGTCAAATAACCACCAAATCCGATATAGGAGATGAAATATATCAATCAAGCAACTTGAACCAATGGAATCTGGAGATTGATTATCAGTATTGCTTAGTGAAATATAAAATATTATTCTTGATTCATCGATCAATTATAATTCGAAATAGTAAAGCAATTTTTGAAAAGAGTCAATTTGTCTACCATGATTTTTACAGCAGATACAGTGATATTCTTTCAATCAGGAATCTACGCGAAGTACATGAATTTCCCGAGACTTCCCTCAATGAATCATCCGCAACCTTCGAATGAAAGTACCCTCTGAGTCCTCAATAGGTAGATATTTCCGTACGGATTCCCACTTATTATTTTATGGTCTCACAAAGAGTAAATTCCATCGTTCAAAAGTCCGTTTGCATATTTGTCGCCCAATCGAAATAGTGATATGGTAGGAAAACAATGGAAATATAATAGCATATCATATTTCTACCTTGAGTAAATGAGTATTCGTCTGGGATACACAAAAATGATTCATTCAAGTTCATCAAAATGCGTGACTTGAAGAATATGAAAAGGAGTGACTTGGATTCATAGCGAAATGCCATTTTTCAATACAATACATTTCGATTTGTATCAGCCTACAGGTGAACGCAAGAAGCGTTTAGAGCATATGTTGCCCTTTCACATAATTCCCAAATCATTGGATCATTTTGATGCTACCCTTCCATATTTTAAGAGGGCACTATACTCCCAAATCTTTGGTTTTCCAACTGGTTTCATTTTTTCAATATTTCAAATTATTTGTGAATATAAAGGGTGATAATTAAGTGAAGTGACAAACATCGGGACGTGACTCTTTAGAGGATTTCAGGACGAAAAGTTCTTATGAACATATGTCCCAAACGGCTGGTTTTCGAGGTACAGAGTGATCAAAATAAGTAAGATTTTTTTAAAGCTTACTTCGACAATAATCAATTGAAATAAGGCGAGAACAATCCATTCAACAGTGCGCACGATACAAAATAATACATTTCGTAAATCATTCACAGAGTCCTCCTTTTTTGTCAAGTTACGCCTTGTTGAACCCTTCGGAATTTTTTTCCGCCTCCACTGGCAGATTATGAAAGAAGATTATTCAATGTTGTTTCATTTAACATCTTTTTATCCTCCTAAAGTTCTTCATTTACTTGTACGGTTTAGAAGCTATGATGAAAAAATGTATGCAAAAGTAAACTCCAAAAACTGTAGAGAAAAATCAGTTTGGTCACCCTGTACCTTGAAAACCAAGCCGATTGGGACATATGTTTATATGAATTTTTCGTCCTGAAATCTTCCAAAGAATCCCCTCCCGAAGTTTTTCAACGTACTTAATTGTCCCTGTTATTGATCTCTTTCATTTCTCATAGTTGACATAATTTTAAGAAAATATTTTGTATATTTCAATCCAACAGAATCCTACTTCTGTATTCTCCTGATGGAGGATAAAAGAAATGAAAATTGATGATAATTGAATTAATGAAAGCATGTACCTTTCGAAAAGTATCATCCTATTCACTCTGAATTGTGATGGATAGAACACAATTCATTTTTCAATGGTTAATGAAAATTTTGTGATATCAATTTGTCCAGTTGATTTCATCGATTCAACCATGACTATGGGTATTCAGTGTGATAGATAAATGAAAGATTTCAGAAATGCGACGGCTATTCGAAAATATGATCATAGCAGATTGAGAGATTTGTGGATTACAAAGAAAAACAAATCCAATGGATCGATAAACATTTTTGTGTGTGTTCTCAAAAACTGTCCATAATTTGTGATCCAACGATCCAATATATTATAGAAACAACTTTCCACGATGAATTTATGCTCCATGTTCCATTCCAAATATAGAAATAATTTGAAAATTTTATCATTTGGCAAATTCACCTTGCGAAAACTGAAAGAATGATGAACATTGTTAAAAATCAGTCAGATAAATTGATTGCCTTCTGAGAAAAGTATATCTTCTACGCAAATGACAAACGGATTCGCGAATTCTGGATAATCCATCAAATATGAGAATTCCGTTCTCTAGTTGAGGGAAGTCAATTTGAAATGAAATAAGATGGGTTCCAGTATTATATGAAGAGTATTTCATCTGCATCAATGAATATATGTTTATCACTGATGCCTCCCCAACTTGTGAACCGAATCAGAGGTCTCTCAACATTGAGTTTTATTGATTTCATTCAGCAGATGAGTAATCAAAATTAAATATATATATATATATATATATTAACCCAAAGCTGAATTTATATTTATATAATATATATTTATATATATATATATATATATATATATATATATGAAACAACCACTGGTAGGCCTACGATATACTCACTAGCTTCCAGCTGAAGCCTGAGCATTAGCAGATGAATGAGCTCCAGCACCATGAGATGAAGCACTAGCTGACGATGAAGCAAAGGAACCACCATATGATCCAGATCCCCCATGGGCGTCAGCACCTCCTGCATGACCACCATAACTTCCTGCTCCACCTTGAAACAGCAATAAATATTATCAGTAAGTTGAGCTCATCGCTTCGTAGTAAATCTGCTGTGAAATATATTCTTGAAAATGTAAAACAAGGAGGAAGTTATTGTTGTTTTCCAGTTCAATCGTTCGACTCACTTATTTAAAGTGTTATGCAAGAATATATTCTCTAATTTTTTCAATAATTTGAGAATAAGAAGAAGCTCATGTACAATACAATTCCAGGTGGGATCATCATTAAATATTTAAAATCAAATGTGTTCTAAAGGTTGTTTTGAATATATATATATATATATATATATATATATATATATATATATATATATATATGGAAGGGTAGTCGACTGACTAGTTGAAGAAAAATGGTAATTGATCTTGAGGATGCAGTCAATACTGGGCTGGTTTAAATAAAACTCTTTGTTATTTGTCGAGCTTTCGGAAATGTTCAATCCCTTTATCAAGACATTAAACTTTGAGGTTTATGGTAGAAATCAGCGTCATTGCAGTGAAAACAGACAATCATTTACATATAAACATTCTTACAGTCATTAATTGTATACTAAACACAATACTAACAATTGAAATTTCAACGTTTTTTTCAACTTTGAACAATATATATATATATATATATATATATATATATATTTGTTTTGTTTTGTTTCAAATGGCCCCAAATGGATGACATTTAGGGCAATTTTTCCAGTAATGAAGGCAGAATAAGTTATTGCAAACTTCGAATTGACTTGATCAGTCTAGTTAGTAGAACAAGGTTGTTATAATGAGTGAAATAAATGATAATACCCAAAGAGAAATATAGGGAATAAATTGTAATCTAATGAATATCAACAAAAGATCTTTCTGAGAGAATTCTTAGGTATTTAAGGAGAAGACTAAAATTATTGAGTAAAAGAGACAGTTACTGTTCTGAAAAAAGTTTATAGGTCTATCGGCAAATGAGAACATAAAAGTATAAAGTCAGTGAAAGTGCTACCAAGATCCAGATTTCTCCCAGTCTAGAGATGATCCAGGATCTTCAAAGCCAGTAACTTCAGTAAGTGGAGAGTATTATTGTGATTCTATGGCAAAACCTTCTGTCTGCACTTCCGAATCCATACAATCCTGGATTTTAACATAAGTTTCAGAGTAACAAAACCAGGTGGCCCAAATGAACTTCTTTCAATAAATTATATTCTCATTAATCAATGAGGCCGCTTGGCACATTTGGTGTCAGGTGTAGGGTAATTTTATAAAATAAGTGGTTTATCTTGATGATTCTATTTATTTTAATGTATAAGAAAAATAATATTATTCATCTTTGGAAATTTTATGAATTCCAGGAGGTTTAGTTGAATAACAGGAATGATGATTTCAGTGATTCAATACTACAATATTGAAAAAATAACAAATCAAAGAAGTAATATCCCATCTGATTTTCATATTCGTAACAATATTTTTTCATGCTATTATATCTGAGAGATCTGTTTATGTGCGTACTTCATATAGTAATATAAATAATCAACGTATTCTCTATATTTATATTCTTCTCCACCTCATTCATCTTTATGAGTTCCCAATTAAGACTGGAATAGAAAATCAAATAACTATCTGAATGAAAATACAAATTTTCAAGTTCAGATTTTTCTTTTTAGTTAGGGTCTTTTCAGAATACCCAGCAGATGTAGTTTCAATGTCCAGCGTGGCTTTAGCCGGGAAAGTAGTTGTTTTCTGTTAGACATTCGCAAAAAGTAACTTTTTTTTTATCGTGGATTTTTCAATTCACAGAAAAATCTTTCTATTCAATATTCAATTGAGAATGTTTTCCTTTTCAACATGAATACCCCACAAGAGGTTATCTTGACGATGGAAGATAGTGACTAAAGTTTATCTTTCAGTCGCAGATGATTCCACATCTGATGTCATGAACATCCTGTTCATATTTTCAAAAAATCAATACTATCGGTTATTATCATTAATTTCACTTAATATTCCTACCCTGTTTTACTAGACTACCAAGCCACTTGAACCCATAAGGTGCGAATGCAATAATCCGAGCATTCTGCATTTCTGACCGGAAACATGACCATAAATGAATAATGATGATGATATTATGATATGTCGTACATTTGGTACCATTTCTGTGGAATGCGAATTTCGGCGAATCTTTATAGAGATAATTTTGAAATATCATGTTTTCCGAACATCTGTTTCATTACAACTCCAACTCGACTCAAAACAAAAAGAATTGAATTGCCATGTTTGGGTCTGGGGCATATTCGGAATAGAAGTTGATGAAACTACTACTCCCAATGAACTTGAGATTATTTTCTTTGCATCAATAGTAGTATATCATCGACCGAAATGAGGTGGTTACTATTCTAGCCTTAGCACGAAGTAGTCCTACTCACTGTCAATTCGATATTCAGAAATATAATTGATTTTTCATTTCCAAAATTGAAAAATTTGAAAGTACGAACAGTGGAAAAGGTAGATTTTATAATGTATTCATTGTTTCTGGATTTATCGTCAATCAAGATAACATATGATGGGATATATTTTTCATTGAGAAACACAAACACCTTTGGTTTCTAATCTCCCTGAATCTATCCAATATTTCCATGTAGTCAAACTCAGATCAAAAGGAAAGAGTAGAACAAATCTGGTTTCCTTTCAGTTTGTGACAACTATAAAATTCCATAAAGATGTCAAGAGTTGAAAATTTAGATCTATAACACTCCTTAAAAAGTCTACTCATCCATTAAACAGAAGCACATATGAATGTAGGTAGTCCTTATTGGGGATTCTCTATAGAACTCCACTTCAAATAATAATAACTAATTACTATGTATGAAGTACAACTTTGAATTCCAATTGCACATTTAACCAAAACTACTACTGACATATTTATATTATTCGCTTTCCACAGATTGGCCATTCTATAATCTTTTATTCGAAGAAAAGGAAAAATTGGTGAGTTATGTGTGACAAATCAAAATATAAGACTTGTTGTTTTCAAAGAATAGTGTCTTATAATTATTAGGAGTAAAAATAACCTTTTGTGAGACAAGTATGGAGACTGATGATTGACCAGTGGCGGAATATGACAACTAATCGAACCGCCCAAATTAACTTACGTTTCTAGATTACTTTTATTCCGGTGGAGTAGAAATAGCATATTCACTACGAATTTGTATATATAATAATGACTATTGAACTTGACTGTCATGTTTGCATGCAAATGCATTAGTGAAATTAAATTAGCCTGAACTTCTTCCATGTTACGACAATACGAAAATTTCTATATTTCATGCTAGATCCTTGGGTGAATCATAAGGATGGTCGGCGATTGTACCCTTACGTTATACATGTATTTATACTGATATTTATGAGAGAAATTCAATGCAGTTGAATAAATTAGTTTTTTAATATTCCAGAAAACTTCTGGCACAGTGAGCTAGAATTCTGAAAAAAGGTAAATACAGAATGATTAGCAGTACTGCTCTTGAGCTATGACCTTGTTTTATAATTTTTGTACCCCGTAAAAAACGACACATATTTTTTTCAATAATAAATTTGCCTCACGCAAAATCATAATGAAAGAATGGGAGAATTCATCTAAAACTGAAATGTCTTGCAATTTATATGCTGATTGTCAATATCAACGATCAAAATAAATGTAAAATGTAAGCTTCAATAAAATAGATGTTTGAATGAACTCTATCAATGATCAAATGGTGTTATTCATTCCTTTTTTATACAATATTACTACCAGCAGTAGTGAGCAACAGTGGAGCGATTTAATGTGAATATGAAAACAGTACTATTGAAGGAAACATATAATATTTCATGATTATTTCGAATGAATCATTTATTCTCAATTCTTTAAAAAATCGAAAACTAGATATGTTCTGGAAAGTTCTTCCCAATCTTTCAATTAACATATCAAATATATGCCACCTGAGCAATATCTGATATACACGAAAAACTCCCATTAAATACTCTTTTTATCACTCAGGATAATTTTCAATCAGTATATACGTGTTGAAAGATTTACCTCCTCCTGCAGAACTTCCTTTTCCACCACCTGCACCACCTCCTAATCCACCTCCGGTTTCCCCTCCAAATCCACCTCCTGTACCTCCTCCTAATCCACCCCCAAGAAACCTCCTTTTTCCCCGCGTCCAAACTACCTCCGCACTCCTTGGCCAACCCAAACCCAACTCCTGCACCTCCTCCCAGTAAACCGCCATTTCCACCCCCAAGTCCAACTCCGGGTCCACCTCCCAGTCCACCACCTTTTTCGTCTCCGAGTCCAAGTCCAAGGCTACCTCCCAATCCACCTCCGTGTCCACCTCCTAGCCCACCTTCTAGGCCAATTCCAAAACCACCTCCTTTTGCACCTCCACCAGCGCTGCCTCCAGAGCTACCAAACCCTCCTTGAGAGCCACTGCCGAATCCTGCGCCTCCAGAAACATCGTGAACACCTCCAGATCCACCATGACCGTGTCCCCCAGGAAAGCTGGGACCATGACCATGCTGTCCAGGACCATTATTATGTCCGTGACCATGCCCGTGACCATGCCCATGAGCACCTGCTCCTGATCCACCGATTCCACCACCTCCATGTCCTGAAGAAATCAATTTCAATAAATATGTCAATTCAATAATGATTGGAGGATAATGAGTTATATCCAATAACCATAAACCTTACTGAAAAAAGCATTGAAATGTCTTGAACTGGAATCTGAACAAAAAGTGTTGGAAACGTTTTCAGAAATAATATTACAAAAGCGTGAATTATTTTCCAAAATTATCTATTGCTATTTTTGAAAAATATCTGTAACTATGGAAACACAGGAATAATATAAATTGAGTGATACAAATTTAACAACGAAATCATGGAAAATTGAAAAACCAACACGACATGTTGAATTGATTCCACTGATATTCAGATTTCAGAGGAATTTGTGCTACTGTAGTATTGGAAAAATGACGAAAGGATTCAAAAAATGAAAAATCCCTAGTTTAGTTTCTGTTGGATGTAGAAAATTGAGGGGAAACTATGCTGTATCCGGGCTGTACCTCTGATTTCTATAATTTCTGGTGTGCTTTCAGGTACCCTACCCAAACAAGATAAGCAATAAAAAAAAAATCATTCTTGAATACTTTCAGAGTTATTGGTAAATATTAAAAATAATGTTGTTCCTTTATTTTTTCGCAAAAAATAATACTTTTATTATATTGTGTTATTAATTATTCACACGATTTGTACTTCCCATTGTTGATTAATTGAAAAAAATGAAAGATATTATTTAGTCAAAAAAGGAGCGTTTTCAATACAGTAGAATTCAATCCCCGATTCATCTTTTGGTGGACCATTACTCCGAAAGAATTCGAGAGGGGCATAGTTTGGGTTACAATTCCGTTTTCAACGGTCAAAAAGTTGGCTCCTCGAAAAAAATTGGCACCAGAAGTGGAGTACACATAAGGCAAATTTACCTTTTCAATTGAAGGTCAGTTTTTCAATAACTCTTATGTGATTGATATCATGCTTTCCAAATGAAAAAAAAATATCGCTGTTTTGTCGCGGAACCCATCGAATCCTTGACGAGTTTTCGTTGGCATGGTATCCTTGATGAATTCGCTAATATTTGCTAAGAAAGTCAATCTCATTAGGAAAACTATTCCGTAGATCTCTACCTTCTCGTACGTAAAATAGTTATAACCCAATATATTCAATACTGTGTATTGAAAGAATCTGTTCCACAACGATTAATTCGTTGAAGAGAACAATAATTATTTCAAATCATAAGTGCGTTATGAACAATTTGAGGGTTCATCTTGCAAAATGCGCCGACTCAACGGAAATCGTCGTATTCAATTTCTGTAATCGGCATCTGGAAGTAGAGCTCAATACCTAAAATTTGTTTATTTTGGATTTTCACCTGGGAGGTGGAAAATGTGTTGAAAAAGTCACTGAAAGTTGCTCCAAAGGCAGAGTCGAGTAGCGGTAGTGGGGGAACGAGCCAGCGGAGGAGAGTGTATCACCGCGCAGCAGGTTGCTTATACGTTGGCGCATATTATATCAGTGCATATAAGCTATTAGCGTGCTTTTGCATACGTTTTCAGTTATTTAGTGACTCAGTTTTTTTCATTAACCATTATATTACATTAGTTAATAGTTTGGTTAGTATTGAAAAGTAAGTATACGTATTCGTGATAAGTAGGTACTTTCATCGGGTTTTTTCGTTCTGTACATATTCGTACATTATGAACAAAATGTAGAACCTTTTTTTTTACATAAATGTAATATGTTCACATACAATGCAGTATATTCACTTACAATTATTTTTACAAAAAAAGCATGAATGAGAATGTTGCTATTACATTCTAAACCGTATTCGAAAAAGATTAAAGCTCCTATTTTCATTCATTAAATTTTGAATCTACTCTAATAATTTAATGATATAGAAATACATAAAATTCAAATACGCGGTTCGAAGGTTATTAATGCATATTTTTGTTTTTATCAACACTTGTAACATTTTTGTATCATGTTAAACTTTCATTAATTGAATAGGATACACATAAAGAAATTAAAATATATCAGATTTCTTTGATAATAGTAAATGGTGCGTATGGAGACAATTACTGAGGTAGATGCAGTGAATATGCCCATGCTGGTAATATGCTCACCCGGTACAATTCTAAAAATTCCTGCTTATTTGCCTGATAAAGGACGGTCAACACTTCAATATTTCGTACTTACAGCACTACGAGCCAAATCTGTGTTTGTTAGTCTCTCCAGAGAGGTTGAAGGGAAGACACAAAACAATCATTCAAACATAAGTTGAAATCCTTTCGACAGAACACTGTTTTTATAGACTGGATGAATTTCTGTCGTAGCAGTCTGCTGTGAAATCAATTTTATCTTTTTAGTATTATTTTATTTAAAATTTACGTGTGTAGATATATAAACATTTTGAATGTAAGCAACTGACTTTTTCCATATGGTTTGTAACTGTCATGAGTAAATAAAATTATTATTATTATTATTATTATTACATACGTTTTCGGCGCTATCGATTATAAAAATAAAACGTGCTTCAATAGAGTGTATGTTTGTTTACAATAACTGTAAGTACAGCATTTTAAAATACACCTTTTTACCATTGTTTTAGTGTACTACCTTAAATAAAAAAATTAATAAATTAACGTTAACATTTTTCAAGATGCATTTTCTGTTTCTGTCGCTGATACGCTTATCGTTAAGGGTAGTTAATATGCCCTATGTTAGTTTTTTTTAAGTTTCCTCAGTTTAAGAATAATTTATATATTTTTGAAATACGCTTTGTTATTATTTTGATAATTACTTTTCGTACTCTCAGTACTGAGTGATGTCTACCTACCACTGTAGAGTTTCGAATTTCATTTTTCAGTTAAATTCGAATTTTGGGTTTGTTTAGTTTGTTGTCATCATTCAATTTGTTTTTCCAAATAAATATACCTGCCATATAAATATGTTATTTTGCTCTTGATAAAATTATTCATTATGCACATTAGGAACATGCCATGGGCATATTAACGACAGGGATGGTAATATGGCCAGTATACAATTTTTTGGTATAAACAAAATATTGAAGATTAAATCATCCATTACTGTCCAAACATCACTTCTTTGGTATTGAAGGTACGCTTTCTATGAAAAACCGAATTGAATATTTTGCATTTTTAATTTTTATCAGGGATTTCGCTTAACATAAGCATATTCACCGTACCTACCTTATTTTGTAGTTTTTCAAATTATCTTCAAAATATTCCCCGGGTATGGAATGATTCATCCAACACTTTTTGAGATATTTGTGAAAAAATAAGAAAGTGTTAATTTTTCACAATATTTCTAAAAATTCCACAAATCGATTTTGTGGGGGCCGACACCAGGGTTTTCATCTACGAACTATCTTTTGAAAGGTAGTACAGGTTATTTGCGTCTTTATTTGAATGTGAAAATAGCCTCTATTTTTTCTCTATTGGTTGGCCTATCATGGGAAGTGTCTGCAGAAATCTGAAGAACCGATATTCATTCAACCTGAAAAGGGCATTATTGAATTCACATTCAGTGAACTCATGATAGCACTTCTGACAGGGACAGGAGGTATAGTATACATTTATTATTATGGAACTGTTCTGATTAGTTATCTCTATGATATTTGTAGCCACTTCATTAGTTCTGAAATTATGAGGTGTAATAGGCATCCATATATTTTAAAGATCTTTGTAATGGTGCAAATTAGAATCTTATTATCCGATGAGATCATGTATGCATTGTTTGGGTAGTTCACTCTTTGACAATAAGGCCCAATTGGAAAACAAATTGCTCAGGCAAAAAATCTTTGAATTCATGCGATTAAGAAGGGGTGCCCGAATAATATTTGACAAAAAAAATTATCGAATAGGAATGAATTATGAATAACACTTTCAAAACTACGCTCCATTTCAATTCGGAACATAAACAAAAATTTACAAGAGTTCCTGCCATAACTATGATAGCAACCATCAATGAGATCAACATGAATATTATTCAGAAAAAAATTTGATAAAATATATTGTTTCGTTTCAATTTCCTATAGATGATGATCGTAGATCATATACAGGGTGTTAGTGAATAAGTACGACAAACTTCAGGTGGTGATTCTGCATGAACAAATAATGACAGTTTGCTATATAACTTTTGCCTCCAAATGCTTCGTTTTCCGAGATAAAATGTTAAAATGTTCCTTAAAAACTGACTATTTTTTTATTGCTCTGAAACCGGTCGATATAAGCAAATGAAATTTGGTGAGTTTCAAGAGGTAGTTATTACGCATTTTTTTGACATGCAATTAGGAGTTTCATGTTCATTATTGGCGCGCATACGGTCAATGATCTCATGTTTTCTTCATTCCTTGTTCAATTTGTGACAAAAAAAAAATTCTGCCTTTTTTTCGTATGAGGCACTCTTTTTATGCGAAAAATAAAACATCTTAACGCGTATTTTACATTTTTTTGAAACATTATCAAGAACTATCTCATACAAAAAATAACACTGATGAATAATCGGGCGCAAAGCTACAAAAAATATTCAAAATGACCTTCCTCAGACGTGATACAAGATTAAACTTTTCACCTCATTGATTGTCGTATTCGCGCAAATATTCCTGGTGTATTTCTTATTGTCTCACAGCCGGTTACAATTCGATTCCTCATGTCCTCAACATTTACGACGGGAGTGGAATGAACTAATGACTTAAGAAAACTCCAAATGCAAATATCCAGAGAATTCAAATCCGGAAATCGAGCAGGCCAATATTCCGTATTTTTTTTTTATTGAGATCATCACCCGTATGCGCATCAATGATGAACATACAATTATTAATTGCATGTCAGAAAATGCGCAATGACTACCTCTTGAAACTCACCAAATTTCATTTGCATATTTCGACCGGTTTCAGAGCAATAAATGAATAGTCAGTTTTTGAGAAAAACTTCAACACCACATCTCGGAAAACGAAGCATTTGCGGACAAAAGTTATTTAGCAAACTGTCATTATTTTTCATGCAAAATCACCCCCTGAAGTTGTTCGCACTTATTCACTAACACCCTGTATATATTGCTTCCAAATCGAATCCTTATATCATTCACATCATTTACCTCCTCCATGAATTCCCCCTCCGTGCCCACCTGCTCCTCCACCTATTCCTGCACCTGCACCCCCACCCATTCCTCCTCCTGAACCCCCACCAAATCCTGCACCTCCAGCCCCTCCACCACTCCCAGTTCCTTTATCTTCTCCAACTATCTTGACGCCTGGAAAAGAATACTCAGTTAAAATGGAGCTATCGAAAATGAATTATTCAACTTCGATTGAATATGGAAAAACCTACCTCCAGTTGCGTATCCATCACCTCCACCATTTGAACTTCCACTGTGCCCTCCTCCTATTCCGTTTCCACCACCATAACCTCAAAAGATAGGAAACATTTTCATAATGTTCACATACTCTATGATTATAAAAAAAAACGTTCTGTGACATATAATATGACAATGTTTGAGTTTCCTCAAAATAATTTGTCTTTTTATTTGAAATCACATACAGGGTAATTCCAATCTCAGTATGCATGAGAATCACGGATATATCAGAGATACGGAAACGGTTGAATTTGGTTGAGGTTGAGGAATAGAATATTCGATAAAAAAACTGATATAAATGAAATTGCATATTATGTTTTCAAACGTTTCAATGTTAATAACTGTACGAATTGAAACCAAAACGCTTATTATATCCTTCATTGAAAATTCTCTATTAGAATTATGAACTATACCATTCTTACATCTTTTACTCCATCTCTATTTTTTTTTTGTAAAGCCGTGAGAATATTGGGTTATGATTTATTGATACCGTAAACTGGACTGAATCGGAATTTTAAGGGGAATAGGAACAAAACTTTGTAGATTCCTGTTCCTTTTAATACCTCTCAATTAAAGTGAAGACTTATTTTTTGATGTACTATCAACTGATAGCGGATGTGCAAGAGGGTCGATTACACCCTGTATATATTTATATATATATATATATATATCAGTCTCCTGAAAGGCTAATTTAATGCTCGAATTTGCCTCGATAATTTGTGTCTGAAGCAATGAAGAGACACATGTCTCACGATCCAGAGATATTAGGTCTAGCTGTTGAGGATATAACAAACCACCCGTTGACGTATCGGCAAACATCTGGAATTTCCACTGCTGTACTGTCACGGCACGAGAAGGGTTACGTCAAAAACAAGGGGGGACAATCCGTCCTAACGGAGAAGGAGGAAAACAAACTAATGTGTAATATAAACATTTGTGTTGATTGGGGATACTCTATAGATACTTACGATTTGCAGTTACTAGTGGAAAATTATTTAGAGAAGCTGGGCAGGATTGTTCGTAATTTTAAAGATGAGTTGCTGGGGAAGGAATTTATGAATGGCTTTTTACAGAGGCACAAAAACAAAATTACATACCGCATGTGTGAGAATATTAAACGATCAAGGACCAAAGTCTCAAGAAAAATAGTCGAAGAAGATTTTGCTGACCTTTCAGAGACATTGGAAGAAATACCTCCAACACATGTAACTACGACGAGACTATAGGAATGAACGTATATTGCAACAACTATCAAAAAAATTAACTGAACTGTTAAACTTATTCTAACACCACCACAACAATAGAGGTTTTGGTGCCCTTTTTATAGTATATATAGTATTGTTGTTGTGTAGATCCCACAACGTTTGTTTGACAGCATATGAATCCAGGGTGAATTCTTAATCTTAACCAATTACGTTTCTGAATGAACTAGTCCATTCAAATGGAATGGCGCTCCTGTCTTTGAACGACGTCTTGTATGTAAAATGCCACCCAATAAATATGGAAGCGATCCATGAACTTTGAGAAATTTTAATTCGAAGCAAGATTTTGGACCCCATTATTTTCTTACAGTTTATCCAGCATATTTTTATTTGGAGAGATAATGAACAAATCACTCTGTATACTCCACAGCTCATAGTTATGCATGTGAAGTGATGAAAATAACATACAATCTCATAATTTTCACAGCATTGAGTTCGATTAAATCATTGTTAGTTCATATCAAAGTGGGCTCATGTCATAAGGCATCTTATAAAGTGTCATATTGTGCGACACTTCTATATTTTCTTGTAGTTTTCAAAGTTATTTCCGTTGAGTTCTGTGATATAATTTTGCGATTTTCTGATGCTCACAAATGGCGTTCGCGAATAGCATAAGTAGGCAGATGACGCAGGCCGCAAAAAAACTCTGACTAGAAGAGTCTGCAAACACCTTGAACGAGTTAGGAATACAACCAAGTCTTGCACTTTCTTCATATTTGCCGTAACAGGTTATGGGCACGTATCAGAGCCTTATGTTGTCCACAAGGCACTAACCCTTTATGCTTCATAAACAGATGGCGAACCTCGTAACACCAAGTACAACCACACACCTTTCGGTTGGTTCGACATAGGTTGTTTCGAAGATTGGATTGTAACAATAGTAATACCATATTTTGAAAACTCAGAAAATCGAAAAGTTGTAATTGGGGACGATATATCTTCATATATCTCCATGAATATAGTGGAGGAATTGAAAAAATGTAATATTGATATGGTGTTTCCACCAGCTGATTACATAAATCTCACGCAGCCCTTGGACGTGGCATTCTTCAGTCCCCTTGGAATAATGTGGCGTGAAATTTCACTGCAATGGCTGGTATTCCAAGAAGTTGTTTCTCCCATATTGCTACAACAATCAATTGAGGGAATTATGGCTGATGCGAAACAAAGTATAATAGGTTTTCGTAAAACAGGATTGATTCCTCCTACTAAAGAGGACATTTTGGATCAATTGCCCAAGGAATTAATTCAGAACATCATGAGGCCCAAGATATCAATATATCAATCATCGGCTTATTGAAAGAAATGAGATATTCTGACAGGGAGTCGAACCTGAAGAAATCGTGAAAAGTGTTTTTTCTACAAGTGACAGCCATAACGATTCTCAAGATGATTCTAGTGATGATGATCTTTCTCTTTCGCATCATGGCAAGGTCGAAAAAAGGTGTGATGATACCAATATTTACAAAAAGACTGAATGAAGACTTGATAATAACTTATGTATTGTTGACTGGCTATTAGTAAAGTTCCCCATTGAACGACCTTCCGCATCTACGAGAAATAGAGTTTCTATCGGTAAAGTATCATTAAAATATATTTGGGAACTTTCCTTAGGAGAAAAAAACCGATGTGGTAATTGGGCCTGTATTATCCAACCATATCTGACAAATCGGAGTTTCGTGAAGATCATGTAATTATGGAACTATCCTCATGCACAGAGAAGAGGGGGACATATGAATTTTCTTAACTTAAACACCAAATATTATGAGAATTTGTAAGCTGTTGTTCATTCATCAAAATGTTTTTGTAAAAGAATTAAAATGTAGAGTTTTTTTATCAAAATAGAAAGTTAAGTTCTGTTTGTTTTTTTATCATATGTGTTTCTGAAAAAAATCCCCTTTTTCGTTCCCTCTCATCCACAGCCGATTAGGCGTACAAAACAGTGCTTGTTTTCATTCACCGCAATAAAGGTGGATAGGAACAAAATAGTTTAATTTTTTATTGTATTGATATTCATTATACAAGAATTAAATTTTGACAGCATGAAGTCCTGAACTAGTTTGGACTTTTGTAACCCTTGATGAAGAAATTAATCACATTCCTTCATGGAACTGTGACTGAAAATGTGTATTGATAGCTTTTCTCCAACATGTCTATAATTTTCAATGAAAATCGTTTATAATGTGTATTCCATAGTTCATTAATGAAATTATGTCGGTATGTTAGTTTCAGATATATGTTGAGATCTTCAGATGTTCCCACAGGGATATGGTATATGAGTTCATCCAGTATAGAAATTGCATTCAACAAAATGCAATGAATGGATTTTCCATGTATTCAAAGAGAACACATAAGTTTATGGTGGTTTAACAAAATGAGAGAATGCATTCCCACACATGACGCGTTATATTATTCCAAAAAATACGATAAAGATCATCAGAATATATTATATTCAACTATAAATTCTGCTTTCATAAGCCGCATATATACAATGGAATCGAAATCATTCTATATAGTTGTCGCATTATGTCTCAAAAAACTCAAATTATATATTTTCAGAATCGAATTCGAAAGTTTTATTTCAGTTACCTCCTCCATGAGCTGCTCCTGCACCTCCACCCGCACCAGTTCCTTGACCTGCACCTGCACCTGCCCCGCCACCAGTTCCTTTACCTCCCCCATATATTTTGACATCTGAAAGACAATTTAAATTGGAATGGAAGGTAAAAACGCTGATTATGAAATCACTCACCTCCAGTTGCAAATCCATCACTACCACCACTCGATGAACTTCCACCTTTTCCTCCTCCTACTCCTCCTACTCCTCCACCGAAGCCGTTTCCACCTCCAAAACCTATAATAAAGGAAGATGACGAAAAATAACGTAAATATATCTATGGAATTAAAGAAAATGGAATATTCAGTGAAAGATAGTAAATACTTAGGATGTTAGGAAAATCCTGTAATCAGGAAGGCCAGTTTTCGATGTTCATTGGTAATCATATATCAATTTACATGCGATGTGATTTAAACTGATAATTCATTGTAGTTCAATAATCTGGGAAAATCAATATCGTTATAGAATCAGGAACGTGTGTGATATCTCATATTTATCAAACGACGAAAAAAAAAGAGGAGGCTCCCTAGTCAACGAGTTTTTTTTTTCATGTTTGACCAGGCCTAACTTTTCACAGCGTAGTCCGATTTTAATTATTTTTGTCTCAGTGGATAGGGTATACCTCGAAGTTAGTCTCATTTGGATTTAAAAGAGAAACAATTTTCAAGGGTAGGAAAATGGGGGAAAATAAATGGTTCACCCACTGAGATTTATATCCTTTCCCACGCATAACTTTGTAGTGGGTTTTCCGATTTTGTTCTTTTATTTTCTATTGTATAGGGTTAAAGGGTCCCATTTGAATTAGAAAAAAATGCATTCCTAAGGGTAGAAAAATAGGAGATGATTTATTGATTTGAACCTGTGAATCGATTGTGTTGAACCTTGGCACACATATGTTGTTCTGATGACACTACAACATAATGGGGACACGAAGTTGATCTGATGATGGAGACGGAAGACAGTGGAGGGATCTCTCCAACGGTTCACAGCAGCTACCTCATGTTTGGGGTAATATGTACATATATATGTCTTGACAAACTGACTCACTGATTCACTGATAAACGATTAACGCCCAGACCAAACCGCTGGACCTAGGAGCCAAAATATTGACAGCATATTTTTTGATATTCCATCCCTAAAGGGGTGAAAAGCTATGTGAGTAGGGGGGTGGAAATCAGTATTTGGGCTCTTCTTCACGAATAAAGATGAATGTTTTCCAAGGTGTTTGGAAATATAACCCAAATGGAGTGTATACTTGGGGCTGAAAGTCTGTATAGTCAGTTAGTTAGTTTTGAAGCCTATAACTCGTATCTACTTCCGCACCCGCTCCATTTTTGACGGCAGAATTCATTAAAACTTTTGTATTGCTTCTCATAGCAAGAAGTTTATTTGTCTCGAATTCAATGAAATAGTTTCTCTCTGTCTGTGGACTGATGCGATTATCTGGAGGAATAGATTCTGCTGTTTGCTCATGAATTGGCAGTGTAGAATAACTAATCGGGTTTCGTGCTACATTTGAGCACCGGGAGTTAGGATCATGAAAATTGGTATCTGGGGGTCTGTTACAAATGGAAAATACGTGTTTCGGTGTCTTTGGAAGTTCAAGCTCCAAAGAGGTGGAATGAGTGTTGAACTGTGTTGAAGTTAGTTTTCAAGTTGGGGTCGTAGAAATTGGTATTTGAAATCTTTGTTCCAAATAGAAGAAATATTAATTTCAGTGTTTTGAGAAATTCAACCCCCAAAGGGCTGAAATGGAGGGTGAAAGTTTGTATGGGGTTCTGTTAATTATCAAGTTAGGGTCTTAAAAATTGGTATTTGGGGTATTTGTGAGGTATAGAGAAATACATGTTCTAGTGTTTTTATATATGCAACCCCTAGGGAGTAGAAAGGGGGGGGATGAAAGTTTGAGTGAAGGTTTTAGTTAGTTTTGAAGTAAGGGTCATGAACATTGGTATTCAGTATTTTTAGGAATCCCGTTTCTGTAGGGATGGGTGAATTTGTAATAATCGTCACAAAAATGCAAAGTTCAACGCGGTACCAGCTAGTTGAAGTATATTACAGTCAATTGATAGAGTAAGGTGAGTGAGTAAGTATTTCAATAGTTATGCAAATATAGTGGGTAGCAATTTGTTGATTTCAGCCACAAAAAAAACTTCTCAACAAAAAATTTTACCGAAGAAAAATGAAACTGAAAAGCTAAAAGTTAAATGAATCATTTTAGTCTTGATAACTTAGCTCCAAAACTAATGTGAGTTACTTATTTTAAGTCGAACAAACATTCAACGAAGATCATTAAATTACTTTGAAAAAATGATCAGAACAAAATAACATAAAAATGGAACGTGAAATCTCCAGCGATGAACAATAACATTCCTTCAAAGCGCTCTCCGTACGACCACTCGCAACGACGTGTGCCCTCACGTGTGGGCCCATTCGGGTAGCTGTCTCGCTGATATTAACTTCGAGACCGCTCGGAAATTTTCGGCAGAGGGACGCGACCCGCAACCTGCTGCCTTCATTTTACACTTTACATAATTAATTTGCTCGTTTGTTTGTTCGACTCAGACTCAAAATTGGTAACTCACATTAGTTTTGTATTAAGACTAATTAAAATAATTTTTTTTTTTGCTTTTCAGTTTTTTTTTTCGTCGGTTCAATTTTTTTGGATAAGGAATTGAATCGATTCAAAACTGATCTTAGTCAAATATATCACTGGAAGTGGCATGTATGATTTCTTTCCATAGGGAATCATTGATTGGATGTGAGTCAAATACGTCTCGATTTAAAGGATGAGAATGATGATGTTTATTGAAGAAAAAACGTATTGAATGATCACCGATGCTACTTTCTGAAATGAAAGACATCGTGATTGCCCGATAGATGGCACGGGGGTCATCATCTCAAAAATTTCAAATAGCATGGGGGTAATGTGTCTCATCGTTGAAAAGACGATTCAATTTCTTTCCCAATCGTCTTTTTTTTATTTCGTTCAGACATTTTTTTACAATATGCATTTGAAATGTCAAGTATAATAACAAAAAACACAACTGTTATGTAGGATTTTTATTTATTGAGAATGAGAAGCAAAACTGTTGTGAATTAACGAATTAGGTGTTTGAAATATCCGCCTAATGCTTTTCGACAATAAAATATTCGATTCGAAAATTCTTCCCGAACATGTCTGCAGATATACCAGCACACAACCGTGTTATTCGTTGTTTCAGTTCTTCCAAAGAGTCGGATTGTAGTTCATATACTTTTGATTTGATGTAACCTCACAGAAAAAAGTCACAAGGTGTGAGGTTTGGTGATCGGTCCCGCTATTCGATTGGTCCTCGACGTCCAATCCATCTCATAGGGTAACTTACTTGTCGTTGGAAGTGAGGAGGGGTCCCATCTTGCTGGAAAGTAATGTATTCCTGGAATTCGTTTTCATTTTCTCCTAGTATTTGGAGTATGGGTAGATCGATTGCTTTTTGTAGCATCTCCAGGTATGAATTACCGTTTGAGTTTTCTCCCAGAAATAGAGGACCTACAATATGGTTTCCCAGAATTCCTGCCCACACATTCAGTTTCTGTGGGAACTGTGTGTGACCTTTCCGAAAGACATGGGGGTTTGTGTCACTTCAGTACCGCACATTTTGTGTATTCACGTTTTCTTGCGAAAAAACGAGTACTTTCATCCTTCGGTCTGGGTAATCTTCTGTAAGTTGGTGTAACATTACTCACTTGTATGGATGGAATTTGTGTTTCTTCAAATATTTTTTCGAAGTCGATGTTAATACGTCAATCGTATTTGCTACAAGTGAGGTACTTTGTGGAGGATTAACAACCATTTCGGCAAGTGCCAAAACTTCCGTCTCCTCCGAAATTGATTTTCGACCAGCTCCACTGGCCCTATGAACAGTGCCAGTTCTGTTGAATTTTGAAGCAGTTCCCTCGAATACTTTCGAGTTATTGGATGATACAGGGAATTTTTCATTAAAAATTCTTTCTGCTGCATGGTAGTTCCCACATGCCTCACCAAAAATGTAGATTGCTTCAGTTTTTTTTTCGCTAGGACGTACACGAACCATGATAATGTTTCAATTCCAAAATAATACCAGTGGAAGTGGAATGAAACTCTACTTAGAATACAAATGCGATAATATAAAGAGTGGGTTAGTTTTGGTATAATCATTGTTACATCAGAAATTCTCAAACATCGACAAAATAATATTATTTCATGATGGGCATTTTTAGGTTACTGCTTGATTATCAGTTCACTAAAGTCGATAAATGATAACCTTCATAATTATGGTCATTGAAAATAAATGAGTTGGGTATTATTTGGGTATAATCTTTCGAAAAGGCTATAAAAAGCTGTTGAATAGCGAAACACGTATCGTGGTTTTGTAGACCCAGTTTAGTGAAAATCATCCAGTGAATTGAGTGTTTTTTGTTTACTTCAATATGGATTCTCCTCAACTATCGACCGCATCAATTCAATAAATTGGATTACTGTATGGATTCAAAATTCCCACCTGATTGAGCTTTGAAACGAATTCGAAAATGAAAAATCATTGACGAAAATAATCTTTTTCTATTGACCTCATTCAGTGTTAGTCAACGCAATTGTGATTCCGTAGAACAACCATGGTTGAAACTATAATTGAATTAACTTTTCAACGGTGTGCAACTCGACCTCTATGGCTTTCGGAATTTTTAAGTTGTTATGCCCCCAGCGCCCTCTGTCTAGTTATTGTAATATGATGAAACCGTTCAGAAGTTATCGAGATGAGATCAGATCCGCACTTATGCTTGACATTTCAAATGCACAATGTGAAAAAACAAATCAACGAAATGAGAAAAACAATTATATGGTTGGAAAAGGAATTGAACTTTCATTTCAACGATCCCCCATGCTATGTAAAATTTTGAAGTTGATGTGCTTCTCCGCGCCATCTATCGGGCAATCACAATGTCTTTTATTTAAAAAAGTAGTATCGGTGATATCATACAAATATTTGTTTTCATTGTTCTACGTCGAACCGTTCAAAAGTTAACAGGGGGAGGGGGGACTATAAAAAACCGCACTGTATAGAATTTGAAAAGTTCAAGAAATTCCCAAGATTTCTAGATATTGGCCCTATCAAACATTTCTATAACAATCCAGAAAATATTTCACGAACTGAAATTTTGATTTTTGGGAATGAAAGAATGATTCAATTTCTCTTACCTCCTCCGGATCCGCTACCACTATGTTCAACGCCACTTCCACCGTGTCCACCTAAATGCGAAGAAAAACAATTTGCATTTTTTTTTTCGAAGTACTATTTGGTAAGTTATACTCACTTCCTCCACTGAAGGCATTTCCAGAAGTACCTAAACCAGATCCATATGAGGAACCACCACCTTTTCCTCCCCCGGAACCGATACCACCACCAAGTCCACCTCCTGTTGCAATTTCACCGCCAAAACCTGGAAAAATATTGCCTTGGAAATCCTGCGCGGGCTGACCAGAGATGGAATTTGAACCAATTTAATACTTCATGGATCGATTATAAGAGGAAAGTAGCCATGTAATATGATAATGAAAAATCTACAAGTAAATTTCGTATAGGCATTCTGGGTGACTAGATGAGCGTTCACTCAGAATGTTTCCTTTTCTTTTTGAATAACCATTTCAATCGAATAACGAAATTATAGGAAAATATATAATATTCCATCAGCCATTACATATGAACGAACATAAAAAGAAAATAATCTGACAAAAAAATATTATCTGTGGAACAATCTATGAATCATTTCAATCGAGTTATCTCGATAGTTCACATAGACTCCAATGATGAAATCAAACACCCCAGCAAATTTTCTGGATCTTTTCCATAATGAATTGATACCAAAATATTGCCTTCATTGGAATATTCTCAATTGAATATTGATAGAAAGATTTTTCTGTGAATAGAAAAATCCACGATTAAAATGAAGTAATTTTTTGTGAATGTCTAACAGGAAACAACTACTTTCCCGGCTAAAGCCACGCTGGACATTGAACTACATCTGATAGATATTCTGAAAAGGCCCTAACTCAAAAGAAAGAATCTGAAATTGGAAATTTGCATTTTCATTCAGATAGTTATTTGATTTTCTATTCCAGTCTTGATTAAGAACTCATGAAGATGAATGAGGCAAAGAAAAATGTGTTTCAAAAGAGAGTACCCACCAGAAATCATTCGTAACATTGACGCAGGAGAGACATCGCATTCACTAGGTCTTCAATACATTTTTGTCGACGAAAATCTATTCCGCGCTTCCACGATCATCAGGAAGACCGGAAGAAATGGGAAACACATTTTCAAGAAGCAATCTCACTTTGCAAAGATGGAAAAAGTTAGAATCATTCCTTTTGGAGAGACACTTTGAAATTAGTAAGATTGCTTCTTGAAAATGTGTTTCACATTTCTTCCGGCCTTCCTGATGATCGTGGAAGCGTGAAATAGATTTTCGTCGACAAAAATGTATTGAAGACCTAGTGAATGCGATGTCTCTCCTGCGTCAATGTTACGAATGATTTCGGTGAGTCTCTTTTGGAAAACATTCTTCTTTGCCTCATTCATCTTTATAAGTTTTAATCAAGACTGGAATAAAAATCAAATGACTATCTGAATGAAAATTCAAATTTTCAATTTGAGATTTTTTTTGAGTTAGGCCTTTAAGAATATCTATCGATGTAGTTCAATGTCCAGCGTGGCTTCAGCCGGGGAAGTAGTTGTTTTCTGTTAGACATTCACAAAAAATAACTTCATTTTATTCGTGGATTTTTCAATTCACAGAAAAATCTTTATATCAATATTTAATTGAGAATGTTTCCCTTTTCAACATGAATACCCCACAAGAGGTTATTTTGACGATGGAAGATAGTGACTAAAGTTTATCTTTCAGTCGCAGATGATTCCACATCTGATTTTATGAACATCCTGTTTACATTTTCAACAAATCAATTGCGTTTATCTTTCTAACATTTTTTGAAAATCCATAAAAATCAGTTAACATGTCTACGCATTCTGCTTTTATTCCACGAATTCAAATTTTGATCCTTATGAATGAAAGAATGATTGAATTTTCCTCACCTCCTCCAGATACGCTGCCACTTTGTTCAACGCCACTTCCACCGTGTCCACCTAAATGCAAAGAAAATCAATTTTTATTTTTTCCGAAGTACTATTAGGTAAGTTACTCACTTCCTCCACTGAAGGCATTTCCAGAAGTACCTCCACCAGATCCATATGAGGAACCAACACCTTTTCCTCCCCCGGAACCAATACCACCGCCAAAACCTGGAAAAACATAGACTTGGAAATCCAGCAGGGGCTGACCAAATATGGAATTTTTGTTTAACCAACTCAATACTTCATTGATCGATCATTGAAGGAAAGTAGCCATGTATTATGATTATACAAAATCTTTGCGGAAATTCTGTACAGGCATTTTGAGTGACGAGATGAGCGTTCACACAGAATGAGTCAATTTCTTCTTGAATAACCATGTCGATCAAATGACGAAATTATAAGAAAATGCATAATATTCCATCAGCCAAATTACATATGAACGAACATAAAAAGAAAATAATCTGTCAACAATATATCATCTGTGGGACAATCTATGAATCATTTCAATAGAGTCATCTCGATAGTTCACATAGACTTCAATGATAAAATCAAACACCTTAGCGAATTTTCTGGATCTTTCCCATAATAAATTAATATCAAAATATTGCCTTTATATTTCTATCATTTTCTGAAACTCCATAAGAATCAGTTCACTAATGTCCACGCATTTTGCTTTTAGTCCACAAATTCAAATTATGATCCTCATGAATGAAAGAATGATTGAATTCTTCTCACCTCCTCCAGATCCGCTGCCACTATGTTCAACGCCACTTCCACCGTGTCCACCTGAATGCAAAGAAAAACAATTTGTATTTTTCTTCTTCGAAGAACTATTCGGTGAGTTACTCACTTCCTCCACTGAAGGCATTTCCAGAAGTACCTCCACCGGATCCATATGAGGAACCACCACCTTTTCCTCCTCCGGAACCAATACCACCGCCAAGTCCACCTACTGGTCCAATCCCACCTCCAATACCTGAAAAAATATAAAAATGGAAATTCTGGAATTTTTGTTCAACTTATTCAATACGGTGTGCATTAGGCTGCAGGGGATAGATGAAACTATGACAGCACCCATGGTGGGAGAAGTAGGTAATGATCCTGGTAATCACTAACCACAAGCACAAGCTGAAAACTTTCAGTTTCTGAGGTCTCCTCGTTATTCACAAATCTCCTAAAAATATTGTATCATACTTCAGATGAATGAACATTATTACTATCGTAGTGGCAACGGTCACGGTTGGGTAGTATAACAACAATCATACATATAATAACAATGAGTCATCGCTATTTCTGTGTATTCGATTGCAAAAATAGTACAAGTGAATCTTATACATTTCCAACTGCATCACAAAAACTGCAGCAAAAAGATGAGTGTTCTGTTATTCCGCGATATTTCATCTCCAATTCTGGGACGTGAGGTTTCCATTCGATGAATATTTGAGATGTTTTCCGTTTTATATTTGATCGTCTAGAAGTGGATAGTAAAAGTATCAACCAAGTTCCGTGGGACGGTGTTAACCGGTGATGGAAAGCAAATAGTGACTCAAACTGCGAGTTGGGGAACGCCTGGGAACAGAAGACAGACATACTTTTGATGTCTTTCCGAATTGTCTATCAAACACGGCAGTCTATCAGGACAAAGTACCTCGCAGAGGATCATTAATTTGTGTTTCAATTATCATGAACTGGTTTCGGTCACAAAAGCAATTGGCCTTACATGTGAACTGATGTTAAATGTAATTTCGTTCAAGTACTAAGAGTAAACATCGTTACTTGTACTGTATAAGCAATACCCAATATTCTGGGGACAATTGAAAGTGTTAGAGAGTGTTGAACGTATTTGTATTATTTAGGGCCGTTCAACGTTCTAACATCCTTGCAAGGGTAAAAGTGGGATCCCATATTCAGGTACAATTGTAAACCTCATTCCTTTTCTGATTATTATATTATTTGAGAATTTCATTTGATAGTTTTGCGTTGAATCAGATGTTATTTGGTGGTTTCCCGCCAGGTTAAAGCTAGCCAGGGTTATATGAGTACGTTTTTTGATTTGTTGAACTACTTGGCTCCCTCACTTCATTATGTTCTCCAGAGCTTATGAACCTGCGACCTTAATAAACTCACAACGAGCAAGCATATCACTTGCCGTACCTGAAAGTACATAGAAGTAGCATTACTTTATGATATTCAAAATATCATAACTTTACATGGATAACCTCCAAATGCGGTGAACTATTGTATCAATACACATATTTTTTATAATTCACTTACTTTTTTCTTTGACAGAAAAAAACTTGGATTCTCCTGGAACTATCAGTGAGCACAAAATTGTAACATCGTGGTAGATTATTTAGAAATTGTTAAAAAATATAAATTGTTACATAGTGAGTATTGGAAATAAAACAGGAAAACTTCAGCTATCGAGTCACTAGAGGGCATTACCAGTCTTCCACACAGCGAATACTGGACCAGCACAAAATATAACAAATATGCCTAATACAATTTTAATTAGTCAACTAGACCACTGTTCCCCTTTCTGCACTCTTTGTCTCGATCAAATTTACGTGCCAGTCTCGTGCTAGTCTACGCTCTAGCTGGTCCAGTGGTACCAGAGTGGTCTAGTTCAATAATTGATTCTCCTCGCGCATACTTGTTATATTTTGTGCTGGTCGACTATAAACACCATTCAACATCGAAACACACTGGAAATCGTTTGTTGCGGTAATCTTTGAGGACATTTCTTATCGGCATTTTGAATGACTTGATGAGCGTTGACTTAGAGTTTTGTCTTTTCTTCTTGAATAACCATGTCGCACAAATGACATATATAAACATATGAAGTGAATAATCTGATAGAAATCTGTGGAACAAAGTACAAACACCCTAGCGAAGTTTTTGGATCATTTCCATGATAAATGAGTTTCGATATTGCCTTTATATTTCTGTTATTTTTCGTAAATCCAAAGAAATCAGTTTGCTGATGTCTACGCTTGCTCTAATCCTACCATATCGCTATTCTATGGATATTCATGTCTAGACTCGAATTAATTTAACTTCTCTGTAATATTTTGTAGACTTCCATATGTTACACTATTTAATTGAAGAGATGCAATTAACTGAAAGATTCAGGAAATTATGCAGAATTTTCAAGGATTTTGAAAATTGGCCCCATTTCATATTTCTATGATGAATTCAATATTCAACAAATCCAAATTTTTATCCTTGTGGATGGAAGGAAAATCTTTTATTTAATGGATTGATTGAATTTCTGTAACAGCCTCCAGATTCGCTGCCACTATGTTCAGGACCACTCCCACAGTGCCCCCCTGAAGGCCAAGAAGAATAATTGGTATTCTTTTTTTAGATACCATTTGGTAAATTATTCACTACCTCCACTGAAGGCATTTCCAGAAGTACTTCCACCAGATCCATATGAGGAACCTCCCTTTTCCTCCACCAGGACCAATACCACTGCCAAGTCCACCTCCAAAACCTGGAAAAATGGAATCTTTGTTTAACCAACTCAATACCTCACCGATCGATTCACTTTTTCACAATAAGCATTTGAAATGTTAAATATAACAAAATTTTGAATGCATATTGTGACAAAAAGAATTGACAAAATGCAAAAAAATTAGATGGTTGGAAAAAAAATTGAATTATGTTTTCAACGATGTGCCATTCAAGCCCTGTACTCCCCTCCTCCCGCGCCATCTACCAAGCAATCAAAATGTCCTCTATTTAATAGAGTAGTACCGGTGATATCATTCGAAACAGTTTTGGTTCCGTTGTTCTATGTCGAAGCGTTCAAAAGTTAACAGTGAGGGGTGATGGGAGGAAATCTATGAATAGAACAACCATAGTTGATAGAAGAATTCAATTACCTTTTAAACGATATGCAAATCAACCTCTATGCCTTCCGAAATTTTCAAGTTGATGTGCCCCCAACGCCCTCTGTCGAGTAATTGTAATGTATCTTCTCTCAAAACGTAGGACCGGTTATACCATTCAAAATATTCCATCTCCCATCGCTTCACATCAAACCGTTGAAAAGTTATTGAGGTAACCATTCAGATCCGCACTTATATTTAACATTTCAAATACATACCGTGAAGAAACGTTTGAACGAAATTTAAAAAAATAGGTTATTATAAAAGAGAATTGAATAATATTTTCAACGATGTGCCACTTGACCACCCATACTATTTAAAATTTTCAAGTTGATGTACCTCCCCCCCGCGTCATCTATCGGGAAATCACAATTACTTTCATTTCAGAAAGTAGTATCGGTGATATCATTCAATACGTTTTTTTTTCATCATTCTACGTAGAACCGTTCAAGAGTTAACAGGAGGGGGGATTATCAAAAGCCGCACTGTATTATTCCACTAGCCATATACAGATTATATACAGGATATCTCACACTCGATGGCCTATTAGACGTTTCTGGAGAACGGGACACAGGATGATTTTGAAAATTTGGTTTCATGGGTAATTGGTTCTGCTCTATCGATTTAGAGTATTTTCAGCGCTGTGGCGTTACCGCTTATATTGAAAAGTAGCAGCATCTTTGATTTTTTAAATGAGACACCCTCCACATTAGTGCATTTTTGCTTTACTATTGTTCTACGATCATTTTTGTATGAAACCTATCTCAAGCGGTTTTCGAGTGATTCATTGTTTTCCTTATTTTGCGGGCAAAACATAGCTTCAATTGAACGTTTATTACTGCGGTATTTGGACTTGTACGAAACTGAAATTTTGGGTGTGGTATACCAATGTTCTTTGTATCAGTTGAGTTTGAGGAAATTCGTTCAACATTAGAGAAATAGTGAAAAGTACAATTTTTCAACTGGAACACCCTGTATATTATCAAATATCCTGAAAGACAATTAAAGTTCCATCCAAATGATGTATCATGTTCCTATACCTGAATAGTTTGGTTTCTGAAATAAAAGCAAGTTTCTATACAAATTTGAAATATCTGCATTTGTATATGTATTATTATCCATTTTGACAGAAACACCATGAAAATCACTGCTTGTCAAACTGAAAGATTGTTTTGCTCTTTTCTGGTCACGGCACACTACTACCATTTCAATTTCCTAGTATGACAAATCGGAATAGGTAATATTACCCAATTGAAATGATCTGATTGAGAAATCAAATCAATCTGTAATGATTCGCATGAAAATGTTCATACTTTTGGAGATACAGCTGAAACTTGGTTTTTTCTAGTTCTCAGATGATGCAATTCACTTTAAGCAAAGAATAACCAAAAAATTTTTCAGGAAAATTTGGAAATAGTTCATCCTGTATATATTATTTCGAGTATGACTTCATATCTATTTCCGAAATTTCCTCAGATGATTTTTCAATTAATCTATGCCAGAACTGAATTGAGAGTTGGAGAAAAATTCAAGATCCAGCTGTATCTTCGAAAGTGCGATGAAACCGCAGGTCTCAAGGTTTTTTCTGATGAAAAAAACTGCGGGTTCTGCTGCACTTTGTAACTTTATAAACGGTAGAGATAGGTATACGACATGTTCAGTAGAAGTTATTTGTATTCGCCAGTAGAATCCAAAAACAGAATAAAATACTTTGTGTTTCATTTGAAATTCGCAAGTTGATATTAGTTTAAGTACATGTGGCAACACTCCATATCTCAGATCTCCAGAAACATCCAATAGGCCATCGAGTTTGGATTGACTGTATATTAATCATTCTTTGTACGAACAGTTTGTCATCTTATCATTCATACACTTCAATACACCACAGAACCTCCTGCATGTTCTCGCTATAATTTGATCACATTGACCATGAAGATAAACAATTTCATCAAAACTTCGTTTGAAGAGTTATTGCCTTTCATTTTGATTTTTTTCCGATCTAATTTCTGGTAAAGAACGCACAAACGTTTCATTATTGATGCACCAATTGTCGATTCCTCATAATGACATATTCCATAATACAAAATATGGCAAAATAATCCGATTTTTATAGAAACTTGCTTTTATATCGGATACCAGACCATTCAGGTATATAAACAAGACACATCATTTGAAAGGAACTCCAATTGTCTTCCAGGATATTCGATAATATACAGGGAGTTCCATTAAAAAAAAATGTATTTTTCACAATTTTTGTATCTATCGAAAAAATCACAAATTTTGAACGACCTCGTATGATGGAGTACAAATTTCCTCAGACCTAACTGATGCACAGAACATTGGTGAACCACACTCAAAATGTCAACGTCGTACGAATCCAAATACCACAGTAATAAATATTTAATTGAAGCTTTGTTTTGCACAAAAAATAAGGAGAGCAATGAATCTCTCAAAAATTGTTCGAGATAGGTATAGAAAATTATCATAAAAAAATGATCGTAAAGCAATAGCAAAGCAAAAAATGCAATGATATTCAGGGTGTCTCATTTAAAATATCAAAGTTGTTGCTACTTTTCAATATAAGCGACAAGCCGCAGCGCTGAAAATATCTTAGATCGATAGAGAAGAACTAATTACCAAGAAACCAAAGTTTTTAAATCTTCCCCTGTCCCGTTCTCCAGAAACGTCTAATAAGCCATCGAGTGTGGGACACCCTGTGTATGAATATATGAAGAAAATAATCTTTGGAACAGTCTGTAAAACATTTCGATTGACATATTTCGATGGTTCACATAGACTTCCATGATGAAGTACAAATACCTCATCGTAGTTCTTGGATTTTTTCCATAATAAATGAGTTTTGATATTATAAATATTATATATTACTGATTATCTAGCCATCCTGCTCTAATTCTTCCATATATCTCTCTATCATTTTCGGGATTTTCATTTAGTGAATTCAATTCTCCTAATTTGTCGATTTCCATATCTTTCGGTATATAGAATTTAAAAGATGGAAATAACTGAATGGTTGAGGAAATTATTCAGAATTCCCACAGATTTCAAGGAATTGGACCCATTTCACATTTCTATAATAATTCAGAAAATTTTCCATCATCTCAAATTTTGATTTCTGTGAATGGAATAATGATTCAATTCTTCTTACCTCCACCGGAGCCGCTGCCACTATGTTCAACGCCACTTCCACCGTGTTCACCTAAATGACGAGATTTTTTAAATCTTTTTCGAAGTACTATTTAGTAAGTTACTCACTTCCTCCACCAGATCCATATGAGGAACCACCGCCTTTTCCTCCCCCGGACCCAATACCACCACCGAGTCCACCTCCTGTTCCAATTCCGCCGCCAAAACCTAGGAAAATAAGAATATGGAAATCTTGCTTTATATTTTTTATTTCAACCAACACAGAACTTGATCTTATCGATGATTAGGAAAAAAAGTGTTTTGTTGGATTCAATGATATAATGTGAAGGTTCTTTGCTGAAGGAGAGTATGTGATATGATTTTTTTTTCTAAGTGCAGATTCTAACAGTTAATTATTATGACTTTCGTTCTGTGTATCAGTCAGTTCACAGTGTTTTGTTAAATTCAATGTTATGATTTTTATAATTCGAATTTTTTATTGTTGGGTACCATGCTGTAACGAAGTTACTATTTTCCCGCTATATTTATCAGCCAAAAGCTCCCTGTAAGGAATTAAACCCCGCTTGAAAGTAATAATAGGTCTAGAAATACCATTCAGGTTCGTGATGAATCCGTGAATCACCCCTAACCCGATAAATAGGCTAAACACCCTCCGTAGCTCACGCCAATACCGCGAGCGTGGTTGTGAAGAACGAACGATTGGTAATTGCGCGCGCCAGCGAATCGAGAACGAATGATTGAAACAACAGCGATTGGTATTGGAAATAAACGTCGCGGAGCATATTGAGTCCCCTGGCAGTCCTCCGAGAGCAGCCCGAGCCAGCAGTCCAGTCGAACCAAGAGTATACGATACCGAGCTGACGTCACGATAAAAGCCACCCAGTACAGTTGAGTCTAGACAGAGACGCACGCACCGAGCTGACGTCACAGCCGTCGCCACCGAGAACATGACACTGTGTCCGATCAGCCGTTGACGTCACGAAGGAAGGGAGGCCGATATTCTGGACGTTGGATCAAAGGCGAGAGAAAGCAGTCAGTCGTTCCGAAGCAGCGAAGCCAGCCAACACGCCAGAGAGAGAGTTTTCCGCCAGAAGCACGAGAGTACAGTTGAGGCGCACGCACCGAGCTGACGTCACAAGCACGAAGGATTTTTACAAGCTGGGTAATTATTCTGTGAAAGTATAATTTGTATCGCAAGCGACAGAGTCCACAAAACGACGCGCGCATATAAGTCGTTCGAGAGGGATTCGGGAAAGAGGGAGAAGCCGGCCGTAGTTCCGTTTCGACATATTTCAAAGAATTAGTAGCTTGCCCAGCCCAGCAGAAGCAGTCACGCGGCCGACTAGTATCCAGAGTGTGAGCCAAAGACCGAAGCAGTCCACGACCGTCCCGGGCCTTGCCGAAGCAGTGAGATCGGAGTTTGGTAAATATGTTGTATCAGGTAAAAGACATCAGGAAATGTTTGTAAGTACCGCAGACGCGATGTGCGCATGATCGTAAGAGGCACATATATATTTCAAAGCTGTGCTGGTAATTTCTGCATACGAGTCCGTACGACACCCCCACCGCAAGAGCTTTTGGTAGCTAAAATTACCCCGCTTGCTTGAAAACACCCTCCCCGCTTCCTCTGTATATAGTGCTTGCCATGGTTTATTTGTGGTGATAACTTGAGGCCGCCGTCAGCCGCCCTTACTGTATTTCATTATTTTTAATATACCTGTTTATCCTGTTCTTAGTATTCTTTCATTGACTATTTTGAGTAGAATTTCAACATCTAGTGCGCAGTCGCCACCCAGGTTCGAAACCCAGTTGAAGGCAATTAAAGCCTGCCTTGCTGGCCCTGTTACAGTGTCAAGACTATATTGACCCCTGGAGTGTCTTTCTTCACTGAGACTGCCTGGAGCAAAAGTGGCCTTTTCCACTATAAAGCTGAAGGTGGCGCCCGAGAAAAACCGAGAATAGTGAAAAGCGCCAAAGTTTGATAATAGGGGGAAAACCCCCTTTACAAATTGGCGCCCGAGCAGGGACCGTTTATATAGTATACCGAGACCTGTCATTTTTGACAGATGTCAACTTCGACTCAAAAGAGAGTCAATATGTCGAGTGACCCCTCGTTTAATAGGTTCCCGGGGGTGTAGAACCGATTACCGTCATCCGTTTCCTTTTCGGGTTAACCATTCACGAGATACGTGGGTGAAGAGAGAGAAAGCAAGCTCGTACGACAAGGACAGTTGAAAATCCGTGAAGCTAGTTCCACAGGGTGTATAGAACCGAAATCCGTTGAAGGCTACCGACCTGTCATTTCTGACAGATTGTCAAACTCGGCTCAGAAGAGAGCCAGGCGTCCGTGCGGTACCTCCTTAACGAATTTTCGAGTGCGTAGAAGCGCTCCCCGCCATCCGTTCGTCAATAGGAGTTACGGTGCCCAAGATACGAGCACTAGACAAGGAGTTGAGTGCCGACTGTGAACCAAGTAAGATGTGCAAGCTGAAGGAGTTGAGTTTCGACTGTGAACCAAGTAAGATGTGCAAGCTGAGAGAGTTGAGTACCGACTGCGAACCAAGTAAGACGTGCAAACTGAGGAAGTGGAGTTTCGACTGTAAGACAAGTAAGACGTACGAGTTCCAAGTATTCGCCGAAGATGCCGACAGGACTAGGAAGCCCCATCGCCGTGCCAGTGACCACCACAGGCCCCCCGGATGCCCACTACCGCTGAGTCCAGGTACAGGAAGTGACCCCAACGACACCCGCGTCGGATGGGTATACCAGCTACGAAAAGAGGAGCTAGACACCGAGCTCGCTAGATTTCGCTTGGATCCAACCGGCACCGTCGACGAGAAGCGAAGGAGAATCATAAAGTTTCTCCGAGAAGGACGAGCAGCATCACCCGCACCGACCGTCACCAACCCGTTTCCGTTCCCCACGACGACCAAGGAGTTGCCACGACAACCGCACCGCCGCCCGTATTACCCACCATCACAGTAACGAGCACTGGAAGTCCGATCATGAGCAACGTACTCCCAGGAACCCTAGTAGGAGCACAGGCCGCCCCACTGCCGCCTACCACGAGTGTAGGGATGGCACCATTACGAGTAAAGGACTGGAGAGTGACCTTTAATGGGACCAACGACCCCGCCGCCTTCCTCGAAAGATTGGAGGAGATTCGAGAGTCCCAAGGCATCACCGCAGACCGCCTCCTACAAGCTATGCCAGAGTTACTGGAAGGGATGCCGGCCCTCTGGTTCAGAAACAACCGGGCATGCTGGCCGAGATGGAAAGGCTTTTGCACCGCCTTTCAGGACTTCTTCTTCCCCGTCAACTACCGAATTGACCTGGAAGCGGCTATCAGCAGGAGGACACACAGCCTGAGAGAAAGTACGGCAGCCTACATCACCGACCAGCAGACGCTGATTCGCCGCCATGGTGGAATCCCGCCAGACCAGGAGTTGAACTGGCTATACCGCAACCTCCACCCAGAATTCCGGCGAGAAATCAGAAGGACGGACTTCAACGACGTGCAGGAGTTCGCCAAAGCTGCTAGAGAGTACGAGCTTTTGCGAGCAGAGATTGAACAAGCTCAGAGGACGACTCCAGCGCCGCTTTTGGCACCATACAGGACCCCGGCAGCTCCACCATTGGTCACTAGGGTTGCCCAACTAGCCACACCGCCCCCTAGGAGCCCAGTAGTCCAGCCAGTTATGAGCCAAGGCAGCCCAGTTATCCGCCGCCCCATCGAAGGAAACCGAGAGTGTTGGCAATGGGGGCAGACAGGGCATTTTAGGAGACAATGCCAATCAGCCCCAAGGATATTCTGCTCCCGATGCAAGCGAGACGGAGTGTTGTCTCGTGATTGCCCATGCCCACGGCCGGAAAACCAAAACCACGACTGGAGGTACGTGCAGCCCCGCTCCCATGACGCCTCACCTACCGTCATCATCGCTACCACCGACCACCGACCGCATCTTTCCGTCAAGATTCCCGGTGGCACCGCTGAAGCGCTGATTGACACAGGTGCCGTAATCTCCTATGTCGGCGACAGGATAGCCAGGCAGTGGAATCTGCTAGGAGTACCGAACACTCCAACTGCTACGAGTTTCGCCCGACTGGCCAATGGAGAAACCGTTACCGTCCCCGTAACGTATCACGTGGATATCCGAGTTGGAGAACACCGCTTTGAGGAGTCTTTTCTGAGTGGACTGTCATCCGATATGGTCCTAGGAATGGACATATTGAGGAAAAGGCAGTTTGGACTCGACCTAGGAAGTGGCCAAATCTTGGTAGAGAACCAACCCATTGCAAGGGAAGCTCGGCCCGTACCATGCTTTCCAATTGGAGTTATTGAGCCAAGACCGGCCCTGACACTTTCCAGAGAGGAAGAGGACCACTTGCAAGACTTCCTACAGGACGAGTTACGCCCATTCGAGGACATTCATGGGATAACGCCGCTGGTAGAACATAGGATCCGTCTCCAAAATCCAGAGCCGATAAAGCAGCGATACCGACCCCAGAATCCCAGGATGCAGGAAGTTTTCAATCCCAAAGCTGACAGAATGCCACAGGAGAACATCATAGAACCCTCCGAAAGCCCGTGGAGCTCGCCAGTAGTCATCGTCCGAAAGAAAGATGACGAGCCGAGGTTTTGCAGCGACTTGCAGAAAGTCGATTCCGTCTCCATGGAGAATGCGTACCCGTTGCCGTTCATCAACACCTTCTGGACCGATCAAGCCGCCACCCGAAGACAAGGACAAGCAGCCACCGCCCCAGCAGCTCCGGAACCCCCTCTGACTCTATACCTACCCGTCAACAGGGATCTGTGCTGGCACTGCGGTCAACCAGGGCACACGCGCACCGTGTGCCAACGAAAACAGCCCCTCCTGTTTTGCTCCCGATGTGGCATGAAGGATGTCCTCTCTCGGGATTGCCACTGTTCCGACCCAGCCGCCCAGAGGAGACCAGCCCAGAGGAGACCAGCCCAGAGGAGACCAGCCCAGAGGAGACCAGCCCGAAGGAGATCAGCACCCATGTCCATGTTGATGTCGTATCCTGACCCGCATATCCCCGATGCGGAAGTTCAGCACCCATGTTGATGTCGTATCCTGACCCGCATATCCCCGATGCGGAAGTTCAGCACCCCCATGTTGATGTCGTATCCTGACCCGCATATCCCCGATGCGGATGTTCAGCACCCATTCCAGTTTGATGCCGTAGACACACCCATCGGATCAGGATGCGGAAGCCAGCATCCAATCCAGGAAGTATTTTTTTTTATTAGCGCACATCCCCGATGCGGATGTTCAGCACCCATTAGTTTGATGCCGTAGACACACCCATCGGATCAGGATGCGGAAGCCAGCATCCAATCCAGGAAGTATCTGTTTTTATTAGTGGGGTATGACTATTTTTTTTTTCATTTATGACTGGTAATAGTTTTTATTTTTGTTCAATAATCATTGTACACAGTAGTCCTGTTTGTTGCTCTCCGGCATTCAGGCAAGAGTTTATTTTGATTTTCATTTGGAATAATTTGAGGTCCACATTTAATTTCATTTCATTCCGTAATTTATGTATCAGGTGGATCTACCCCGAATAAAGGGTTCGACTATTAGGGGGGTAGGCACCTGGCGGGCTATACTGTTATATTCCGAATGGACCTGTTTCTTTTTTGTTAGAACATAAGGTTGCTAGCCGTCCAAGTTTTGAGAATGTTCACAGCAAAACGAGTTAGTTTTCAGGTCCCTCTGACCATACGAACGCATGTTAAAAAGAAAAAAAAAGTTTTTTTTTCTTTTTCCCCGAAGTAGGAAGGGTGTGTAACGAAGTTACTATTTTCCCGCTATATTTATCAGCCAAAAGCTCCCTGTAAGGAATTAAACCCCGCTTGAAAGTAATAATAGGTCTAGAAATACCATTCAGGTTCGTGATAAATCCGTGAATCACCCCTAACCCGATAAATAGGCTAAACACCCTCCGTAGCTCACGCCAATACCGCGAGCGTGGTTGTGAAGAACGAACGATTGATAATTGCGCGCGCCAGCGAATCGAGAACGAATGATTGAAACAACAGCGATCGGTATTGGAAATAAACGTCGCGGAGCATATTGAGTCCCCTGGCAGTCCTCCGAGAGCAGCCCGAGCCAGCAGTCCAGTCGAACCAAGAGTATACGATACCGAGCTGACGTCACGATAAAAGCCACCCAGTACAGTTGAGTCTAGACAGAGACGCACGCACCGAGCTGACGTCACAGCCGTCGCCACCGAGAACATGACACTGTGTCCGATCAGCCGTTGACGTCACGAAGGAAGGGAGGCCGATATTCTGGACGTTGAATCAAAGGCGAGAGAAAGCAGTCAGTCGTTCCGAAGCAGCGAAGCCAGCCAACACGCCAGAGAGAGAGTTTTCCGCCAGAAGCACGAGAATACAGTTGAGGCGCACGCACCGAGCTGACGTCACAAGCACGAAGGATTTTTACAAGCTGGGTAATTATTCTGTGAAAGTATAATTTGTATCGCAAGCGACAGAGTCCACAAAACGACGCGCGCATATAAGTCGTTTGAGAGGGATTCGGGAAAGAGGGAGAAGCCGGCCGTAGTTCCGTTTCGACATATTTCAAAGAATTAGTAGCTTGCCCAGCCCAGCAGAAGCAGTCACGCGGCCGACTAGTATCCAGAGTGTGAGCCAAAGACCGAAGCAGTCCACGACCGTCCCGAAGCAGTGAGATCGGAGTTTGGTAAATATGTTGTATCAGGTAAAAGACATCAGGAAATGTTTGTAAGTACCGCAGATGCGATGTGCGCATGATCGTAAGAGGCACATATATATTTCAAAGCTGTGCTGGTAATTTCTGCATACGAGTCCGTACGACACCCCCCCACCGCAAGAGCTTTTGGTTGCTAAAATTACCCCGCTTGCTTGAAAACACCCTCCCCGCTTCCTCTGTATATAGTGCTTGCCATGTGTTTATTTGTTGTGATAACTTGAGGCCGCCGTCAGCCGCCCTTACTGTATTTCATTATTTTTAATATACCTGTTTATCCTGTTCTTAGTATTCTTTCATTGACTATTTTGAGTAGAATTTTAACATCTAGTGCGCAGTCGCCACCCAGGTTCGAAACCCAGTTGAAGGCAATTAAAGCCTGCCTTGCTGGCCCTGTCACAGTGTCACGACTATATTGACCCCTGGAGTGTCTTTCTTCACTGAGACTGCCCGGAGCAAAAGTGGCCTTTTCCACTATAAAGCTAAAGGTGGCGCCCGAGAAAAACCGAGAATAGTGAAAAGCGCCAAAGTTTGATAATAGGGGGAAAACCCCCTTTACAATACATAATTTTCTATTTATGCTTAATTGCTGCAAAATATCAAGTTTACTTTCGATACTGCTGGCGAAGGATGAATGGCACCAGGGCCTCAATGAAACGGTGTCACAAAGGGGAGTTCCGGAAAACATGGCAAAATCTCGTACAATACAGCCTCAGCTGTCTATGTGGAGCAACGAAGTGCTGAACCAAACTCTTCCCCCACACTGGTGGAAGCAATGGCCACTGACAGTTAGCACACCAGAGATGAGGGACCCACGGACCCCACAGGACCTGTCGAGCAATCGAAAGTTGGGAAGGCTACTGGTAGAATAACCGAAAAAATAAAAAACACAGACTTCGAAAAAATGAAACTCTGCGGTGCTCCGCGGTAAAAGCTGATTATAGCGAGAGAAGTAGAAGCTGCGACATGGAGGTCTGCAAAACCTGCGGAGCAGGAAAGCACAGAAAAACTCTCAATCCAAAAACAAACGAAAGATTCGTTCACAATCCACCGAACTCAAATGGCCTAGGGACATTCAGATATCAAATTTAATTCAAGATGGCTGACCAGCTACAAGCTGGTAAAGTGCTCTATGATAAAAGGGCAAATAGTAAGACTTTTGAATGTTGTAAATCCAAACTAGTTGGTGTTACAGTGTGCATAAAATGTGGGAATGCTTTCCACAAAAGTTGTGTAGAAAGAAAACAATACCATATACTAGATGGAACAAGAATAGTGTGCTGCAGTGAGAAATAATCAAAAAACATCCAAGGATATGTGGCCGTAGGGCAACAAGGTGAATCATCATCACAAGGTACCAATGTCGATAGCAATATCAATAACTTATTAATGGAAATTGATTTGCTGAGAAAACTAATTGTCGAAAAAGACGCAAAATACGAAATTCTCTGGGAAATAAAATGTTATAAGATGAAAAAGTGATGTTTTTAACTAAGACCAACAAAAACTTATCAACAGATAAGCACACAGATGAGGAAAAAAACACCACCACTAACAAAAACAATATATCACAACTGGAATACCCAAACACTACAAAAACAACTGACCCAAATGTAGGTCAGTCACATATCATAAATACCATAAATAAACAAAGAACTGGATATGAGTCAAATAATAAGTACACAAAAGAGAAGAAATCCAATTCATCTGAAACCAGCCACCACATAGAAAGTGAAATTGAACCTCAAGTCGCCTCTAACGATAATGATAGTAACGAAAAACCTGAAGACAATTTTATTTTTCCCAGTAACAGGAGGAATACACGCAAAAATGCAAAAAATAAAAATATTGGCGCTGCCGATGACAATGATGAAGAGTTCACTGGAGAAAAACCTGAAGCCTGGATATATCTATACAGAGTCAAGAGAAATGTGAAGGACCTCAACATTAAAAAATTTGTAGAAAAAAAACTTAACAATGAAACGGTCGTAGTGAAGGAACTCACAACCAATGAGCATCGTCTTAAATGTTTCATGGTAGGCGCCGACTTCATACATAAGGAAACCTTATACGATACCTCCTTTTGGCCAAAGGGAGTTGGATTCAAAAGATTCGACTCCAAGAGATACAATAACTACAATAGAACAAGTGAAGAGAACAATTTTTCAGCATAAGTCATCCCAATATAGAGTCAAGTGAGACGCTGGAACTGGAACATGTACATTTTATGTTTTATCTCAACTTCCAAAGTATCAGAAACAAACAAACTCAAATAGAAGTAGAACTTGAACATCACTCATATCCACCATTCATTGCGGCAACAGAAACCTGGCTATCAGAAAATGAAATAGGTAGTTTTCCAATTGATAATTATTACTTGGTAAGTAGTTTTTGTCGAAACACATATCGAGGAGGAGGCACTGCATTATGGGCAAAGAAAGGCTATGAAGCAACTCCTATCTCTCTAGTTCATATATGTACTGAAAAATACTTTGAGGTCTGTGGTGCAGGCTTCAAAACCCACAAAATGTTTTCCATTTACAGATCACCCACCGGTAATTTCCAAAATTTCCTAGATAAACTTGAGATGCTATTAAATGAAGTATTCTCAGTCAGTTCACAAATATGGTTAAGCGGAGACTTCAACATTGACTTTAGTACCCCATCTAAAGAGGCATATAGTATTTTGAATATCACTGAACAGTTTGGACGAAGATCGATAGTTCATGACTATACAAGAATAAACTCGAGTACCAAAATCGATAATATCTTTACAAATGTACAGTCGATCTCTTTAGTAGTAGACACACCTATCTCTGATCACAGACTTATTATTACCTCTGTCACAAAATCACTGTCGAACTTTGCCCCGGCCGAAAAATCTTTTACGTTCAAAAGAATATTTTCCAATAATAATAAGCACCACATGGCAGAATTACTCGATTCTGGAAAATGGGTCTCTGTTTATAAGGCAAAATCCTGCGACGAAAAATATAAGAACTTTATTAGTATTCTGACATCCCACTTTAATGTAGCATTTCCCCTGAAACACCTCCAAAATAAAAGTAAAGCAAACAACACCTGGGTCTCGGAGGAAGTAAAAGCCTCTAGTTCATCGTTGAAGGATCTATATGCTCTTCAAAAAAAACACCCTGATTTAAAACCTATATATAAACAAAGGCTCAATGAACATAAAAATCTTACTGAAAACGCCAAAAAGTTACATTTCAGCAATGTCATCCAACATTCAGAAAACAAAAATAAGGCCTCCTGGTCAATCATCAATAAACTCAAAAACAAGGAACATTCAATGCAACCCAATATACAAATCTTGCAGGATAATGAACTGATTACAGACCCTAGTGAAGTTGCTAATATATTCAAGAACTTCTTTATATCAGCACCCCAAAAAATAATTGATGCTATTCCGCAAATCCCCCTCGAGGATTCTGCAGATATGCCTAATAGAACCTAACAATCCTTGGTGCTACTGCCATCCACAGAAAATGATATGATCAACATCTTTGCAAAACTTAAAAACAAACATTCTTCAGGACCTGATGACCTCCCTTGTAATGTAATCGAAGAATTCAGCTCATTTCTATTATCACCGATCACCCACATTGTGAACTACTCCTTCGAAACAGGCACAGTCCCTGCCCTACTCAAAACATCGAAAGTTATACCTGTGCACAAAAAAAACTGTAGAAATGAATTGGATAATTATAGGCCAATCTCCTTTACACCATCATTCTCCAAAATTTTCGAATACTGCATGCTAGAAAGGCTCAATCCTTTCATAGAGAAATTTAATTTAATACCAACCGAACAGCATGGATTCAGAAAAACGCGGTCAACTACTACTGCTACCACTGAGTCTATAAATAATATTCTTGAAGAGCTTGACAAAAGAAAATGTCCAATTGGAGTATTCTGCGACTTGAGTAAAGCCTTCGATTGTGTACCACACAATCGGCTTCTAGACAAGCTCTGGGAACTTGGCATTAGAGGAAGAGCACATGATTGGTTCAGATCTTTTCTTGCAAATAGAAATCAATTTCTATCATTATCCCAAAATGAGAGAGGTCTTATCTCTTCACACTACTCCACTACACTTCCCGTGGAAGTAGGAGTTCCTCAAGGAAGTGTAGTAGCTCCAATTCTATTCTCCCTGTATCTGGCAGACATTGTGAACTACCTATCAGAATTTAAAGTTATCTTGTATGCGGATGATTTGTCGATCTTGATATCAAAAGAATCTAATGATTTGAATGAACAAGGTAGTATCGAATTGATGTACAAAATTGCCAAATGGTTCTCAAAAAATAAGCTGTATATAAACTCAGCAAAAACTGAATTTCTTATCTTCCATACAAGACAAAAACAAATTAAAAATATCAACCTGACCTTAAACAACACTAACGTGAATTGTAATACCACTGTTAAGTTCTTAGGTCTCACTATAAATGATAAACTAGACTGGGAAATCCACATATCTACAGTAATAAAAAATATAAACACCAAAATATTCCAGATACGCTGTATGTATAATGTCCTGACAACCCCGGTAATGAAAGACTTCTATTTTGCAGAAATTCAATCGAGACTGGCATATGGAATCATAGTCTGGGGACAATCACCTGCTGCCAAACGTCTCTTTATTACACAGAAAAAGTGCATTCGTGCCATGTTTCGTAAACCTCAAACAGAATCTAGTAGACCTCTCTTTAGAAAACTACAAGTATTACCGCTGATTTCTCTGTACATATTGGAAACTGCTTGTTACATTTACAAACGTAAAAATACTTTACTCTGCCGTAATGAAATTCACAGTAATTTCACCAGGAATCAGCATCTGCTGAATACTCCTCTAAACAACTTAAACCTAGCGCAAAACGGACCTCTAAGTATCGGAATTCGAATTTTCAATAAAATTCCCCAAAACAGTAGAGACGAACCTACCTATTTCAGATTCAAGAAGTCACTGAAAAAATTACTAATGGAGGGCGCATTCTATACTTTGGAAGAATTCTTTGAGATGTGATTTAATGTTAGTGTATTCTGTCGTACTCTATGTGAAATTGTTTTTTTTATCATAATATTTAAATTGTAGTGTACTTTGTGTGCACTTGTACTCATTCTTGTAATATTTAATTTTTTACTCTGTAATTTTGTATTGTCCCTATACTCCAAATTCTTGACATGTCTTATAACACTTGTGGTCTTCAGATGAATAAACTTGAACTTAATACAGCGTAATGGCCAGAGGGATTCAGCCTGTGCTGGTACGAAACGCCAGATGTGCTGTTTCAAAACGCAACTGTAAATGCACTTTGCATGACCCCATCAGGAAGCGGTAGTGTAGCACTGCAATTCGCACGAGCCATTTCCAGCGCAGGGGTCTCAGCGATGACCTACGCAGACGAAAGGACAGTCATATGGCTCACGGAGACGATCGGCTCACTAGGGCCATTTTGGGAGGGTACCTCATTAAGAGTGGTCAATTGCGGAAACCTCCCCATCAGACGTAGGGTGCTGTGTGTTATCTCTGGAGCTGTGAACGAAGAACCATCGGAGTTCAGTTGAAGACTGCAGATAAGGAATGGACTCTGATGAGCCTCATTACCGATGAGAAAGGTGGGTAACTCCTGCCTTCTTGGTGAACGATGCAATTCTGAGCGTATTATAGAATGGGTCGAGGGAAGTTATTCTCATATCGGCCTATTTTTCTTTGGATGATCCCGAACCACAGTGCCGCAGAGGCTGTAGAGGAGCTGATGGAGGCACTCCAGGCAAAAAGGAGTAGGTGGCATTCGGTTACTGCCAATGAGCAGTATAAACTGAATATTGGCAGAAAACCAAGCTTAGTTACACAAAACAGGAGGGAGGTACTTGACACAAAAATGATGGTAATTTCATCACAGAATTGAATGTGTCAGAAAAAAAAAGTTGTTTCGACCACAGACACATACACACACATAGAAAAAAGACACAACAAGAACTCATCGGCAGCATATAAGTCACGCAAAAAACCATGAGTACAAACAGGGATCTAGAGCTGCAATGACACAGATGTCTGCGTTCAACAATGATTGTCTACTCATCACAAAAAACCCTAACCAGTAACGTGCCCTGGTGGAATGCCGAACGTGCAAGTTCAAGGAGGCAAAGTAGGATATATTCCAATATCACCAATGAAACTGAAAGGTCGGATGACTACAAGAATCCCTTGATCAGTTATAAGAGGGCACTGGACAAAGCCAAGAGAGACTCGTAGAGAAGGTACTGTGAGGAGATATAAATTTCTTGAGAGCTTGTCAGAATCCGAAGAATCCTCTCTGAGGACGAACATCAAGCGATACGTTTTCTCAAAAGGAGAAGATACATGAAGGAACTCCTGAGGGTTCACTTGCCTGTGGCTCAAATAGTACAGATACCTGCTTATGGAAATGAACTGGAGGCTCTGAAAGAGGTTTGAGGGAAAATTGCACATTAGCTAAGAAGGTACCCTCTTTGATAAAGTACAATTGGCATTGAGATCATTTGAACCGAACAAATCACCAGGGCTGGAGGAGATTTGTCTAGTGCTATTGTAGAAGGAACAGAACTACTGTATGGCAGGCTTTGTGGGATACTCAGGCGGCTTGGCTCTTGGACACATTTCAAAGCCTTAGAGGAATTTGAGGGTAATTTTTTCCACCAAAACCTGCAAAAGTTCCTTGGACCGATAAGTCTTTGGACTGAAAACTCTGGAGGAGCTGGTGGATAGGTATATGACAAAAAAAGCACTGATAAGGAGGCCACTGCAGTGACACCTATACGCTCGCATGACCTGTTGCTCAACAGAAACAGCACCTACAGACGGGTAGAGAGAAAAGAGATCACGCTGGAAAACTAGCGGCCTTTTTATACATATGAGGATCTTCCAAAATACCTCTAAAGTATCATTCACTAGGTCTCCCAGAAAACGTGGGATCGAGGAACCTTACGTGGCCTGGATTGACGCAATGCTAAGAACCAGGATTCTTTTATTGGAGAAAACATAGTGATCTGGGCGGCCAGAGGATGTCCACATGGTAAATTGGGACCCAGTCTGAGATCTATGAATAAAAAAGGTCACAAAACTCTCTACAGCAGAGTTTCTCAGCACAATGATTGGGTTCGCATGCAAGAGGCCCTAAACTTGGTAACCAGATGGACGGACTTCGAGGGACTGAACATCATTCTTCGAAAATCCACCGTTGTAACATTAACTCGAAGACGAAAATTAGAGGGACTAAGGCTCATGAAACTTCGAGAAGAAACGCTACATACTGAGAAAACATTTCGAGGTGACATTGAACTCGAAACTGACCTGGAACCAACATATGACGAAAGTGACCAGGAAAGAGGAGACCAGCTCAATTATGGCCAGACGCTCTTTTGGGAAAATGAGACCAAGACTACACATGGTACACTGGCTGTACAACAGGGTAGTGAAGCTCTTCCGGTGGGGTGTTCAAAGACTCTACAAAGAATCAGAACCAGAGACGAGATAGACAGATCACTTTGTGAAACGGTTCTTTCCTGACAAATTAATCAGAGTATCTATACCAGACAGAAGTAAATGGAATGATACAGAACTGGTACACGAACGTGACTGAGATGGAGAATGGTGTGGGATTGGAAGTGTTCTGTGAAAATCCAAGGACTGTGGTCAGCTGCTCATTGGGTAATCTGTGTTTCAAAAGTTCATGCAATACTTCGATGTACGCAGGAAAATGATAGGAGAGCAATAATAGAAGACCAGCTCCATAGTATGTCAAACACGGAAGGCTCTGAGTAGCCAGAAAATGACGTCCCATTCCGTATGAACCTGCGAATATGAACTGAAAACACTGGCAGGACAAAGCTGCGTCAAGCTGATCTGGGTGCCACGACATCAGAGATTTCGAAACCGTTAGGAAAACGAACTGGGTCCAAGGCAGGCCCTTGAGATACCAAAGCATACACCGCGAGTGTGTGTTGAAGACTGGATCCGGGAAAAACATGAACACCACTGGCATAATATTCCGGGAAACAAACACGGAGAAAAATACATTGAAGGCCCGTGCTATAAAAACATCAGATTGGTGAAATTCAAACTGAAAGCAATTGAAAATCATAACTGGGCTCTTGACTGGACATGCACCAGTAGAAGTGTTACTCAATGAAATGGGACTGTATAATGGTGACCTCACCTGCGAGACTATGGGGAAAGGAGCCAGGAACAGTGTGAGATTTGGATAGCAGAAGATAATCATTTTTTGGGCAACCAATTGGTGAACTGGAGCTATACACCTCATACCGAGTAAAGGCAAAATACTATAAACTGGAAGGCTCGAATGTCATCTAAGGCCAAGGCCAGACAAGCCTTTATGGTGTAGTTTTTATTGGGTACATCTGAGGCGCAGTAGCACGAACTTCCGGACTCAGGAACTCCCATACTACCGCAACATGTCCATACAGGATTTCCTACACCTTTCAAAAAATCAATCAAATGTTCTTTTACGAAATCTCAGATAATAAGTAAATTTGGGGCATGCTTCACTCCTCACTGAATTATGAGCAACTATGTATTTTTCTGTGGTCACTCTGTTATTCCTGGAATACTTACAGGTGGAGTATTCCAGTGGATAGGTTCGGGACCAAGCTTTCATCAACTCACTTTCTCCAATATGGCGGTGTCTAAATCCAAGATGAAGAATTTTTTTTTTCGCGACCCCTTGATATGCGTATCAAACGGTTTCTTGAGTAGAATGCGAAAATTAAAAATCGAAGGTGTGAACAACGTGCTGAGGACTGAATGGCTTAGGATTGTGTAAAAAACACTATATTGAAAAAATATTTTTTTTAAGAACAACACGTTGTGAATGTACTTAATAGGAATATTTTTTTTGGTCAAACATATATTCAGGTATTTCAAACCAAACATATACCTAATGTTCACATCTTATTATGATGACGATTTCATATCACCCATTGAATCGATTTCTACAGCATATTTTCGCGCTTAACGATTTAATTTCAATATTCTATATTGATTTTTTTATAATTTTTTTTTGTTATATTTATTAGATCGTCATTTTCGTTGTTTTTTTTCTAATTCATTCAAAGCAGGGAGTATCTCATAACCGATAAAAATCTAGAAATGTCAACTTGGTTTTTAGGGGAGTTCTGAGTGTGCAGTTCCGCTATGGTGATATTGTTGAAATTATCATTGAACATCAGTTATATTTTGTGTATAGGTACAAAAATCATATCCGATAGTCAGTGAATTCATTATTGTACAAAATTTGAGTTTGCATCAACTGATTGCTAGAAACTGCGCACAATTGGATTCCTATAAATATCAAACTCTCGTCATCAACATAACATGTACGCATGCAGAAGTTTCCATAAATATTGGTTAAATCTGATTTACAAAATTCTAATATTAATTAGTATTAATAAGTATTCCCGTCATTGTGAACGAATCTATCTATTCGCAGAATTCCATTGATATTGGTGAAATTTTGACATACATAGAATTCCTTTATTATCAATGTTCAAGCTTTCACTTTCGTTGATCTGGGCATGCGGGTTCTGTCCGATCCATTTTTTTTCAAATCTAACAAATCATTTTCATGGAATTATGTTGTTTTTTGGTGTATTCCTAGACCTCCGAGTGGAATAATTTTATCTGTCTATACATATATAATCACATGTCCTGATTGACTGATTGACTGACATACGATCAACGCCCAGACCAAACCGCTGAACCTGAAGAGCAGAAATCTGCACATCTTTGATGACATAGATAACCACTGAGGAGGGTTCCTCTGATATTCCATCCCTATAAGGGTGAAAAAGGGGTTGAGAAGGGGGGTGGAAGTGGAAGTTACGTTAGTTTTGAAGTAAGAGTCATGGAAATCGGTATTGGGGCTTCTTTTTCAGATAATTTGACACATATTTCATAGTTTCTGAAAATTCAACCCCAATGGGGTCAAAATGAGGATTGAGGGTATGTATAGAAGTACCTTCAGTCTTTGAGAGTTGGGGTCATGAAAATTGGTTTTCCTTTTAAATTTCAGTGTTTTTAGAAATTCAACCCCCAATGGGGTAAAAGGGGATTTGAAAGGAATTTTAAATTTGTTTGGGGGTTCTGTCAGATTTGAGTCATTGAAATTGGTATTTGGGGTCTTTGTAACAAATAGAGAAATATGTGTTTCAGTTTTTCTGAAATTCACACCCCAAATGGGTGAAATGAGTGGTGAAAATTTGTATAGGGGTTCGGTTAGTTTTCAAATAAGGTAATGAAATTTGGTTTTTAGAAATGCAACCCCTGAAGGTGTGAAATGGAAGGGAGATGAAAATGCATATTGAGTTTCTGTTACTTCTCAACACTTTGACTGTTTGCCTTAAAAATATGGAAGGGACAAAAAAGGGCTCATCGTGTTTTCTGCAATTTTTTTACAAAATGGCGTTATGAGATAATAAACACTAATTTGAAAAAAAAAAACTGGGTAACTGGAAAATGACTGTGTGTTATATAGTCAGACACCTCACCAGTCCACATTTTTTTTATTGCCATACTAAACACGTAATATATCTAGCGATATGACACACAGCAGACAGGCGCAAACTCGTACGGAAATATGTGCTCCTCATTGTTGATCTGCGATTGTAGCATCTATAATGAGGCCAAATAATTCACTGATGTCTCAGACCAAATGTCTTCATATTCATCAGCAGTACGTTGTTCAATCAAGTGGTATAGAAAGGTGGCGATGGAAGTTATATTCGGTACATGTGTAACCAACTCCTCATAACAATATTTTCATTTTTATCTTGCAAAATAAGTGTAACATAAACTTGTGTTGTCAACTTTTTGGATATGCTTCTGAAAATGTAACTATCAATGTGATAATCACTAAACACAAACTCGAGATTTTCAGGAAAAATGTAACCGTTGCAAAAACTGCTACAAAATTTTTAGCAGGGAACAAGGAAGATCCTATGCACTGAACATATTTATGTATTGACTGTTTCTTCAATTGTCGTGCGAAATGAATTACTTTCCACTGAATCTTTCTTCTACTGCTTGAATTATTTTCTATTCGTATATTTCTTCGACCATTTATTCAGTGTTTTTACAAGCTTTCATTTAGTTTCACCTGTCTGCAATTGAATCTTACTGGTTAAATTTGACCCACCTCTAGTTGCGATTAACGTGAAATTTGTCTCAATCTATAAAATAGCAATGTAGGCTGCGGTTATTTATTTATTCATGATAAATTACATCCAGCAGGCCTAAGCACATTAATAGGTGCAAGTAATACAGTCAAGGCGAACAGAAATTTGCTTACATAAAAACCAAAGGAACAAAATATATTAGGAATAACTTACTTAGGAATTAGGTTGAATATTTTTTTTTGAATTGTGCAAAGGACAGGAAAAATATATCAACATTGGAGAAATTGTTAGCACCTCTAGTCATTGTAGATATGGGCGAATGGAAATGATGCAATGTGTTTGGAACTGGTATATGAAATGTATTATATGTGCGTGATGTAATACGTGGAACATTGAAGAACATGTAGGACAGAAGGGTGGATCTGACAATTTGGTTGTTGATAATTTCATGTATGAAGCATAAATCTCGAACCTCACTATGTTTTCTGAGAGAAATAAGATTGAATTCTTGTAGTAGCAGATCATAGTCATGCCTCTTTTAAGGTAGATCCCGTGCTTTTTGTAATAAGCAAATTCAAGAAATTTCGTCTGGACACATTCCATAGCATCAATATATTTCATATGAAATGGATTCCAAACAACACTGCGATACTCCAATTAACTCGTGATGAATAAACACTCTTCATGGAATCGAACGACTTGAAGTCTTTACAGTTACGTATAAGATTACCAAGATTTTTCATTGCGCTGGAAATGACATGTTCAATATGTTTAGAAAACATTAGTTTTTGGTTGAATATGACTCCCAAGTCTTCCGATTCGAGAATGCGCGTTAAAATGTTACCGCCTAGCTCATAATCATACATAATTTAACATTTGTTATTATTGAGATACAGTCTATTTTGGAAGCACCAGTTGTTCAGATAGTCCAAATCCTCCTGCAATGTAATGTAATTAATTTTCATTTTCAATTTCTCTGTAAACGTTCATGTCATCTGCAAACAAGAGTTCATGGAAGACAATATTTTTGGTAATATCGTTTACAAAGATTACGAAGGGATAGGGCCCAAGGTTTGACCCTTGGAAAACACCTGATGTTAGTGTAGAAGGGGGGGATTTGATCCCATCATATTCGACATAAAGTTGACGTTCAACTAAGGATGATTTGAGTGGCGACTGAATATCAGTAGATATGCCAAAGTTCGATAGCTTCTCAAGCAGTTGTTCAAACGGAAACCATGTATAACAAAAGGACTGCTGGTGTCAAATTAAAGTATGAAATATATATATATCAGCTGAGTACTACCGGTAACGAATACATGAAAGAATACTATAAAAAATAACAAAAACCTCACAGACATTTATTGAGCGAAGCCAAAAAAATGTACAACACCTCATTGATAACGAGCTTTAATAACAGAGTGAAAACAGCATGGAAACTAGTTCGAAACCATAACACAACTAAACACAATGATATAAAAAGTGTCCAAATCAGAGATCAGACTGTAGAAAATACTCGAATAATGTCGGAATATTTTGACACAATAACTAGCGCATTAACCAACAAAGTAAGACAGACAACTTCACAGAGGCACACACTTCCTGATCTGCATCATCAATCATTCAGTTTCATACCTTTATGGATATCATCAATAACATTAGGAACCTGAAAAATTCGTATGCAACAGGTAATGACGAAATCTCTACAAATACAATAAAATGTGTCGCTCACTCAATTACTACACCTTTATCGTTTATAATTAACTGCTCAATGGAAGAGGGCTTATTTCCGACAAACTAGAAAATTTCCAAAATATAACCAATTTACAAAACAGGCAATAAGGACATGGTTGGAAATTATAGACCCATATCACATATGAGCCGATTTGCAAAAGTAATTGAAAAATATATATCGGAAAACATAACGTCATATTCAGTCAAGCACAAACTATTCAATAATAATCAATTTGGATTACGAAAGGGCCGCTCAACCACAAATGCAATCGTAAAATTCGTAGATCTTTTGTATGATAATCTTGAGGCAAGTAAAAAATCACTAGGGATTTTCTCAGACTCAAGCAAAGCATTTGACCTAGTAAATCACAATATTCTTCTGAATAAACTAGACAGATACGGTTTTAGTGGTGCAGCATAGTCATGGTTCAAGAACCATTTACACCAAAGAACACACTTTGTATCCATAAATGAAACTAAATCCAAACAACTAATAAGTAATGTAGGAGTTCCTCAAGACTCAATCTTAGGGCTACCACTGAACATAATATACGTTAACGACTTTTCAATTCAAAATGCAATTATGTATGCAGATGACACTTCCTTTTTGATAAGTGCGAGTAATCTGTTATCTTTGACGGATAATGCAAGCGAAACAAAACTGGTTTACAAATAACAACCTAATTTGTAATGAAAATGATTCAGCATTTATAAAATTCAGTCATACAAGCTCAGATTCTAGTCTCCTAATCGAACAATCCTCTGGAACGATGAAGCAGGTTACAAATATTAAATTCCTACGCTTACAAATTGCCGAAAACTATGAGTGGGATAGTCACATCAATATATTATGTGAAAAAGCTTCATTCCTATGCTAGAGTAATTACCAGCTTAGCACAATTCTTGACAAAAATACTCTATACATCGCCAATTTTCACTCCATAGTGGCATATGGAATTATCACTTCGGGAATGTCACCTCATGCAGAAAGAGTTTTTGTCCTACAAAAAAGGGCGTTGAGGTCAATAGAAGGAGTTGAAAGAAGAACAAGTTGTAAAGATATATTTATTGAGCGCCGGATCCTCACGGTACCTTGCATTTATATATTTCAGCTACTTATGTATGTAAAAGCACACATCACAACATTCAAAAATCTGAATAGTAATAACTATAACGCAAGAAACTCAGCGAAACTGGGAGAACCAGCACATAGACTATAAAAAGCTGAAATGAATCCGAAATATATTGGAATCAAACTGTTCAACAAATTACCAACCGATATGAGAACATCACCAATAAAAACTTACATGAAACTCCCACCCTTGGAAAAGTCATTCTACTCCGTGGATGAATACTCAAACTGCAATCTTGAACTAAGAACTCTAGAAGTACTCCAAGATGTCTAAGGTCTAGGACCCATGAATATTTATAATATGCTCTGTTATTTGTTTTGATAAGTTTTAAAATGATTTTGACCTATTCTATATCAGTTGCTTGATCATTTTGTACTTAGTGATCCCATCTGTGTGTTTCAATACTATTTTATATCTACAATATTTCATAGCTAGACTTCTTTACTCATTTAAACTATTTTATATTCATATATTTGAATGACATATATCATTGTAATGATCCACTGGCTGAATAAATATTATATTCTGTTCTATTCTATTCTATGAGATATCCCATCAAACGCTCACCTGAAATCTATAAAGACCATATCAACTTGAGATCTTTTGTCCGATGGTCCGATTTTATTCAAAATTGGGTTGGGATTTTTGGGGGATTTGGAATTTTCATTCAAAATTAACAAATTTGAAATGGCGGCTCCAATAGGGCGGAAGAGTTTTTTAATTATGGTGCGATTCGATTCAAAATTGGGGTCGAATTTTTTGTCAAAATTAATAAAATAAAAATGGCGGTTCCATGATGGCGGACCATCTCTGTGATTATAGTCCGATTCTATTGAAAATTGATATTTGGGGTCGGAGATTACGAATTTAGTCGAAGATTATTGATTTTTTGTCATGATTCATGAACTGCAGATGGCAGCTCCAGGATGGCGGACGAGTTAATCTTTAGATGGTTTCCTCATTGAAGAAATACAGAACTTACAGCAAAAAGGCCTCATAATGACGATGCACTAACAGAAATTCATAGATTAAGGCGTACTTACTAAAACGCACAAAAAATTATAATTAGTAAAAAAACATTTTCAAAGACAAGTTTATATTCAAATGCACTGAAAAGTAAGAATAAATGCTTTGGATGTGCGTCGTAGGTGATTCCGTGAGTTAGAGATTCAAAAGATTTTGTATTCGAACTGAAAACTTTGAGCGACAAGCTATCGAATCTATAACTCACGGAATAACTCACATCGCACATCCAAAGCAGTTATTCCATACTTTTAATCGCATTTGATTGAAAACTTGTCTATGAATTTATTTTTCATTAGTTACTTCATTTGTCATATTCCTAATAACTGGAATTACATAATAAAAGTCTTGATATATGTTGATATATGTTGAAATCAAGCTTGATATATGATATTGTATTTTTATTACGTTTCTATGAATATATATGAACTAACTTCGAATGATTTTATTCATAAGGTATTTCAAATAAAGGTAGTTGCAGGCTTCGTGTAGCATGGTTTCACACATAATTAATGTTTATTCAGGTAATGCAGGTTTGTCATTCATGGACATATTTGAAACAGCACCCTCTTGTGTTGCATATTACTATCATATCGACACACATCATATCATATCAAAATGTTAAGTTAGGTTCATAGAAATTGGTATCTGAGGTATTTGTTACAAATAAAGAAATAGGTATTTCAGTATTTTTTGAAATTCTACCCCAAGGGTGGGATGCGGGGTGAAAGTTTGTTTGAGGGTTCCGTTGGTTTTCAAGTTGGGGTCATAGAAGCTCCATTCCAAATAGAAAAATATTTGTTTCTGTATTTCCAGGGTGAAATGGGTGGTTGAAATTCATATGGGCGTTCCGTTAGATTTCAATTTTGAGCCATGAAAATTGGTCTTTTGGCTGTCTTTTACAAACAAATGAATCATGTTCAATCTCATTTGGAAATTCCATTCCCAACGAATGAAAATTTGTAATAGTGGTCACAAATCATTACTTTCGTTGTCTAATCTGTTATCCCACCAAAACGAGATAACGGAACAACGCAACAACAGAATAACACGAAACGGGATAACAGAAAACGAGATAACAAAAAGCGGACAAAGCCGCAGGCATAAGCTAGGTGGAACAACCAAAGAATAATAGAAAAAAATTCAAATTCTACGCGGACGTAGACGCAGATACCATACTCAGTTACTCATAGGAAATAATTACTGAAAAAATACCACCAAAGGCAGAACTCACTGTGGTTGCAGTCGTTAAAAGGTGAAGAGTGTATGTGTGAGAAGCGCATTTCATAGTTTCGTGATTATATATGGCATAGGAATAATCTCATTACTTTCGAAAGGATGAACGTATATCTGTTTTCCTGAGTATTTCAACGAGTCAAAATACATACATCAATTGAGTTTTTCCATGAACTTCATATAAAACGATTTACTGGGATGGGGCGAGTTCATCCTATTTTCATTTATTTATTTTTATTCGTCAAATTGATCAACACACTGAAGTCTTCCTAAGAAAGGATAATAATAATAATAATGTAACCAAATAATTTTGACCATTTGATCAGCAGCTTTCAATTCAACGAAATATTACAAATCTTTCGGAAATTTGGTTTTAATGAATAAAAATTCACAACAACATCGGTGATTTCCGCACATAATTTTTATTTCTGTTGTATCGTATATGCTTGAAATCACAAAGGAAAATTGCTTTCATAAAGAGAATGTCGAGAAGTGCATTTCATAGTTTCGTGAATAAACAGGGCATAGGAATAATCTCATTACTTTCGATAGTATGAACGTATATCTGTTTTTCCTGAGTATTTTAACAAGTCAAAATACATACATCAATTGAGTTTTTTCATGAACTTCATATAAAACGAATTATTTTGATCCAAAAAAATTTAAATTCATCAACACACTGAAGTCATCCTAAGAAAGCATAATTATAATAATTCAACCAAATAATTTTGACGATTTGATCAGCAGCTTTCAATTCAACCAAATCACCCTTTTGTGGAAATTGTTGTGAATTTCCAGAGATAAAATATTACAAATCTTTTCGGAAATTTGTTTTTTATGAATGAAAATTCACAACAACATCGGTGATTTCCGCACGTAATTTTCATTCCTGTTGTATCGTATATGCTTGGAATCACAAGGAAAAATTGCTTCCATAAAGAGAATAAGCACCATAAATCATAAATTTTCAACTCGACATATAATAAACTTGGTTTCATGAGTATGTGAACTTTCAATCAGAATCACATGACAGGAACCCAGTAACGAAAAAGCATGCAGGCAAAACTAACAAACATTTGTTATAGTTTTTGAAGAATTTTTATATATTGTTATACAGGGTGTAATCTCACCTCTTGCACACCCGTGAATGACGTGTGTATAAAGCCATTTTATAACGAATTACAGTGGATAAAATCTGAAAAAAAATTGAAATTATGTATTGTTCTTTGTGAAATTCGACAAAATTTTGGATAGTGCCTCCCGCCTAATTTCAGGTGACCTGCTCAGAGAAAAACTTCGGCAATTGCCGAATGCAATGAACATTCAACTGGACATTTGAATAAGGTAGAATGCTGAACTGATTGTTTGGTGAATGTTCACATTGCAGGCTGCTTGAAATGAATATCCACTTTCAAAGTGGAGAAAACAACTCACCTTGTTTTATCCAAACTGGTGATTAGGTCAGAACAAGTTGACTTCACTTGTCACTTGTGAGAAACAAACAACACAAACAGTAATGAAAATGGAAAAACATTCCCAAATGAATATTATCTTAAAAATAATTCCGAGAGAATTCAGAACACGTGATCTGAACATTGTTGCCAGCAAGATTCTCACAGGCACGGTTTACAAAGCTGTCTATGAACGACAGTTTGTTGGATTCTACAGGTGTTTTTTGAGTGCCCGGTGAATGAAAGATCTCAATCATAAACTAATCAGAAAACAATACGCGATGTGCGCGAGAACTAATTTGAACATTAATGCCTTCGTCTCTTGAAAATTTTTTCATTCCATCAAAAAAAATAATTATATTATATCAATATATCTATTACGAAAACGCCCGCACAGTGATTGGCGACTCGAGAATCCAACCAGAATCAAAATTGACCACTTCATTCATAAATACGACGAGTGATTCATCTTGTCTCCTACTCATCAAAATACGCTCGAAACATCTTGGTGCTTAGTTTTGAGAGCCAGCGAAAAACGAAGACAAGAATGTTCGAAATAATTTTCCTACACATTGCGTACTGTTTTCTGATTGGTTGCTAATTAGGATCTTCTACTCACCAGCCAATCAGGAAACACTAGAAGAATCAGGTCAGCTTTGTGAACCGTGCATGCGAGAATTTTCCTTGGCAACAGTGTTCAGTTCACGTGCTCTGGATCACTTCAATGGTGATACTATTTTTTGAAACAAACTCCATTTGTGAATGTTTCCCTTCTCAATACTGTTTCTGTCGTTTGCTCCTTACAAGTGACTGTGATAATTATAATAAGAGCCTTGAAACAGTATGAAGTCAACTCGTTCTGACTTCATCACCAGTTTGAATATAACAAGGTTAGTTGTTTTCTTCACTTTGAAATTGAATATCTATCTCTGGCAGCTTGCAATGTATACATTCACCACACATTCAGTTCAACATTCTACATTATTCAAATGTCGAGTTAAGTATTTATTGCATTCGGCAATTGCCAAAGTTTACTTCTGAATAGTTTACCTGAAATTGGGCGGATGGCGCTATCCAAAATTTTGTCGAATTTTACAAAAACCAAAATTATTTGAATTTTTTTCAGATTTTGAACCACTGTAAATCGTTACAAAATGACATTATACACTAGTCACTCGTCATTCATGGGTGTGCAAGAGGTCAAGTCACCCCCTGTATAACTGTTGCTTAGGATAATTTGGGATCTTTCGAAGCACTGTAAAAACTAACAGGGGAAAAAAGTTGAGTTAAATATACCAAATTTCATTAAAATAATAATTGAATGGAATGCCCATCAATCCCGTTCAAACTCTTCCTGATCGGAGTAAATGCGGGACCATGGTACTAAGCAGTTTTATAAATAATCGTAATGCTGTGAATTTATATGACTATATATACCTGACTAGCGAAACAATATCTCCCGATCTTCTCTTGGAGAAAACAAGATATTTCACTAGAAAAAAACTATCGGAAGGGTCAATATTCATTTAATTCATTCTTCATCCCAATTACCACATGATAGTTCGATCTCAACCCAAAACATTTTTTTTAATACTCAAAGCTTAAGCTTTTGAAATATATGATGATGATGAACTGTCAATATATCGCTTATGGATTAGGTATACTCACCTTTTCCACCTGTATGTCCACTACCTCCTGCTCCACCACTACCTTGGCCATCTCCGGTTATTTTTACATCTGAAAAAGTTCGTACATTGATGAAAATTTTTATTTTTTTCTGTTCTACTAGTTTTATTATTCCGGAAAATGTATCACTATATGAGTGAAGAAATAAAAAAAAAACATATTTCATACGGTCTCGAAGTCTTCCGAGAAACGCTCCCAAAACCAATAGTTTTTTGCAACCTTTTTCTATCAATGTTCTCATTGTCAGCCAAATTTTTACTTTTTCATCACCACCCCGGTGGAAAATTTAGTTGAGGGTAATATCATGAGAGCTAGAAATTCAATCGCTCACAAATTTTATAAATACGATTTGAAGTCTTATCTGGTCAAACCGGAGCGAAGCTTGAGTGGTTTAATCTTTGAGAAAATCCCGAGGAAAAATCTATAAATTCGTGCGATAAAATCATCTGATATTTGATGAGAATATTTGTCGAATCACAATGATGGATAATAATTTATGCTCTATTAAAAAATTTCTACAGATAATACGATTGATGATTTCCACATGGTATCACAGTATCCTTTGTGGTTTGTTCATTTGTGTAGCATTCAGGAAACAATGTATCTTTCCCAACTCATGTAACTTCTGAGTCTCTTTCTTTTAAAATCCCACAAATGCAACTAATTTTTTAAAATGATTTTTGAGATATCGATCCACGCTTTGAGAAATAGTTGATGGATAAAAATGATAAATCGAAATAATGGTTGTTGATACGGAGTATGTGAAATGTTTCCTTCATTGAGTGTAATGTTTTGAACCTCTATGAACTCGTCACCATAAGTGGATCGTTCTTTTAAAAAAAAACTATGTAGTATGGTCGCTATGAAATCCCTGTTGTGGACTTCTGCAAAACTCTTCAGGTGAACGATACATTCCATGAAATGAAATTTTGGAGAAAAAAAGATTATAATGAATAATCCGATTTACCTCCTGTGGCATACCCCCCGTCGCCTCCTCCTCCAGCTCCCTCAATTCCTCCGCCTAATCCACTACCCAATTGCCCACCAGATTGTCCGCCATGAACACTTCCATGTGCGTCACCTAGAATAAATTTCATGACAATTTTTTATTCCATAACGGAAATGCTGACAAATGAATTGTGTGATTCTCCTGAATGGGCCAGTAATATGCTTATTGAAAATTGGCATTCGGTCTTTGATAATAGTCATACCATCATTGAAGTTACAAATGTGAGATTGTACACATGTTACAGGCAAGATGTGAATGGGTAGAGAAAGGTGCAAATTTATTCATAAGGGCACGCACTTCTTGCTCAATTTCATCAATTTGGGTACCTACTACTCTGATTGAAGTGGTAATTTCCGTTTTCCTGAATTGTCCAGCTGATATTTCGTTTTTGTGGAGATTAGTTTGTGTGATACATTTTTTTAGAAAAAGGGATCATATTTCATTTTGTTGGAAGTACTTTGAGGTATCTAATAAAACTATTGATACGAAACTACTGAAACTATTATCGGAAATCGATTATGTATTTGCTGCAAAGATATGTTAGCTTTGTTATGCCGTTTCGAGACCTTCCCCAATAAGAGATTCAAAAAAATGTGACCATATAGTGATTCAGACCAATAAATGTTGAATTACTTTGGAAAGGTTCCATTTAATCATTGTTGTGTCACTTTGCGATGAACAAAAAGCATTATTTCATTGGAAATAATCTGAAATGAACCAATAATTTGTCACTATCGACTAATTTTGACATTTCATTGGAAAAGTTTACCTCCAGTACCAGCTCCATTTCCAAGACCTCCTGCGTGTCCAGCTCCACCACCTCCTCCACTGCCGAATCCACCTCCAAATCCGCTCCCGCCTCCAAATCCACCACCACCACCTCCTCCAGATCCTCCACCTTTTCCACCACCACCTCCGAAGCCAAAACCACCTCCTCCACCACTTCCCCCTCCAAAACCGCCTCCAAATCCTCCGCCAGCTCCTCCTCCTCCTCCTCCACCGCCACCAGCACCAAATCCGCTCCCACTGCCACCTAAGAGTGTTCCTAATATGCTTCCGTGATCTTTGCCGCCACCATAATTGCCTGCGTATCTGCGAATTCTATCTTGTACTATATTGAAGGAAGTAGGGACCTGAAAAACAAAATCATTTCAGTGTTGTTTATAAATATATATTTATATATATATATATATATATATATATATATATATATATATATATATTTATATGTATATATATTTATAGATATATATATATATATAGATATATATATATATATATAAATATATATATATATATATATATATATATATATATATATATTATATATACATGTATATATATTCAAACTGTCTTAGAGTTGCAGTCAGATGTATCTTTCATCAGCCCTCAATGATTGAAAGAAAACTCTTTGTTACTTGTCAAGCTTCCGGAATGTTTTTATTTCATTCTCAAGACGTCTATGATGATACAAAGATTTAAAAAAATTGTTGGTAATCACAAGATGTGTAATACTCACTAACTTGAGGTCCAAAAGTATAAAATCGCAAAATTCTATGACTGATTTGAAAATACATGGTATTTACATAAATGAACAACAGGTTACAGATTGAAAACACATACTTATTCTAACAAATATTCTCTCAATCTACATTCGACACTCAGTCGAGATGTGTTCTGAGATACAAATTCGGAAAGAATGCTTTCCGAAAGTCGTAAATAACAGAGAACAATTAGAAAAAGTTGAAAAACTCACCAACACCCATGTAGAGAACAGACTATAATTGTTGTAGATGGAAATATAAAAACTTGCGGTGATATCCCGAAATAAGATACAGGAGGATATATAATGAAGTACATGTTATTTGGACATATGATATACTTTGTATTTTGAGATGAGTTAAAATTGTCCTGTTCTTATTTCAAAATGTATGTTTAAATTACACTAAGATTGTCATTGTCGGATTTTTCATTCAGACAATTACCTTCTGAATTAATAGATATCATCTCCGAAAATGTTCTTTTGAAATAGTTTTTTTCTGTCTTCATGACTTTGGTACTTCCATTCCATTTCGTGTTCACTACATATGACATGTTTGGCTAATGCACATGATTTTTTCTTTGTTTTGCAGTCGCTTCTATGTGATAAATTTTCTCGATGTTTATCCTAAATATGTTTTTTGGCAATCTGAACATTCAATTCTGTGAATAACATTTGGTTTGTCTTTTACTTCAATTGGATCTTTAGTTTTCGTAAAAATAAACTGTTTTCAGATTTTTTTCTAGCAATCATAACATTTTAGTTTATAAACAAATTCATCAATTTTGGTGTCACTACCCCACCTTGAAGAACAGAACAGTTTGTTTCATCTGTATATTTATTCAAAATGAAATGACTTATGCGTTTTCAATAGACAATTTTTCTTGATTGTGAAGTGATGCGATGATGAAAACTAACCTTACTTTTCTTAAATGATTTTAATGTGCTTTACAAAAAGTTCGTTCTACCTGTTACGTGGAACTCGAATAATATTTATTCAAAATGAAATGGGTTATGCGTTTTCAATATTTTTTAATCTTGTATAAAAAGGTTAATTTGAATAGTTCGGATCTCTGACTAGTACACCTGCTCGACATTCATATCTCAATTGTTGATTCAATTTGCATAAATGCCATCATTTTCATTAAAATTGATAATTGTTACTTGATATTTGATATGTGTTAATTGGAGCTGGAACAATTGATGATATTGATACAGAAGGAGATTGTATGCACTTGTATGATTTCCTTTAATGAATATAGATTGTGAAGTAAAAATATATTTATTGTCGTAGGCAAATCTGCCTTTGGGCTATAGTGCACATGAATTTTTGTTTTCCATTTTCGTGACTAAAATGTGTCATATTTCAACTCAAATTAATGAGAGAAGTTGTACTTCTAATCACTAGTGATTAAAAACCTTTCATCCACAAGTGCTTGAAAGTGTTACCTGAGTTACCAATAAACAACCATCATACACATTGCTCATAGCGCAGCAACGATGTCATATTATTCGTATCGAGTAGGCTGGTTTCCAAATTGTAACCAAGCAACGGTAGCGCAGTTTTTTATTCTTAGTAGGCTGGTTGCAATTTTGTTCCGACGAGTCAATGACACAATAGTCATTTATGGAATCATTGCAAAATTTCTTTTCATTTCTCCGTTAATAAAAAAAAAAGATTCAAAACACGTGAGTGAAGCTCATTTAATCACTCGCCTGGTTGAGGCACTCGCAGCTTCGCTGCTCGGGCGCTCAACATCCAGGTTCGTGATTAAATGCTACGCTTAACCCGCTTGTCCTTAAAATAGCTTTCATTTCCAAATAAAAATATTTTTTGTGCAAAGGCAGAGTCGCCAACGACGATGAATATATTTTTACTTCACAATATATATTGATTAACAAAAATAAATGATTTATCCTCAATTTCGAAGTTTTCACTTTGAAGCTACGACGTATTCGCCCCTTTCAAGGATTTAATACCTATTGTAACTTTCAGGTTATAATTTTGAAGTCATGAGTCATGGGCCTTCGACGTGGGTGCCACTTTCTAGTGGTGGTGAAGTTGATAATTCAGTTTCCACTGGCCACTTCATGATGAGAGGAACTTTTGAGTGGTATATTTTCAGTTTCTGCAACTTTCAAGTTAAATTCTCCAAAAGCCGCCATATTCACAGGAATATGCTGGGTCACCATTTTCAGAGAAATGAACGAAACATTCTTCAGAGATTTATTCGTCATCAGTACTGCATCAAACGTTGCTTTTGGTTTCAAGCAGCTAAGATTGATTTGAAAAAAATGCTTGCGGGATTTGAGGACATAATTTAAGAAGGGAGTTATTTCCAAAATAATGATGTTCTCCTCAAATAAAGAGTATTCAGATGGCGCGTGCTCACAATCATGCTACAATATCCATATCTCACAGTTATTTTATCTCGATCAGAAGTATAGAAATTCAATTCACTCATTTACGTGTTTGCATGTTATATATTATTATAATAATAGTCGATCAAGTGTTAGAAAAGAATCAGGCGAAATGGAAGGATGAGGAACATTCATCATGAAAATATGTTGCAGGACAGAGATCGAGCTACATATCAATCAAACAAGCGCAGTCAGTTGTTCGATGAGTCTAGTGTCGTCCAGTACATATCCACGTTTTTCCAGGTGACCACAATGAGGTTGGAATATGACTATCTGAGATCCAGGGACGGAGATCGAAACGTAGTGGCGACACAACCTTGGAAACATTCATCAACGTCAAACAATATAAAAGAACCGAGAAACTAGGGCTGAGAGAAGCAAGAGCCACCGAGAAACTGGAAAAACAACAGAAGTTGGCGGCAGAAAGAAAAAAGAGGCAGAAGCATCAAGAGTTTTTCACTTATGTGATGCAACACGGGAGAGACTTTGATCGAAACAATCTGGCCAACATATTTAGAGTCAATAAGGCTATAATGAATCATCATGCCTATGCGGAAAGGAAACAGAAGAAGGAACAAGAGAGGATTGGAAAAGGGAGAATGAGAAGGTAAATTGATATGATCAGTCAAGTATACTTTGTTCAATTATTGAATATTAGCATTCATAGGTTCAGTCACAACTTCACAAAAATTCCAAATGAAAATCAATATTTTTCTGCTCACAATGAGAACTCATAAAATTCAATTAAGATATATCGAATCTCATTCTGGAAGGAGGTTAGGAACGAAATGGTTTTTGTTTGGTTATGCTTGTGAAGTGTCTTCAGAATCATTCTAATGGAAAAACGCGTTATGGTATATCATTCGCCATTTCAAAATAGCTTTCGAATTAATTTCCAAAAGTGTGCAAAATATTACTGGCCAACATTGTTACTTCAATGTATTTGCCTTTTTTCAGCTAATTAAATAAAAATATGACAAATTCTTTGGGACTTCCTCGATTTCTTCGATAAGTTGTCTTTTCTCTATTATATCTGGATTCTTGAGACGTTCATGATTGGCTACTGAATTATTGAGGTTGAGGGCGGAAGCTGGAGAAGGCTACAGAAAACTGATTGATTAGAAAAAAGAGAAACCATTGTCCTTCCTCCTATCACAAACTGACGAATATATTGGAAATCTAACATAGATGGTCAAGCAGCATGAGTTGGAATAGAAGCGGAAACAACAACAAGAATGTAAGATACCTACCTCAATCATGTATCAGAGAAAAAGGAAAATGAAGCATTGTCAGAGTTTAAAAAAAAATCAGACGTTTATATGCTGTCTTTTCCAGGGCTAAAACTATTCAGGGTGTTTCACAGTGGAAGAAACAGAATCATCTGGAGTACGGAACGACAGATCACTGAAAAAACTTGTGAGCGTGGATAATCAAACATGCTCTTTCCGTCTAAAATATTTTCAAAAATGGAGTGTTGCTACTTGTATCAGAAAGTAGTAGCTTTATTGTTATTTCAAAAGGAACACCCCGTATGTTAAATCATTTTTGGAATCCTCATAAAATTCCTCACAACTTTCCCTGATAATTCCTTATACCTATCGTGACAGTTAGAACGACGAAAATGATTTTGTAAAATTTTTGTGCAAAACTGGAAAATAATAATTTTTTCACATTGCAAATTTACAAAATACTGCAATTTGGGTCATAGCTGCATGTAAGTATTCTGCGGATGAAACGGATCTCAGTTTCAGCATACCTACAGGAAGACTCAAAAGTAAGTTCCTTCCAGAGACTCATGAAAATGACTGAAACTAGTTTTTTTAATGGAACACTCTGTATATTATTTTTTATTTGGAAATCTGTGACATTTTCCTATTTAATTTTGTATAATTTATGTAGACCTATCTGGTACAGTTTGTGAGTTATGATCATTCATCACAGCCGCGTGATACAACCGTGTATATTATGTGGCAGTGGTTGTGGTCAAACACCTCAAAGTTTTCCAGAATCGTGGCAGCCACGTTCCGTCCACTGAAAATGCTACTTGGGGTGTGTTTGGGTTAAGATATCGGAGTCATATTTTCCATCATTAAATGCACCTCAATCTATGACCAATGGTGGAAAGTTAGTTCGCGTTGCTTAGACAATAATAGAAGACAATGGTAATTATATTATTCTCCATCTAATTCGCACTACTTTTATTCTCATATTCTAAAAGTCCACATCCTGAAATCAATTGCAATCATCTTTATGAATGCATACTTATTTTTAAATATCGTTAGTTCAACAGGAATCTCATTAAAGAAGTTGCTTTTCAAGACAATAAAAAATAACAATTATCCAACATATCTAGCGTTAATAGAATGAAAACCACAAATGCTATTATTAACAACGGGACCCTACTCATTAGCATATTCATATATCCAATTAGAATGGATACTCAAATGAATGTTAATTACCTCCATTAAACTGTCGAGAAGATGATCATTTGTTTTGAATGAACTATGGTAAACGAGTACACTGATTGAATTACATTAAAATAATCGAATTATGCATTGAGAACGCTAAGACTGAACGGAAGGTTCTATTTTCATACATTTTCGGTTTCATCTAAATACTTGTGGACAAATTGAAGTAATCTGCATTACAAAAACGACTCTGCACCACCTTTATGGAAAATGACTTTCGGTTAAATATCCTGAATTTTTGGGATGTTGGAGATTTTGACTTCCTCGGCAAAAGTGTCAATGGGCACAAAAATATCGACCGACTAGTTTTCGAGATACAGGGTGTTGAAGATGAGAAGTGAAGCTTTCTGCTCAGAATTTTCAACAATTCCGAGAATTGACAAAACGCCTATTTATTCAGGGATGGTACAATGTCACGTTGATCTCGTATCCATTATACTTTTTCGTTTAGTGCTCTACAGGGTGAACAACGAAAAATCCAATTCGATTAATTTTGAACCAACCAGCGTGCGTTCTCTGATGAGAATTGAAGATTTAATTCAGCCTGGATGAACTCCGTTAATCTCGATTGGAGTTTATTGACATTTTTTTATACAGGGTGGTCCAAAAATAGGGTTACGTCAGCCTCTCGTTTTTTGCTCGGATAGGGGAGAGCATGTCAAATATAACAAACATTCTTTAATATTGAGAACGTCGCATCGTCATTTCATGTATACTGGGTGAGTTGAAAGATACAGTCCAAATTTCTTGAAAAAATGCGTTTTTCTTCAATGAATACCCTGTTTTTCGAGAAAAAATCAGTTACATTTCATGAATTTTTTATATAATGTACGGTTTGAGGAGTCCAAGATATCATCATTGGATCACATCAACAACGTCTTTCGGGCTGACAATACCGATATACCGATTTTGGGGTATTTGCTTTTCGTCATCAGTAGAGGGTAGGTCAAGCAGAAAATGAAAAATATCTTCGAACCCAATGAGACAATCATCCATCTCTTAGTCTTCGTTGGGATGTTGTCAACCAAATGGAAAACACAATTAGTTAACGCCATCCCTTTTCGTGGGAACCAGAACATGAAAAAAAAAAAACTATTGCAACAAACGATACTCGTGAAATGTCATCTTGAATACCAAGATAGACGAAATCTGCCTGACAGAAAATTGTGACAGACACATAATGGATGGTTGATTCCATAGACCATGAAAAATGTCTCATATTGATTTGAATATCCATCCAATCAAAATAATCAACTTTTCTCAGTTTGTACTAGAATTATAATAATTATTATTTGTTGATGAATGATTCATCGTCCCATGAATTGAATAGAGTTGGATTTAACAGGAATTAGGACCAGGAAGTAAAACTATTTTTTTTTTCATCGCTGACGTTTCGGAATTAATTTATTCTTTTTTTAAAGCTCCAAGACTTAGTTTTTCCCACTCTTGGATCCAACTGAAAAACTATTGAGTAGTCGATACAAACTCTGGTCGATAAAAACACATTGGCACAAATTACACATTAAATTCTTTGAAAACTTCAAAATTGTATATAAACAAATACAGACACGTTAAAATGAAACAACACACAACCGTGTAAAGTCAATATTCAACCATACACGGTTGTGTGTTGTTTCATTTTAACGTGTCTGTATTTGCTTATATAGACAGTTTCAAAGTTTTTAATGTGTAGTTTGTGCCAATGTTTTTTTATCGACCAGAGTTTGTATCGACTACTCAACAGTCCCGTAGTTGAATCCATGAGCAGGAAAAACTTAGTTTTGAAGCTTTGAGAAAGGAGTAAATTAATTTCGAAACGTCAGCGGTCCTAATTCCCGTTAAATCCAACTCTAAATAATTATAATATTGAAAAATCAACTTCAGGAGAAATCATCAATATAAAAAATATCTCCAAATGGGGTAAAAAATTGAAATAGGTATTTTGTTCCACCCTTGAGGGGCAGGTGGGGTGAAGCAATTCCAGGATTTTATTCATCCATTTGTTTTTTCATAACTGAAAATCAAAATCCATAAAAATAAAGATTTATGTCATTTAATCAAAAAATGTCAAACAATTATATTGGTCCTATAACTCATGTGTTGATATTTAACGAGTATAAATGTTCGGTGATTTTGTAGAATTAATAATTTTATGATGGCAACGTGGATGAATAGTACTCAAAGCCTTCATTCCGAAAAATTGAAGAATATATATATATATATATATATATGGGAGCACTTTCATCATCATCAAATAAACATTTTCCATTTACTTTGATATTTTGTCGTCTTAATGTATTCTATAAATATAAAGGATGTCAAAATTTGCGTTTGCAAACTATTTCTATATGGATGATGGAAAATATTTCTGGATGGTTTGGCTATGTTGCTTATATCCTCCTTTCTTATATCCAAAATATGAAGAAACTGAAAAATCGGAGATAAAATCCCCTTTCTGATGTGCTATGAAAAATTATTTTCAAATATACAATGTCCTGAACTCAATTTTGATGGTTGTCTCATGATACATATTATATATTTGTGTCAGTATACATAGTACCTTTTTCAGAATTTGGAAATAGGTCTGCTTATTACTGATATTGAAATAAAAGCTAGAAAAGTCAAGATTCTTCCTTCTACACTTCCTTTATCAAGATGATTTTGTTTGGCACATAACTGCTACATTCTGATGAGGGAATAATTGACATGCTGGAAAATATACATATATTATTTCGAATTATTTTCAAAGATAAGAATTCCTCAATCCATATCTAGTTATACTCGAGTCCAGTCTTCAAAATAACTAATTTTTGATGGACTGGAATTTTCAGAACCAAATTTTGATGGAAAAGGGAATGGAAGTTAATCTGCCTCCCCTGGCCTGTCGATGAAATACAAATTAAAGTTATTTCAGTTTCCCCTCTTGGGTTTTTTCTATTGAGTGGAAATATCTTGAGCGAATGTCGTAGACGAGAAACGATTATGAAATTTACTAATAAAAGTGTTGCTTAGTAGAAAATTAATGATAACCATAAAACTAGTATTTTTCTTTGCTATTTTCTCTCAATAAAGTATACTCTTTTCCATTAAAAATACAGAACAAATATTTGTATTGTATTGATTCTATAAATGCGTAACTTTTTATTTACCTATATATCAACATGAAGCATGAAAATGCAATAACAAAGTTTCGACTAATCTATAAAATTCATTGGAAACCTCCAAACTGTATCAAGAAAAATCTACTTGAACAAGTGCTTGGGCACTTCCCATTTGATCAATCGGCTGGTACGTCTGCTATAAAATTATAGCATCAAACTTCTCATGTATAGGGTGCTGAAAATTTCATCTGTTCGATTTCACTTTTCAACGGGTAAAATTAGGTACTATGATGACGTTTCAGAATCGAACTATTCGTTTCTGAAGACCTGCCGCTCTGAGTTTCGTGTTTGCTCTATGCTTAATTCTATAGACTTAGAAATATTTATTTCTGTTGAAATATTTGAATCGATCAATATGTGCTAAATAAATTGATATCCTTGGAACTTTTTCGTAATTGAAACACTTAGTAATTGCATGCCAGTGAGATCAACATCAATATTATTCAGCAAAATTCAAAATAAAATAGGATACAAATATATTTATTCAATTCAATGTCCTATTGTTGGCATGACCAAGCAGTGATTTGACTAGAATCATGCGTCATACCTAGACACATTTTTGGGGATGGACAGTCTTGCTATCTATACCGAATACCTAATCAGCGGAGTTCAATCAGTTTAATGTTCATTCAAAATGACGGGTTTTTGGTAACAAGAAAATGCGAAATAGTCCCATAACTGTGACTCAAATTTATGATATGAAGTGAACATTGAATGTTTATGAAGAATCTTATAGATTCGGAGCTCAATTGTCTTGATGAAAGTTATTTTCAGAGTCCAATATCAAATCACTATATGTAGTAAGCTCAAAATCCCACATAGAATCAATCATATTTGCACTCCCCCATAGTGATTCATTGTGTTGACATGTAACTTTGACTGGAGCTGGTACATTTATCGCGAAGCTTCATGAGTATAAAACAGCGATAAAACACTCAGCACTATGAAACTCATATGATTGGTTGTCTCTGAGAAATATCAGGCCATTTGATTGGTTCAAAAATAGTTAGGAAAATGGACGCTTGAAAATTAGCCAAAATTTTGAGGAAACATATCTTCCTATCATGTGATTGAAATACGAAAGCGCAGCTTATGTTGCTTATCATTCGCTAAGGCCTCAAGTTGCACGAGGAGAATTTTTTTGATGACAAGTTATACATTGTTTTGCTAAGATCGTTTATCACGAATGGTATTCGGTAAAAAATATCCATCTTATCACAATAAAAACTGTGAAGAAGTTCCACAAATTATATTATATCCTAATTGTCAACAGAAAACGTCGCCATAATCCCCTTCCCGCCCAAATCGTAGAAATCGTTTTGTTTTTTTTTGCATTTTATTTTGGTATTTCTGATTCAGAAAAGATATACATGTTCATACAGTGTGAAAAATATCCTGTGAAGACTGTGAAAAAACCGGTATAATATGAACAAATCCGAAAACTCAAAGAAAATAATTATATATGGTCAAGAAACTGAGGAAATATATCTAAGCAGGGGAATTAGCATATGTCAACCTATTAAAAGAACTTTATATGATTTTAGAAATCCAATAACTCCGTAATCATCCGTATAAATTTGTCAATCACTGATGAAAATTCCTGACAGAAATGTTGTAGATCAATATTTCTCATTCTTGAGAGATTTAAGTGCAAATTCTTCAAAATGTCTTCAAATTTTGAAATACAACAAATGGTTCTGTCTTTATCTATAAGAATAATATAAATTCAAATGATTCTCGGATGATGTAATTACATCACTTCATTAGTAATCCACAGACAATTTCATTATTCCTTCATGAATCTAAAAGAAACATCCATAAATACCTTTCTCGCTTCCAATTCTTCGGCGAATACATTTTGAAGGATTACTAAGGTCAGAACTAGCACCACATGTGGTTTCAGCCACTTCATGATTGATTATGTTCTCTTTTACTATTCATCCCAGGTTTTTATAGTTCATACAATTCTTCGTCATACATTTTTTATATTGACAAAGATTTGTAGTCACGACCGATGAGTTTTATACTCAGGGAGCCAAAATAATAATGATTCATGGAATATATTGCTGAGGTATCGAACATATATTTTTAAGGAGAAAATAACAAAAATTTGTTTTGAAATTGAGAAAAAAATATGGAATTGACAATGGAATCACAGATTTGAAATTATGATTAGCAATACACTGAAAGTTTTCAAAGATTCAAGTTGTTTTATTTTTGTGTTTAGTTCGACAAGAAAAAAACTGATCTGGTTCTTCTGGAAATATTAGAGAGAGAGAGAGAGAGAAAGAACAAGTAGGAGCTGCATTTTCCAGCTTTTGCAACATATTTTGAAAGCTTTTTTCATCTAGATCAACAAACAACATGCTATTACAAAGGAACATCTCGCTTCTGAGAAAATGTATTGATTGGTAAATGTACGAAAAACCTTGTTTTGATGAACGACTAATCAACGTAATCCTCCATGTATTGTTATTCTGTTCATAAATTGCCGATGTAACTCCAGTTATTGGTATAATAATTCCACTATCAAGCAACCATCAGTACATTGATGTCAGGGGCTATAATGTTCGTAATTGTTTTCCTTATTTCCATTTCAACGGGATGATTTCTCCGTTCTGTGTAATATTAATTAATAAGTTTGAGAATTAAGCATCACCATCCAAACCATGATTGAAAAAAGTTCATTTTCTGTATGAAGTGACGATTTGACATTGTAGTAATCCTTGATATCGTATAATATTATGATATGTCTCGGTTTATGTATCGCTTCTCTATGTAACTATACCTTGTTCTCTTCTGAACATAATGTAAGAAGTAGCACCGGATGAAGTGCTGAAGATTAATACTAATGGATCTTTGCTGAAAATTCCACTCTGGATTCATCGGGAAAACAACCCCCGAACATTACACCTATTGACAGTCACATGCCCGAGATCACCTTTCGCCAACGTACTATCAGAAAGATTTTGCTGGGTCTCAACACCAACAAAGCCTGTGGATCTGATGGAATCCCGCCGATTGTTCTCAAGAAATGTGCCCCCGAACTAACACCTGTTCTTTGCAAGTTGTTCAACCACTCTTACAATTTGGGGGTATTTCCGTCCAATTGGAAAATGGCAAGAGTACAGCCAGTCCCTAAAAAGGCAAAAGGATTGTCAACGATAGGCAATATGGCTTCCGCCATCAGACCCCCTAGCAACTACAGACCTATCGCACTGCTATCTATTATTTCAAAGGTCATGGAAAAAGCCATCAACATCGAGCTCATAAATATCTGGAAGACTCAGGAATTGTCAACGATAGGCAATATGGCTTCCGCCATCAGAGATCAACTGGTGACCTGCTCGCTTACGTCTCACATATATGGCAGCTATCTATTGAAAAGTATGGAGAAACTTTAGCTGTGGCATTAGATATCTCCAAAGCGTTCGATCGAGTTTGGCACCAGGGACTCCTCGCCAAGCTTCCGTCTTATGGCTTGCCCCCTCAGCTGTGTTCTCTGCTCGCTAGTTTTCTCTCAAACAGGTCTCTCCATGTAGTGGTCGATGGAGTTTCATCTGACACTCTACTCATAAATGCTGGTGTTCCGCAAGGATCTATTCTCGCACCAACACTATTTCTACTTCACATCAACGACCTGTTGAAAGCAACTTCATGTCCAGTACACAGCTTTGCCGATGATAGTACCCTCCATACCGCTTTATCTTCCAGGGCCCCTATATCAGCCCGTGAAACCAGAAATGAACGAGGAAGAAATGTTAATAATATAAATATGGACTTAGCAACAATTCTCGAGTGGGGATCTAATAACTTGGTAGAATTAAATGCAAACAAAACACAAGCATGTCTTTTCTCTAGGAAAGCCGATCTCACTGTGCCTAACATAACTTTGTCAGGAGTAACCATACCACTGAAGTCATCCATATCGATGCTTGGTATTACTATCAGCAATAACCTTTCCTGGGAAAATCACGTGAGGTCCATTGCCAAAAGTGCATCCCAAAAACTTGGTTCTTTGTTTCGTGCCAAGAGCTATTTCACCCCCACTCAGCTGCTTATGATCTATAAGGCACAGATCCGACCTGTCCTGGAATACTATTCCCATATTTGGAGCGCGGCACCTAAACATATCCTGAGGCTATTGGATTCTGTCCAAAAAAGGGCAATTCGTCTCATCGGTGATGCCTCGCTTACAAACTCGCTCACTTGTCTGGAACACCGTAGAAAAGTTGGCGATTTGTCTCTATTTTATAGATATTTTCATGGGCGATGCTCTTCTGAAATATCAACAATCGTTCCTGCTTTAGCAGTCTCTTCGAGACTAACACGTCAAGTTCAGTCATCACACCCCTTCGTGGTCACTTTGGAGACCTGCAGAACATCACTTTCCAAAGACTCGTTCATCCAACGAACAGCGAGGCTTTGGAACTCATTGCCTAGGGAGGTGTTCCCCGAGGCATACAACCCCCAGAAATTTAAGAAGAACACCAACTCCTACCTTCTTTCCCTTGGTTCCCACGATGTTCTCTGAACATTACAGGATATCCCTTTTCGTGGGAACCAGAACATAAAAAAAAAAAAAAACTTTATATTGAAGACATCAAGAGCAATAGGTATGTCAGCATCTTCAGTATTCGTGTATTTCTCTATTTTAAATCGTCCATATTAGAAGTAGATAATAATGAGGGTGGCCGATCATAGAAAAATTCTGAGAAACAATCTCATTCAAATTTGAAAATAGGAAGATACAAGAACTATTGTTAAGCGTAGAATTGAGCCAACTCGCTCAAATCATCCGAGCACTGAAATTGTAATTTGGACAATGCCAAAATGGCCTTATTGGAAATTTCATTGAGTTAACGCAATATTTTTGCCCAAACCAAATGTCATGGTGAAGAGAGAATCAATAACCAACCATTCATTATCGAGTTTTCCAGATTTATCACCGTTTTTTAATGGTATGGATGATTAAGTAATTATTTTTTGCATCTTGTAATGTTTTAGGAAATAATTATTATTGTGGACAGGTATATTATTTATAATATATGATTTGATATTTGAAGTTGAAACCGTAATGGGAGTAAATAACAAATTACGTCTTGGCAGAAAAGTTACCCGCCGTTTGCTATATGGCAGAGAGGACGTAATTTGTTCAATAACTAATGGAAGTACTGCAAATGCAGTATTTTGTCCTCTTTTCATTTAATTCATTCATTTCATTCATCAATTGATTTCATAATGATTATGAATAATCCTGAGCTCTCTTTAGCATTACTCTCTATAGCGTCAAATATAGTCGTAACCATTTACATCCATTGTGGTCGTAGAAAAGTATATTTTCTTTCATCTCATCGTTTTTAACATAAGTATCTGAACCACAATAAAAACGGTGAAATGAATATACTTCTAGCATATGTCCCTATGAGATAGTTTTCTTCACATTTCTCAATGCAGCGTTCAGATCGACTAAGATCAAAAAGATCTGAGATATTTTGAATGAACTCAAATTCAAGATGGTGGCCACAGCACATGAAGTTCTTTCTCAGTTTGTTCTAAATGTGCATCTTCCTTGGACTACATGGAAACTTCAAAACCCTGCCTTTCAAAACATTCAATGTGAAACAATATCTGAAAAAATGTTGAATCGAATGGGAGAAGAACACGTGCATGACCTTACAAGGGTTCCGTTTTCATTGATGTACGGAGCCCTGGACATGAATTTCACGAATGTATATTGCTATTTTTGAGCTAATATCACATTCATATTCATTATAAATGTGAATGTTGTTAGTTGAGATCCAATAATCGGAAATGCTCTTTGGCGTTACCCTCTGGGGTGTCAGACATGTTGATACATAGAGAGAAATACCAAAATAAAAAACCGAAAAATAAATATAATTCTAGCGTCTGTTCCTATGAAAAAATTCATTATTTATTTTTTAATATTCTGTCAATTATTCTAACAGATTTCAATCACTCGAGTGTACTAATTTGTCTATGTGTCGTCACTTTTTCGTCATTACTTTTTTTTTGTTGAAATTGCTAGATTGAAGTTTGCAGGGTTTCCATAACATCGTGATTCCAAGTTATCCTTATTCTGCAGCCATCCTGCGAAGGATAACAGAAATAAGGGAAGTAGATTTCATTTCGGATACTGTCCGCTAGATAGCGATGGCGCCCTACGTATATGCATGGTTGAGCTAGTCCTCATTCTAGATGGCGATGAGTGTTCAAGCAATAACTTAATGTACACAAATGGTGGGTACAAATTTGTACGAGGCGGTTTTCGAGATATTTGTCACCCCTATGGAAATTTCGCTATTTGCGTAAAATAAAGATAGATACAGCATTTTGAGGACCAAGGCGAGGCAAGGACTTAAAAAAAAAATTTCTGCAAATTTACTGAAGCAAAACAGATGAAAAGATACATTTTTCATTCAAACATAATTGCCATAGGAACATGCCCTCGTTTCATTCTGCAATTGCAGGAATCACGTATTTGACGATGCTAGCTTACCGATTTCTTAAGAGCAGTAGGTAGAAAAGGGAAACATTCTCAATTAAATATTGATAAAAAGATTTTTCTGTGAATTGAAAAATCCACGATTAAAATGAAGTTATTTTTTTTTTGTGAATGTCTAACAGAAAACAACTACTTCCCCGGCTAAAGCCACGCTGGACATTGAACTACATCTGATAGATATTCTAAAAAGGCCCTAATTCAAAAGAAAAAATCTGAAATTGAAAATTTGCATTTTCATTCAGATAGTTATTTGATTTTCTATTCCAGTCTTGATTAGGAACTCATAAAGATGAATGAGGCAAAGAAGAATGTTTTCCAAAAGAGAGTACTCACCAGAAATCATTCGTAACATTGACGCAGGAGGGACATCGCATTCAGTAGGTCTTCAATACATTTTTGTCGACGAAAATCTATTTCACGCTTCCACGATCATCAGGAAGACCGGAAGAAATGGGAAACACATTTTTAAGAAGCAATCTCACTTTGCAAAGATGGAAAAAGTTAGAATCATTTCTTTTGGAGAGACACTTTGAAATTAGTATTTTCTGACATAAAAACCTGTCATGGGGTATGATAGATTCCACATCTGATTTTATGAACATCCTGTTTATAATTTCAACAAATCAAGCAGTAGGTAGATTGTGACGTCATCATCCTCGATATTCGTGCATTTTCCTCTACGTGCCATTTAACCACAACTGAATGAGATAATATCACAAAGTCAGGTGTTGAGATACGATTTCAATACGACAAATGTAGATAGTGATGAGGGTACTCTCAAACGGAAAATTATTGAAATTGCCTTTCAGAATAGTGTCATAAAGCATAAGTTTAATAAATCCAAAATTTAAATGTTTCTTCTCCTAAAGGCCACAAGGGCATTTCAGTTCCTGTTCTGCACTCGTTTGTATCTCATAATTAAATCAATACCCTGTATAGAACATTGCAGAGAGAAATAGCAGGAACTGAGGTGTTGAATTACATTAATTGAACTCGATCAGCAAATAATGCTGATCAAAGATTTTTGGAAGGAATGACCTGTGGAGAGGGGCATTGATTGTCAAGTTTTGCTAATAATTGAGGAGAATAGAACAGGCAGTTGATCGCGAGTTTTAATCGAGTAAACAACGGAAATAATTGGCAGATGACACTTCTCCCAATGGCACCCAAAAGGGATATTATAATGTAAGTACTTTGTTTTTCCTATTGCTCATTCATTTTAATGAATCTATATTTTTATAAATGTGTCTTTTACCTAATTGACTTCACCTCTATTCTTGCAGCCGCACTGCAAGGGGAAGAATTCAGGGTTGTTAAAGATAAATGGGGTTCGAGTAGCCAATGATGATCATGGCTATTCTCGATATTAGAAAATGTGTTGTGGGCTTGGAAAGAGTCCCGACAATAGGTGCAATTGATTTGTATTCAGATAACAATTAATTTTCAAGTTCAAAATTGCGAGAACTCACACAAATTATTAGATCATTGGAATTGTAATTTTTGAATTACGGAATTGGCCTTATTCAAAATTACATTGAGTTGGCCCAATAATTTAACCTATAATAATTAGCGAGGTGAAAACAAAATGAATAAATATTCGTTGATAATTTCTCCAGATTTGATAGCGTTGCTTGATGGTATTGATGCTTCTCAACAAGAATGATAAATTCTGCAGGTGCGCGTGATATTGAGTTTGTTATAGTCGTTCCTATTCCTGACGAGTTGTACATTCGATGTTTGGCAGGGTTCATGGGAGAGAATGATGAAACTACAACCTCAAAACAGTTAAACCTCAACCTCAAAAAGTTAAACAGTTGATGTAATTGCATGATAATAGTTGTTGTTCAGGCAATGATTTCATTACCTACCTATTGGTTTCCTCATCCCAACATGACTTTCAAAAAAATTGGATATATCTTTGCCGACCATGGTCCCCAGAACCCAAAAATGTTATATATACAGTAGTCATATAGTCAGTAAATAGTTGAAATAAACAAATAACACATTCGCAACAAATACTTGAATTGAGCTTCTCGGCTTGGAGATATTGTCAACTAATACGTTTGACAACATCGACAATTGAGAATTCGTGGAATTACAGTTCGAATTCTATCTTTGAGGTCCTTCAAATTGGTAGGTAGGTTTATGTGAATTTACTTTTCAAGAAACCCCAGATAAAAAGTCCATAGGAGTTGACTCTGGGGACCTAGCAGGACATTCAATGTGACCGTAGCGAATGGAAAAATTTAAAAAGTTCATTAACAACCATCTCTTTATCTCACTTATCTCACTTGATGTCACATCACTATACACTAACGTCCCAAACGAACTTGTCAAAACAACAATAGAAAACAATTGGAATTTATTAGAACAATACCCCCCCCCCTCCCAGAAAAAGAATTCATCCAAGCAATAGAACAATTAAAATTCCTAAAACTTTTATTCAAGCACAATAGCCTAAATAGTAATGGAACTCCTGGAAGAAACAGTAATCAACAATCTTACCTTCAAATTACCGTTTTTCAAACGATATGTCGATGATTGTATAATGGCAGTACCTGAAAATCGTATAAACGAACTACTCAATGCGTTCAGTAATTACCACCCCAAGTTACAATTTACAATAGAAAAAGAAATACAGAATAAAATTAATATTCTAGACACGTCACTCAAAAAACTAATACAAACAGGTCAGGTAGATACCTTATAACTCAAACCATCGAATGTCCCAAAAAAGGAATGTAATAATTGGCCTAACTGATAGAGCTCTTCAACTTACTAGCCCCCCTTTTAGACACAACACATTAGGAAAAATCGGAAATACCTCAATCAATAACAACTACCCCATAAACCTTAAAAACAAAATCATTAAACAATGCACATACAAACTTGTATAGTTTGTATGAGTTATATTTTGTTTATCTGAAGAGTTGTATATTCTTCAGATAAACAAAATATAACTCCACCGGGAAAATTCACCACGATACCTTACATACCGTATCTATCGAAAAACATAAGTAATATACCCCAAAAACACACCATAAAATCATGTTACAAACCAAACAACCTGCTAAAACAACTCTACACCCCTCTGAAAAGTAAAGACCCTCTGATGAAAAAATGTATAGCATCCCTTGTAAAGATTGCAACCAAGAATACATTGGTATGACATCACAGCTATTAGAAAATAGAATGAACGGCCATAGAACATGAAGAAATCAAACACCGCCTCAAATAAACACATCATCACAGACAACCACAACCCTGACTTTACCAATACAAAAATTCTAGCCTACGAAGCCAACGAAGACAAAAAACTATCAAGGAAATTATATTTATAGAAAAAAGCAAACATGCCGTCAACAATAGAACGGACATTAACAATTCAAGTCGAATATACCATTCCATAATATGAACAAATTGAATTACGAAAACCCAAGAATAATTATCCCCTCTAAAGAAACCATGTATTATTATGTTGAGACTTTTGTATCGTGTTTTTTTTTTGAAAGGGCTGTTAACTAGATATGTGACTGGATGAATTATCGAATAGACTGAACCAACAGATAACATATACCACTAGAAATGAAGTAGTGTTACCAATGAACTTACAATGGCATTGAATATTTCCATATATAGATTTAAATAAAAGTTAATTGACTATCATAATGAATTCAGAATTTAGATGTGTGAATATAAGATGATGTGGATTGAAATAATCAAACTATGTTATTCGCATTCATGGGGGTAATCTGCGGATTTTCCCTCACATTAGGATTGTCTACAAAAATTGAATGAGAGTAAACCTCACTCAAATGATCCAAATCTGTTTCTTCATTTAGAGGATTTTCTGCCTGTGAAATGTGAAAATCCTCTAAATAAAAAAACAGATTTAAATCATTTGAGTGAGATTTACCCTTATTTAATTTTTGTAGACAATCAGCAGATTACCACCATGAATGCAAATACATAGTTTGATTATTTCAATCCACATCATCTCATATTCACACATCTAAATTCTCAATTCATTATGATAGTCAATCAACTTTTATTCAAATCTATATATGGAAATATTCCATGCTATTGTAAAGTTCACTTGGTAACACTACTTCATTCCCAGTGGTCTATGTTATCTGTTGTGTCAGTCTATTTGAGAATTCATTCAGTCACATGTCTAGTTGACAGTCCTTTCAAAGAAAAACACGATCCAAAAGTCTCAACATAATAAAACATTGAGTTTTATACCCAGTTTTGTCCATATAACATTATTATTAATTTTAACATCATCGCCGCATAACCTCACTTACACATAAGTTATAACTGTCTTATTTTTCTTTATTATATATTCATATGTCTCTTCCTACTTTGTAGCATCCCTGATGATAATAATAAATATTATCGACAGCTTGGAATCCGTGTAAAAGACTACACTTATTGGCCTGCTGCATAACCCAATTACCAATCACTTAATTCGTATCTAGTCAGCAAGCAAATAATACGAAAATTGGTCAACAATGTGAAGGCCACATTTTTCAACCAAATGGGGCGATATTTGGCACCAAAATATCTTTTATCAATGCCTTGGATTAGTTTGAAGATGGGCCAATAGTTTCAAAATGGCTACTGTTGAAAGAAAACAAAAACTCAATATTTCATTTCCATACCAATATTCGCAAACTAAACTTTAATTTTTTTTTATTTCTTCTCTAAGATATGCAAACAAATAAAAAGTCGCTATAAATTACCATTCGTTAGAAACTATAATTTTTGTTCACCCAGTATGCTCCTTTCATTTGACGTTTATTTGCTCGTATCAATCAGATACTATTTGAGTTATCCTTCCACCGATAAACAGAACATTATTGTATTTTGACATTTCAAATCTGAATATTTTATATTATTATTCCAAGTGATATTGATTCCGAAATCCAAGTAAGTACTTTCTATATCCGTGTGTGCTGGTTATACCTTTTCATTTTTATTTGAGTCAGATAATATAATAATATTAGGAATAATTTAGAGAGATTTGGATCCTTCACCAATTTTTGATTGAAAGGTTTGAGGTTTTTACCAAAATGGAATTTCTGTTTTTGTTCCCAATGAAAAATATTTTCTGACACATGACCAGTTAGCATGATTATTGGCAATTTCAGTATCAATTAATATTCTGGAATCTACCTTTAAGACTGGACGCGCCATCGGGTTTTTGTTATTGTTGAGTGACCAAATATTTGTTGACACTGGTTTTATAGAAACCATTTTCAATAAAAACTCCTTTCAGTTATTTTTAAAATATTCCACTATTTGCTCGTAAAGTTCCTAATTGCAAAAAAAATCCTTGAACATAATTTCTACACGTGTGTTTTATTTTACAGTAACATCCATAATACAATTCAAAGTGTGAATATCAGCTATCGGTTATTTCGAACACTCAGATAGAAAGATTGTTGGTCACGACTTCATTATGCTGATCGAGTAACTTGAAGAAAAAATATATGTAAAGTCATCCTGTTTTAACACTATATGGTAGTGAACAATTAGCATGAATTTGAAACGGGACGGCGCTACATTTCATCGAACTGTCAATTCCGTTGAGTTACTAAAGCTTTGTTCTATTCCAGGAAGATATTGACGATTTTGGGATTGATTTCGTCTATCTTGTTTTCCTGGTATAATTATGGTGAACAGTTATTGGTTAGTTTCCACGTATCAGAGAGATCTTGCTAAACGTTGGAATTGGGAATCATTTTGCATTTCATGTGAAAGCACAAGTAACAACATTCGCATGCACAATGAATTTAAATACAATAATCACTTCAAGAATCAGTGATATCTATTTCTATCACGCACGTGTTTGTCAGTTATACAATTAAACATTTTTCTGATATTGTTTCATGTGGAAAGTTGATGGAGTTGAAGGGTGATGAAGCTTCCATGTAGTCCGAAAAAGATATACATTTGAACTAAACTCAAATATGAGAGAGCTTCGGCTACCATCTTGAATTTTTTATAGATAACTTATTTTCTGTTGATCTTATGTCAATAAGAGACTGCGGTTGAAAATTTGCACGATAATATTCCTCAATCCAGAGAAGACTTTCATGTAAATTATTCTTCAATTTCCTGAGTGCTTCAGGTACATATCCTCAGCAGTACTGTGTAAAAAACTTTTCGATGAAATTCACCTCATTATATCGTATATCTCAATGTTATTAGGAAGTTTTCTGTACATATGACAGAAAAGTACTGCAATATAAATCAGAAATAATTATACACAACAAAGTCTTCTCTCAAATTGAATGCATCGTGAACGCTGCTCCATCTTTTCATATTTTATGTTCCTCCTTCTTGACACTTTCTTGGGCTTGTAACCTCCCACAATCTCAAAACAAAATTTAATGGATCAGGGAATCTATAGAACTGTAGAAAGGCAATAAATTACTTTGCACCGATAAGTTACTGCGCATACCATATTATTTTTCATGAACGGAAAATTATTCAACTAGTCAGTAATTTGTATCTAAGTTTTGCCTAACAAAAAAATATTGAATTACGAGATACATTCTTGACATTTCGAGAACTGTATCCGTTCTTGTTTTCAAAAATCTTTTTGGTGTTTATATATTTTGCTGCTTCTTGTTATAACTGTGGAGTGTATTAATTGAGTTGGATTTTCCATATTTAGTAACCATTTATCGATATTAACACATATGTGAAACTCTTCATCTTGTGTACTCTTTTTATTTTAATTCCTTTATTTCTCTCCATAAATGCGCAAGTGCCTCTGTTTGTTGAATCTCGAGCATGGATAGATAAATATTATATATATTGCTACTCATGTATAGATAACAGTTGTTTTGTATCTTGAGTTATCCTGTAACGTCTTTGCTTACGTTTCGCGATTCATTTCTTGCTTCTTCAGAGCTGAAATGATTAAAATATATTTCACGAATACACTGACACAATCCACCTCAACTGTAAATACGGGTTAACTCACCACAGGCGTTATCAACGGTACATACTTCTCAGTATGTGTTGATGTGAATTGTGGCAATGCATCCTTGAAATAGTTTGGTTTGAAACAATAAAATAAAATATTTCAAAGAGGCTGGTTGACTGACTACTAACATTCAAGTGTGGAAAAAACTCATCACTAACGACAATAATAAAAGTAGGAATAGAAAAATATTGCAAATAAAAAAAAAAAAAATTAGTTTTCAACTACAAATAACCTTATTACATAAATCTTTAAAAAAATAGGTTATATAGTTCATCTGTTGGATAACCTGTAAACCTAAATGATTAAATGAATAATGAAATTAAATCTTTGAACAAAGATGATGCAACGTAAATTATTTGTAATTCTGACAAACTTATTTTTAAACATGGATTAAATGAGAAGAAACCAAAACAGTAGAACGGAATAGTTCACAGAACAAGGTTGATTTTAAGAATTCAATACGATATTTAGTTTTTGATTCCAACAACCTTCCCACCGGCTTGATTTTTTTCATCAGAGCAATATGGAGATGGACATAATTCAGTAATAGATCTATTAGTAATTTCGTTCATAGTACGATTTTTTTATCGGGTCCTGGCATTACTTCTATAATACGAGCTAATGGCCTTTCAAGCGGTGGAATATTATCCTCCTCCACCAAAACTAAACCATTAACTTTTAAATTTTTATATACGTTGACCCATTTTGGTTTATGTTGAGGTCTATTAAAATATTCTACCGACCAACATTTCCAAAACAATTGTCTCATTTTTTTACAGCATTCCCAAGTTTGCAGCCTATCATCAGGAACATACATATTAGTTTCCCGAAAATATATTCTCCTATTAAAAAATGACTGGGTGTGAGACGAGTAATCTTCTGGATCTATTGAAATTGGAGTTCAATATGGCTTCAATTTGTTATAAAAGGGTTGTGACTTGTTCAAAATTCAGAATACTCTTTTCCAAAACCCGTTTGAGGCGAAATTTTTTACCACCCTTCCACAATCCTCCCACGTGTGGACTCTTGCGGGGAAATGAACTTTCATGTTATTTCTCTGATAGATGAAAAATCTACTACAAAATATTTTTTTTCTCGGAAGAAATCATATATTTGTCTAAGTGTGTTATTAGCACTCTGTGTTGAGAATAATTTCTTTTGCAGAATTTAATTTTTATTATACGGGGTTATTCACGTTATTCGACACGAAGCATTATAGGGACCTATTAGCGCTACATTTCTCAAATATTTTCATGTTGTACATGGTGTGCCAAAAACACGAAACGTATCAAAGTTGTTATTTTTTATATGGAATATCCTGTATATTATTTCATTTTCGAGTTTAACAATCAAAATGCAGCCAGGTTTTATTGAGGTTTTATTCACCTAAAGCTTATGGTTTTTGAAAAATCTCTTATTTTGTGAAAATATAATATCACTTTTAATGCTCAAATTCTCAACTGGTGTTTTCTTTTTCGAACGAAATTAATGCTAGAGGCTATTAACTAAACTATTTTCAAATCGCAATATTCACTAACTTATACAAGGTGTGTAAGAATTGAGGCAAAATGATGATAATCTATAAAAGGCAATAACTTGTTTGATTTGGAAGGAACGCCCTATAATTTATATCAACAGCGGATGTCAAATTCAATTGTCTATCGAATACTAGTATACATTCCTATAGCTAATTCTTCACGTTTTCAAGTAAAATGCACATTTTAATTTCGCAAACAGATTTAATTTTTTTTATTATTTATCAAGTAGCCTATGGCGTTTCAACGAATCAGAATTTATCGAAACAAACACCAAGATCTAATAATAAATTCGTTTAGTTTTCAATATTTCAAATGTTATGTATTAGTTTAAATTATGAAAAAAAAATGGTGGATATAAAACAAGCGACATTTCATATCAAGTGTTCAAAATAGCGACCATCAGACTCCTAAACACAAACGTATCCTCTTTCTGAAACCTTCAGCAACATTTGCCCACATACGCGGGCTTACATTTAGAAAACCTCATCTGGTGCGCTGTTACAATTGTCTGGTGTTGTTGTTCCTTCAATGAATCCCCATAATGAGAAATCGAGTGGTGTCAGGTCGGGTGACCCTGAAGGTCAATTTTGAAATCCATTCCTTCCAATCTATCGATATCGGAAATGAACATTAAATATTCATGGACCTTACGATGGAAATGTGCGGGAGCTCCGTCCATTTGAAGCCACATCGTTCTTCTTATGTCTAAGGAAATGTGGATGTCTTGTAATAGGACTGGAAAATGATTCGTAAGGAATTCTGAAAACAACATTCCATTTAAATGTCCTTCAAAAAAATAAGGGCCAATTGAATATTGACCCGTTATTCCGCACCATACATTCACTGACCATCTGTGTTGATAATGGATAATTCTAAATTGATGTGGATTGGAATGAGAATAATAGTGGAAGTTATGTCTATTGACAGTCTCGTTATTATGAAAGGTGCACTCACTAAACAGATCTGAATTGAAAGAGTTTTCATCATCTGCAACTTTATCTAATACCCACATAAAAAAATTCAACCCGTTTCCTATAATAGTTTTCGGAAAATTCTTGGTGAAGCTGAATTTAATAAGGATGATAACTAAATTTTCCGTAAACTCTTTATACGCTTGCTTGACTAATGCCGATATTTTCCGCAATCAGGTTCGGACTTGCATGGGGATTTTCTATTACAGAGGCAATCACCGCAAATTCAATTCCTTCGTTTTCTGTCACAGGTTCCTTTTTAATTCGTTTTCCATACAGAACACTTCCAGTTCGTTTCAATAGTATCAACAATCTTCCGAAGGCTGCTTTATTTGGATGATTTCTGTTGGAAAATCCTTCAGCGTGATGCCAGAGAACCGTTTTTGAACATTCCCCGAGTATAAAAATCATGTTGATTCTCTCTTCTTATGGGTAAACTAGCATTTTTGATACCACAATAATGATAACAAAATCACAAACTACTGCTATCACTAATGGGACTATTTGGAATTGAACACTTATGAATAACTGACAACCATAAGTAAGTAATAATACAAATTGTCAAAACGCCATAGGCGACTCGATAAATAATAAATTTCATAAAATCAGTTTGCAAAATAAAAATGTGCATTTTACTTGAGAACGTGGAGAGTTGAGACCAGTGCTGAAGCCTTTGAAAATGGTAGAAAGTGAAAAGGAATGATAGTTGGATGAAATTCATTGGAGGAGGAAGAGAATACAATAAAAATGAAAGGAAAAATAATTTACGGGCGATCTGAGGTCGGGAAGTGGAAGGGGGTGAGTTTTCAAGGGTAAAAAACGGTTTATCTCGATTTCCGGCAAAACTACAAGTTCTATGGAAAAAACTTGAATGGCAAAGTTGAAGGATTAAAAAGATCTACAACTTTTGTATTCACACTTTTTTCACATAACCTCAAAATTTATATGAAAAATTCAAATAACCAAATTTTTTGTTTTTTATTTTTATCTTCTACAACTATTTTTTTTTTCAACACTTAATTTGGCAGAAACTTCCTCTTTCATGTTCCAAACCCACTGTAATTTTTTGGAATTAAAATATTAATTTGTTCACCTCATTTTGACTTAATATCGAAAAAGCACCCTAATTTTCAATCGAAAATTTTCCTGTCAAAATATCAGCTATTTAGAAAAAGTCGGTGGTCTTCTTGTTCGTTGAAATCTCTACTTTCTGATGGTATGAAAAAAAGTACATTACTATGACAGAAAATGCAAAGAAACGAAAAAAACTCGAATCCGAATTTAATAAGACATCTACAATATTCTGAGAAAATTGTAGAATCTTCTTTGATTTATATGCGTATTCATTGCCATTTTGAGATGACTCATATACCTGGGTGACCTACGGAAAATTTAAGCCCATCAAAAGGTATTTCATAGAGAAGTGGAGAAGGGGCTAGGAGGGTCTGGGCCTTACTACCTGTTATTTCTTTGCATTTTCTGAGAACATTTACCATAGTAATGTATTTTTTTTACACTATCAGAAAGAAGAGATTTCAACGAACAAAAACCCAACGACTTTTTTGAAAAACCTGATATATTGACGGGAGAATTTCTGATTGAAAATTGGGGTGTTTTTTCGATATTAAGTCAAAATAAGGTGAAAAAATTAAATATTTTAAATAAAAAAAATTACAGTGTGTTTGGGACATGAAAAAAGTTTTCACGAAATTTCGCAAAAAATTTTTTTTTGGAAAAGGTAAAAATAAAAAACCAAAAACTTGGTTATTTGAATTTTTCACATGAATTTTGAGATTATGTGAAAAAAGTGTGGATACCAAAGTTGTAGACCTTTTTATTACCTACAACTTCGCCATTAAACTTAAATAGGACTTGTAGTTTTGCCGGAAATCGAGATAAACCGTTTTTTAACCCTCAAAAACTCACCCCCTTCCACTACCCGACCTCAGATCGCCCGTAAATTATTTTTCGTTTCATTTTTGTTATATTTTTTTTCCAGTTTCATTCTACTTGATTTTTTTTGGTTTCAAAAATTATCGACCCTGGTCTAGTTAGCTAGAGAAATGTATGCCAGTATTCGATAGACAATTAAATTCAATTTCTGCTGTTGACATAAAATTCCTTTTTAACCGACGAAACCAAAAAGGAGGAGGTTCTCTAGTCGACGCGTATATATATATATATATATATATATATATATATATATATATATATATATATATATATATATATATATATATATATATTTATGTATGACCACGTATAACTTTCTACTGAGACGTCCGATTCCGATAATTTTCAGTGGATAGGGTGCACTTCGAAGTTGGTTCAATTCGAATTTGAAAGATGAATTCTACCTCCAAGGGTAGCAAAATGAAGGATATTGATCATTCACCCTCTGGATTCTGGTCCGTCAACCGATTCTATCAGGCATAACTTTGTACTGGGTTCTTCGATTTGGATGATTCTTTTTTTATTAGATAGAATATACCTCATAGTTGATCATATTTGGATTTCGAAAGGAATTATCCACCCTTAGGGGTAGAGAAATGGGGGATAATTGATTCTTCACTTGTGAACATTGGCACACATATGTAGTTGACAATGACAGATCGCTATTGTCATTATTTTTGTTCTTCTACATCCGTCACAATCATCATATTCTATGAAAGGATGGAATGATATACAAAGTATAATACAATAAACTAACCAGAACAACAAGAATAATTTATATTACAACAAATGGTGAAAGTGGATAATCATATTATTTAACTGGTTATAGTTGAAGTAACGTGGGTGAGTGAGTATTTTGGAAGTAATCAAAAAACAGGTAGGTAGTAATTAGTAGATTTCAGCCACGAGAAAATTGAAAAATAAAAACTTTTTAACAAAAAATTGAACCGATGAAATACTGAATACTGAAAAGTAAAAAATAAAATGAACCATCTTAGTCTCAATAACTAAGCTCCTAAACTAATGTGAGTAACTAATTTTGAGTCAGCGCCAAACAAACAGTCAACGAAGATCATTGAATTACTTCGAAAAAATTATCAGAATGTAACCGCGCAACTCGATGCCGTCATTTTACGCCTACCCAATTCATTTGCTTGTTTGTTTGGCGCCGACTCAGAATTATAAATTGAACAAGTTATTACCGTTTAAAGATTGTAATTATTTTGCCTTGATTTTTACGATATAAAAGTTGTTCCAATTGTAGCCTCTAACATTAATTTGGTAAAAAAAGAAAACACCAGTGTAGAATTTTAACATTATAACTGATACTACATTTTCACAAAAAAGAGATATTTCAAAAACCATAAAGTTTAGATGAATTAAACCTCATCAAAACTTGGCTTTACTTTGATCGTAAAATCTGGAAACTAAATAATATACAGGGTATTCTATTAAAAATGAAAACCCTGATACGTTTCGTGTTTTTGGCACACCCTGTACAACATGAAAATATTCTCAGAATGTAGCGCCAATAGGTCCCTATCCATCCTAAGGGAAAAACTATTTTAAAATATAGGGAGCATAGTGAGACAGGTGACTTTCATTTTTCTGGTTTTGTGGGGAAACAACATTATGCCTTATTGGAGATAGTTAAGGTGAAACTATATGGACAGGAAGAGAATATTGAAACCTACGCACTACTAGATGAAGGATCAACGATAACTTTGATAGGCTCTATTATAGCTGAGTTCCATGAACTAGATGGACCGACTTCGCCTATTTGTCGTCGATGGACCAATCAAATGACGCAAGATGAAGAATATTCTATGATGGTACATTTGGATATTGCTGGTGTGGAAAACGGTGGGAAATCCAGGTTGAAGAATGCAAGAAAAAAAAACTTGATATTGACTTTATCTGGGAAAAATATGATTATATTGATCGGGCTATACTAGGAATAATAGGTAATGCTGAACCAAAAGTGTTAATATGACAGGATAATATTTGTCCCATTCCTTGTCAAAAAAATATCCATTCTGAATTTGATCAACTTGTCACAAGTGAAGCAAACTTGGGATGGGTAGCACATGGTCCTTATTCTGAAGAGAAAAAAAATTAGTCCCAATCTGGGCCAGGTTATTCACGTTATTCGACACGAAGCATTATGGCTTTCATCTGTTCTGTCAGCTCCATCAGAATGTTTGCTAGTTTTGACTGCTGTCGCGCCATAATGCTCCGTGTCGAATAACGTGAATAACATGGTATATGAAGAAGAGACTGGCAATCATTTGACAAATTAGTCAAGTATGATTTGTAATTTTGTATTTAAATAAAAACTCGTTGAAAACCACAATACTTCCCTCAAAGAAGTTACCAACAATTGGTCCTTTCGAACTACTGAACCAGCGTGATCTACAACATGTCTTCGGATAGGAATTTTAAGAATTGAACAAAGAGAAATAGACATGCAGAAGTTAGAGCTACGAATGGCACAGCTTGAATTGGAGAAAATAGAGGACGAGAAAAAAACAGAAACATCTTGAAGAAATTCCAATTCCAAGATATAATCGAATAAATTGAAGACGGAGAGAAATACAAATAAACCAAACAATGGGTGAATCAAAATAAGAACTTTTCTTTTCGCAATGATAGCATCTAGATTCGATAATCATGTTGCTCCTAAGATTAAGCTTAGGACAGATGATTTCTCTACCATACTTACAAATTCCATGGATACATTTTGTTTCAACATTGAAAAACTAGTTGAGAAGCGACGCATCACACCTTTGTCAGAATTGCATGGTGACATAAGCGATTTTCCTTTTTGGATAAAAGAGTTCAATTGTTCCACTGCTGAAAATAATATATCTTAGGCGGAAAATCTGATACAATTACAAAGATCACTAGGAGGTTGGGCTAGAAAGGCTGTTAGAGCTCTTTATAGTAGCTCAGAGAATGTTGATGAGATAATTGAAACACTCGAACTCAATTTTGGGGGAACGGAATGGATATTGATGAATTTGATACAAAAAGCAAATCGATGTTCTATTTTTCGAGAAGACATAATGGATAATTTTATTTAATTATCTACAGTTGTATCGAATATGGTCATTACGATGACCAACGCAACGTGTGAAAATATTCAGATAATCCAGCAAGCTGTGAATTATGTGGAAACGGCAGCCACAGAATTGAATTTTGCCACGTGTTCTTGAAGATGACTGTAGAAAACAGACGTTATTATGTGCAAGAAAATTATCTATGTTTCAAATGTGTAGTTCCAGAGCATACCGTGAAAAAATATTTCAGGAAGATTTCTCGCAACATAGGAGAATTTAGAGGTAGACACAATCGATTAGTATATTTTAGATGTAGAGACAGCAGTAAAACTAGCGAAGATTCTGAGGGAGCTGACAGAACAGATATAAATAGGGAGCATAGTGAGGCAGGTGACTTTCATTCTTCTGGTTTTGTGGGGAAACAATATTCTGCCTTATTGAAGATGGTTAAGGTAAAACTGAATGGACAGGAAGAAAATATTGAAACCTACGCACTACTAGATGAAGGATCAACGATAACTTTGATAGTATCTATTATAGCTGAGATCCATGAACTAGATGGACCAACTTCGCCTATTTGTCGACGATGGACCAATCAAATGACGCAACATGAAGAATATTCTATGATGGTACATTTAGAAATTGCTGGTGTAGAAAGCGGTAGGAAATTCAGGTTGAAAAATGCAAGAACAGTAAAAAAAACTTTGCCGAAAGAGAAACTCGATATTCACTTTATCTGGAAAAATATGATTACATTGATCGGGCTATACTAGAAATAATAGATAATGCTGAACCAAAAGTGACAATATGACAAGATAACATTGGTCCGATTACTTCCCAAACAAATATCCATTCTAAATTTGATCAACTTGCCACAAGTAAAACAAATTTGGAATGGTTAGTACATGATCCTTATCCTAAAGAAAAAAAAAATCAGTCTCAATCTTGGCCATTATGATGTAGTTCATTTAAGGAAAGTGATTGAAGAAAATTTCAAAATTGGAAGATCAAAAGGTTCTTGACCTATTTTAGGAGATCACAAGGAGAAATGGGAATCATTTCGAAATTGGTTTACCTAGGAAAGATGGGAGTATAATCCTTTCAGAGACATATAGAAATTGACATCCAACAGATTACTTTGGAAAAATGGATGAAGATACTAATTTTGCTGATGAATATTGCAGAAAAATAGATAAATCTGTTCAGAATGGTTATGCCAGGAAAATATCTAAAGAAGAAGAGGAATATAATAATAGAAACATTTGGTACCTACCACATCTTGGAAAAAAACATAAACAAACCTGGAAAACTGAGATTGGTTTTTGATGCTGCAGCCAAAGTAAACGGCGTGAGCCTCAATGATTTTCTTTTGAAGGGCCCTGATTCCTATCCATCTCTCTTGCCAATTCTGTGAAGATTCCGTGAATGGAAAAATGCTTTCTAAATGTTCCACCAAGTGTTCATCAGAGAAGAAAATAGAAAATGTCAAAGAATCTTGTTCAGTGGAAAACATAGACAAGAAAATATTGATGTTTCTGAAATGTGTGTCATGATTGTTGGGGCAATGTGTTCTCCATCCGAAGCACAATTCATAAAAACAATAATGCAAGTGAATATCATCAAGAATATCCAGATATAATGAGAATAATGATCAATAAGTATTACGTAGACGATTACCTTGACTGTTGAGACACAAAAGAGGAAGCAATGGAAACTGTAGAGACAGTCATTAAGGTAGATGGAAAAGGAGGTTTCAAAATAGTCATCATGGCTTCCGAATGATGAAGAAATCATGAAGAATACCCCAGTTAAATATACTTTTCCCAAAAAATCATTGAACCTTTATTGAAATAAATTAGAGAGAGTACTCTGACTTTATTGGGATACAAAAGAAGACCATCTATCTTTCGATAATGAGCTCCATGGAATATGTCCCTATTTTCTGGATGAAAAAAAAAAACACTAAACGGGAAATTGTACAGTTGGTTTTCTTTTTCCTCTGATATCAACAGGTAGACTGACCATGCAACTTTGTTGGGCTGAAAAAATGGACCGGGATGTATTGAATAATGATAATATTCAAATAAAATTAAAGAAATTGATTGAAAATCTTGAAAAAATTAACAGATTCAAAATATCACGTCAAAATTTTTCTTTCAGATCTGAGGAAGTACAGCTACACACTTTTTGTGATGCTGGTAGGAAAGCAGAAGGCTCAGTTGCATGAGTCAAATCAAAATTGAATGATATCATTGAAGTTTCCTTGGATTCTTCGAAATGCTAGCTTCACTTCCAAATACTTTCACTCACTACTCTCATCTAGAAATGCTTCACAATCTCATTTACATCAGTACCATACGAGATCAGGAAATGTGCTGAGAACGCCAAGATACAGGCATTCAGTGTTACGAAAAAATTCTCTGATTATACATTTTCATAATAAGCTGCCTGAAGCAACTAGATGGCTGAATTTTTACAATTTTAAACAAATTTTCCATTGAAGAACTGTTTTTACTCGGAATATGAGTTCATCATCTATGCACACACGAACGAGGATTTGTGAAAAACACTCAACCATTTGGGCATCGATTTATTCCATTCAGTTTGCATTGTGTTTTGTCTTATGATAATAATGTTTACTTGGTGACATTTGTGCTTCCATTCACAGATTGGATTGTGGTTTGTCTTTTCAATGATAATGTTAATTTGGTGATATTCGTTGTAACTCTCAGATAAAAAAACTGGTCATACTTTTTATTTCGAAAGATCTACTACAAATATCTTCATGTAACGAAGCATTTTGTAGAGTTCCGTTACTAAGAACGGCTGGAGAAAGTTTAACATAACTCGGGTACGTCCCTGACTATTTATTCCGGTCTGGCAATAAGTTTTATTTGCTTTGTTTTTGTTAAAGCGGGAAAAGAAATCAAACCTGCGATAGGAAAAACCATAACATTTTTCATGGCAGGCCCTAAATTGTCCATCAGACTGCTGGTCCAGGTTCAGATTAACGAACAAAAAGTGCGACGTTTTCATCCCAGAAGGGACACAAAGAGCTCCTTCCTTAGTGGGCTTTTCATTCCAATTCGTCATAAATTTGAAACATATAAGAGGCGAGATGAAGTTAGCATCAGGGCTTGTTCCAGTTGTCGGCGCAAGGCTTGTTCCTGTTATACTGCAAAGTTGCCGAGTACTTGGGTAAAAGAAAACAATAGAAATATTTAGGTGAAAGTGTTATCCAGAAGCGTTGAGGTATCTGTATGTGAAGATTTGTGTATCAATTTTAAGGTTTTCCAGTGGGCTGAAGTACCAGCACATTAATTTGTGCGTTATTATCATTCACATTTTTCTTTCTTTGCAGTCGAGTTGGTAATAAGACTGCAGCATGTATATTCAAATTTGATTTTCATTTTGTTCAAAGTAAATTTTCATGAGATATTTTGGTTGGCTAATAAAGTACCAATCTTTTTTTTTGATTCATGAGTTTATGGTACTATTGAATCCCTAATAATTTGTTGTGGTATTTAGAATAAATCCTTTGCGATTTATTTCGACTACCAAGTTTAGTAAAGTATAATCGATTTCTTCTCTGAAACGAATATCCGTGTCCCCACTAGAAATATTAGTATTTGAGCCCTTGTAGTTGTTTTATAGTGTGGAATCATTCACATGTAGTCTGGAAATTGGTCGCCTAGGAATTGTTACGTTATAATTTGTTTGAGTTCATGGAAAACGCGGAACTGAAGCCACTGTCGTGCAATAGTATTACATTATAACAATTTTTCACCGGTGTTGGAATTTAGGGAATAACCAAATTTGAACAACGGTCGCGATAAATAGAACGAATTATAGTTGTCCAATGGAATACTTGCAGAGCAAATGTTTCAAAGTCAATCGCCCCGATACCACGATTTTTCAGAATATCATTCAGCCCCCGATCCTTAAAGGTGATTTTGTAATAATCCGTTTTTTTGTGTTGCTCCACTGAGTGGATTGTATTTTATTATATGGAAACCATTTCGATGCCTTGTAGTCTGAAACAGTGGTTGAAGTTCGTTGAGTTCAGGGAAGTCGCCGAACGAAAACAACTGTCAAAAAAAACAAGTCATTAAGAAAAATTCAATCATTACCAGCAGGGCCTAGCACAAGGAACGGCGTGAAGTATCAAAGTTGGGGATACTGCGAACGTAATGCTCAGAAAATAACCGAGGGGAACGTGGCAATCATTGGTTCATGATTAATAAGGGTTCGATACGGAAGGAAAGGGAAAAGTTAACTGCCACATCCTCGAAAAATCACTTTCTGAGTCCTCCACGCAACCGTATTATAGGAGAAATATTTTTTGAAAGTATTGAAGTAATACTGATTTACGGACGACCTACCTGTTCTAGGATTGAGATGGATAATATCTACATATTCTTGTGATAATTCCGACTTACTAGCAGTACAAATATGGTTATGTATCGTATGCCTATTCGAGTTTGCCAACAACAACAATTATATTATGTAGAAAGATTTATATCTGAAAATATTTTGCCACAACCCAAAATTTGAATATACCGGTTAATTTGATACTTACTACACGCTGTGTTTTCTGTGGGAAACTCCTTTCCCTTTCAGGCATATGATTCATAGACGCAGACGAGTTACGAAATCAAGTTTCAGAGGTAGTGTGAAGACAGTTTTGTCTGTCTACTAGTATAGAGACGGTCTTATCTGTATGTCTCTCTGGGGACAAAAATGCAACCGGTATCCAGTATCATATATAAATTCTACAATCTTTTGGAAAATTAAAGAGTGTCAAAATACCAGACACCTGGACGTACCGTATCTCCATCTGTTGCTACCCTAGTGCGTGGAGTGAACTTCTATAAAATCTGGTGCCTGAGATTTGAAATTGAGAGAGGAACATGTTTTCTGTATAATACTTCAACGTCATGAGTAACGTAGAATTTTCGGCACAAATATGTAAGGTTGTCAATGAACTGTGCTCTATAGATTTCTAGGAATGTATTTCTCAAACCTATCGTTTACCGTCAAACTCACTTTTGACCGCTTTTTTCCATTGTGTCAAGAATTATCATTCAAATTTAGCGAAATTTGAGATGGATGAACATTATCAGTTGGATTTCACGGAAATCGGGACCAGTGAGTAAAACAATTTTTTTATTGCTAACGTTTCGGAATCGTTTATTCCTTTTCCAAAGCTTTGAAATCAAGATAATCCTGATTATGAATTCAACTTCAGACAATAGTGATCGAGACAAATTCCTGTCGGTGAAATACACCTTGGCACAAAATACACATTACAAACTTTAAAATTAACGTGAAACAAGCACAGACACATCAAAATATAGACGAACGTTGGTGTATGGTCAATAAGCAATTTATTGCCTGAAGTTGATTTCATAATCAGGATTAACATTGGAAAAAAAATAAACCATTCCGAAACGTTAGCAATAAAAAATAGTTTCACTCCCTGGTCCTGATTCCCGTGAAATCCAACTAAATTTGAACTTGTGGGACAAAAAATCATTTTGAATAAATGAACATGTAAAAAATATAAAAATATATTCGACATTATGAATTCCTTAATTTTTACTGGAAATCCATTGTTTTTTATTTTAAATACCTTAAGATACTACTACTGAAAATATAGGAAACTCCCAAATCAGCAACCTCCAAATTTTGTTACAGAATGAATTGGATCATAAATAACAAATATTATAGTTTAAAGAAAACTAAAAAAACACGCATATGTAACAATAAGGACTAAAAACTTGAAAATAATAAGAATAGAGTATTTTTTACATAAGAGGAATTTTTTTGGTCAATGACTTTATTCTTATTATTTTCAACTTTTTATTCCTTATTACTACATATGCGTGTTTTTTGTTTTTTTTTACGTTCATGCAAAAAACAAAACTTTATTGAGCCATATTTAGTGAAAAAACTACTTCTTTATTGCACTCATCTGCCATTCTACTACAGCGTTTTGTGATTATGACAAACATAAACGTTCAAATCGACGCCATTCTTAGTCCATTTTCTATCACATTGTATTACATTTTAAACAATTGCATATTTTATATTATTTTCAATAATTTTTATCGCATACTTGGTAACGGAATTACTAGAAAATGCATTTGATTAAGAATGAAGTTTGAGTCAAATTATTCCTAACATAGGTATTAGTTTCTCAATGCAAATCGATAATGCTAATTAATTATTGAATATTTCGCTATTATATTACGCTTTTCATTTTCCCACACTTAGTGCCACCTAAATTTAAAAAAAAAAATTGCATGAACGTAGAAAAAATATTGTATGCAACTCGTGCAATAAACACTTACTTTTTGCACTTGTTGCATAAATAACTATTTAACTATAATTCGTTTCAGGATACTAAAAAAGACTACGAGAGAGGAAGTCTCCGATTTATTCATTCACATGGGATGGAAGTTTTCACGGAATCATGGTAAATAAGATGAATGCTGAATTTTGGTGAATCTTCACACTCGCCATATCTTTGATTTTTTTTTGTCTGACGATCTTGGTGAGAATACCAGGTCATAGCTGGGAAATTATTGTATCGTCATCGGTTCTTAATACGTGTGCAGAATTTCGAGTAATTTAGACGTCTGGAAGTGGGTGAAAATTAATTTCAAAGATTCCATCACCTACATTCATACATACATATATCTGAAGCTGATAAAGCGTGTATAAAAATACAAATTCATGGAATGAAAGAAAAGATTTCGATGGGATTGAATAGAAGATTATTATTTGTTCAAACTCAAATGTTTTTGGTAATACATCATTTGGCTTGATTACGACAAGGAAAATACGAGAAAAAACAACACATAGTATCTAAAAATCTTTATTTAATAAGAGAATGTGGAAAAGTGCAATCGAATTGATGTACATTATTTAACACTTCTGTGACTGCTGTGAATACTCCTTTACCTTCCGCTGAAAAAAAAAGGTGTGTTAGAAATTGTAGACATGACTCGGGTCTGCCGATATCGGAAAATTGACACCACTTGACCTGCTATCCAAGTTGCATGCAACTTCTATAAAAAATTATATTTCGTTCAATTCCCGAAAGACAACTTGTTTACATAGATTGCCGTTTCTCACGTGTGAAATTATCAAAAATGATGATCAAGTGTTAATTCTAACCAAACATTTTTATGTTCAGTTAAAATAAAATCGCTGGAATTCATTCATTAAAAGAAATCGAAAAAAACAAAAAACGTATATATCATGCCTACATTAGAATATTTTTTGAGTTTACTTCAAATTTGTGTCAATTATTCAATTCGGGAATTTGAAATGTATGTGTTGAAAATATGTTATTTCGCTTATATAAAAAATAATCTAATATGTTATATTTGAACAAGTCTGGAAATGAATCCTTGTAAAATGTTTATTCTCATGGATTATCTCCAACAGTTTCCCAGAATTCAACTTCTCATATCACACCAAGTAGGCAAATCCATCGATAAAAGTTTTTATCAATACACGAATTCTTCCTGACAATGTCCATCTACGATTATTGAATGATAGTATTTTCCATATTCGTTCATTTCATCTTATTGAAAAGAATAGCACATTCATGTGTATTTGTGGATGCATCGGATTGAATAAGAATGTTAAAATAAGTTTTGATTCAATGTGGTTTCAGATAAAGAATCAGAGTTTCTGGAACGAAAAAGGTCGTTCCTTGATATATTATGATTTTTTATACTTTCAAATGGGTTACTCACTAGCCTCCTGCAGATGCGTGTGCAGACGCTGATGATGAGGCAAATGATCCACCTTTTCCTCCACAACCGCCTCCACAACCGCCGCTGCCCCCACCTGGTCCACCACCATATCCACCTCCTGAAATTATTAATGCATGATATTCTAAATTTATTGGGTCGATATTTCAGGTTTGATGGTTACTCAACAAATATAAGAGGTAAAATATATTTCTTTTCGACCTCCTCACATTTACCGATATTGAGAAAATCGACAATAACGATATCAAAAAATTGTGGCCAATAGGTTGGAGGCATAAATACATGAAATTGTCCTAAGGTTTTCATTGTTCATTATTTGAAGTGAATATCAAACAAGTGAAGGTAACCTTGAATCTTGAGTCATTACCTGCCTGTTTATTTGTGATAATTTTGCAAAGGGCGAGATCACAGACTCGTGAATTTGTTTCAAGTTAAAATATGGAGATAAAATATAATTTGTGAATAGTTTTTTCTAGTAGTACACCACAAGAAATATTCGAATAAACGCTGCTCTAAAACCCTCAAATTCAGTCAGACATTCAAACACAGCGTTATTGCGGCTTCTTTCGACGTTATATGTCCAATGATTTGGAATTTACTTGAGTTGTCAGTGCCACTACTTTGTGAAACTTCTGAGGTAATGTTATTCTGTTTCATCCTAGGAATAGAACAGAACTTGTGTCAGCATATGTGATATTGAAAAGAAGACTTTGTATTTGATAGCCATTCTTGATTTAGTTATTTTTGAATAATATGTATGTATACCAAGTGCTATGTCATAATTTTTTCGGCCTGCTCACATTGTTAAGAAATATTATGAATAACGCTTGGCAACGCTGTAATTCCTGGCACACTCGGTGATCGGCGAGTTGCCAGTGTCCCTATTTTGCGGAACTTCTGAGGAAATGTTATTCTGTGTCATCCTATGAACAAAACAGAACTTGTGTCAGCGTGTGTCATATTGAAATGAAGACTTCATGTTTGATTGCTGTTCTTGATTTAGTTATTCTTGAATAATATGTATGCATACAGAGTGCTATGTCATCACTTTTCTGACCTGATTACCTCGTAAATAAATACTCTCTGAACTTGTTACGTCACGGTTTCCGCAGTTTTCAAACAGTAACATTTCTATAAGAACTTTTTTGAAAAAACTTTCTTCGAAAAAAAAATTGAAAAAAAATTTTTACTATTTTTCTCATCGTTCTGGGTAATGTGGTATCAATCCAAAAATGGGGGATCTCAACTATTGATACTAGGAACATAACGTTCAAAATTTACAGTAGAAGAAGATGAATGTATGGAGTTATTTCTTTGAACAAACAGAACAAAACAAGAGGACACACCAAAATATCGAATTTGTAGGGCCAAAATCAGATTAAATTGAGTCGATTTCTTTCGAAAATTCTCCGATAATTGAATTTAAAATTAGAGTTTTTTCACAGATGTAACATTCGTCTATTCCTTGACCAACCGGGTTGTAGTCGTTTTGTGGAAATGGATGTGGAATAATTTCAACAATGTATGACGATAAATTGTCTGAAAAGTTCTTTCAGACTGATACAAAAATAGGTGAGAGATAATATATATTCGACCCGTCCACCGATCTGTTTATTTCCTGACTATATGGTCGTATTTGAGGTTATATAATCTAATATATGACTAACCCCTGAAGCTGTGCGGATATATTAAATAGTAATTCCTTTTCCACCATGCATTTTGTCTGTGGAGTTGATGAATTTTGGAGAAGAATTGTTTGTCTGAATCATAGCTTTTACAACCTGATTCATAACTCGGGATTTGAAAGCAATATGTTTGTCAAAAAGAAGAAAATTCATTATTAAACCTAGTTATGATTTCCTTGCAATATTAGTTGAGTGTATTCACCACTGCCTTCCCTATTCAGACCACACGCTTTCAAAAATAATACTATTCATATTACCACATATTGAAAATACGACTGTAATGATAGAAAAAGTGAATCGTCTTATGAATGTGTGAAGGTGCATCCCGTATAGGTTCTACTTTCCAAACTGGGGCAAGTCAAAGATTTCGGAAACCAAGGAGGAAGTGAATTTCTATCTATGCCTTGTAGACAAAATACACTACAAAAGATGAAGAAATCTTGGTTCATATCAGCCAACAGTGGAAGGAATACAATATATAAATCATCTAGAGCGTGAGGGGCTGCATTAAATAAGGAGTATCTGGAGAAGCAGAAGGAAGGGCAAAATAGAATGAATCATGTCGTAGCGTATGTGTCACCACCGACTACCACCGATATAAATAGGTTCGATATGTTGTTATGATTGTTTAGACATCAACATTTTCTACTGGATGAATAATTAATATTAGTACTGGTGTCACTGTGAATTCTGCCAAATTCCTTTAGATGTGTCTAGCATATGATTATTGAGAGTTAAGATACTGTATCTTGACTAGGGCAGAAAAAATTAGAAACACGAGCTTTGTATAAAATTTAGTTTTTTCTCGTAAATCTCATTACTTCAATTAATTCAACGAGTACCATTTTGATAATTAAAATAATATTGTTCATGCCGCTTACCGAAAGTGGGAATGGTTGATTGGATGAATTATAAATAAACATGAGAAATAAACAGGAGCAAGTGATTGGTTGATTCTGGAAGTTTGAGGTTAGTGAATGAACGTGACAGTTCACAACAACAATTACATATTTATTGAAAAAAATTGATAAAAGAGAAGTCAGGAAATCATAACCCAGTATGAGATATATTTGTCACATTGATATATCGATAATATTGTCATCGTCGAGCATATTTTTTCACATCAATAAATTTATTGAAATCGGAACTTTGCTGACATCATTCACATGTTCGTATTACTGTTTCATTCTTGTTCCATGTCGGAATGGAATGGTAATCAATTCATTTTCAATAGCAAGAACAAACACTTTCAAATATTGTTCGAAAAAATATGTACTTATCGTTCATAATATCAGATATAAAATCATAGATAACTTCAGGAGAGATGAAACTGAAGTTTATCCTACAGTCGAGTCACTGCAGATTGCACATCCGATTTTATGATCATCCTTTCCATATTTTCAGAGGAATCTGAATACCATACACACAGATAAAGTTGTCACAAAACATTGATTTCAAAGTGTCGAATTGGATTCCATGCTTGCATCAATATTACAAGTGATTGCTGGTTCTCCTTATCCATTCATATTTATGAGTTCATACATGAGTACCTCCAAAAAATATAAATTTTTGTGGGGGAAAGCTTGCCTACCTTTTTTTCGTAGTCGATGATATGGGGTATGATTTGAAAGTGTGAATTATATGAACCCCAGAACTAATTTTCATTTCTTGATTCCAAGTTCAACAATCGATAAAAAATGGGCATAATAAATCTCAGATAATACCAATGCTGGAATAATCAGTGTTAGTATGATTAGGGGGGATAAAATGAGATAATTGGGTCACTATTGTCAACAAACTCTCCACTTGAAAACAATACCACTTCATTTTTAGAAGTCTTGTAAATAAAATAATCCATAAAAATGGAATCCATGGTGCGTATTCAAACTCGTACTCGACCAATTTTGATTAACTTTAGTATATATTTATATCGACCAATTTGTTGAAGTTTACTCAATTTGTTAATCTATATCTTGATCTTCGATTTTCATTTTAGAAAGGGTTGGGTATGACATGTTGGGGCCCACACGAGAAGTAAACATGATTTGCATATGTTTCGGTATTCAAGAGAAACTGTGATGCGAAATTTCCAATACTAGCGATGAGGGTAATTATTTTAATAAATTAGTAGGTGGGTATGAAATTTTCATCAAAATCGCAGACTTCAAGGCCCGAGGGATGGAATCATGAGAGCACCAACAGATACCCATATTCCAATTTCGCATGAATTCATAATAACTAAAATTCTGATAGTGATTGAAGATTTCTGGGACGAGCTTCATTCCATCGTGGAACGCGTTTTTCCATTTCTCATTTGGTTTACGATTTTTACTCACCACCAGAATGTCCCCCACCTCCATATCCCCCTCCTCCCTGTCCACCTCCACCATGTCCTCCACCTGTTTCGTCAGAAAAACCGATCATCAGAATGGAATGATTTAAAATAATCAATTGAAATTAATGTATGTCAAAGTAGTGAAATGGATCAAGAAACCCCCTGATATATTGGAGAAATAAAAGAATGTCTCACCTGATCCTCCATCACCATAGCCGCCAGATCCCCCACCACCATGACCACCTCCTAGACCACCGCCACCACCACCTCCTTTACCGCCGCCGAATCCACCACCTCCTTGAAAAATACAATTTACTGAACTCATTTCTATTAATGGGCAGTCCTTGGATGAAATTTCGTGCATGAGCCTGTGTTCATATGGGCGCGTGCTGGCCTACCGCCCAGGAAACATGTTATGCGTGGGCCTCTAGAGGCACTTTGAAAACAGCCTACAGACAACATAAGCGGGCCATAATCATGATACGTCGTCGGCCCGGCTAGCCCGTGTCGCGACGGCCATCAGTGGGTCTCCGACTACCACCCGCTTTATTACATAGCGGGACTTCAGCGGATAGACAGAGTCAAGATGAACTGATATTGCATGGTACAGATTATGGTGCGATTGCGGGTATCCTACTGATCAACCGCATCATCCCACTATTGGGATTTCATCAATGATCTATGCAAATATACAGGTGCGCCCATTTCAAAATGCAGTACATGGAAGTATAGGGTATCGTGGAGGGCAATGAGCATAATGATGTTTTCAATGAAACCAAAATGGCCCAAATGAGCGCCTAAGAATGATCTAGCATTATATTTCCGAAAACATTGAAACTTCAATAAAGATAGGTCATTATTATACACAATAAATTCACCAAACATTCAGAATCGACTGATTCATGAGCTAGATATATACAATTCACTGTTTTCACTCTCTGAAGCCACTAATTGATGAGGATTTCTGAAAAGGTGGAGCCAGATTGTTCCTATTTACCTATACAGACAACTTTTTCTCCATTTCAACCATTTTTATTGTATCTCAAATAGTTTCCAAGATACTCATCCATAATAATTGAATCATTGTCAGCGATGACTTGAACTTATTTTATACGTTTTAGTACACGGCTTGAATGGGAGCTTGTATTTGGAAAGGTTTTTTATGAGTTATTTTATTTTTTGTTTTTCAGTTAGCTCGCCTTAATCTGTTAATTTCTAATAGAGCGTCGTTATCACAAGGTCTCTTTCCTGTAAACATTGAGCTGAAATATCTGATGATTTCCACCCCAAAAACTCCCACACACCAATTTTGAATAGATTCTGACCATAACCACAAAACTCGTCCACCATCCTGAAGTCGCCATCTTGAATTCATAGATTTTGACGAAAAATTCATAATCTTCTAACATGAGAACCTCCACGTATCAATTTTGAATAAAATATGACCACAATCAGAAAACTTGTCCTTCATCTTAGGGACGCCATCTTGAATTCATGAATTTCGACTGAAAGTTCATTATCTCCGACCCCAGAAACCCCCGCATACCAATTTTGAATCGAATTGGACCATAATCACAGAACTCATTCTCCATCTTGGGAGCGCCATCTCGAATTTATGAATTTAAAAAAAAATCATAATCTCCGACCCCGGGAACCCTCATATACCAATTTTGAATCGAATCGGACCATAATCACAAAACTTGTCCGCCATATTGGAGCCGCCATCTTGAATTCATGAATTTTGACAGAAATATTCATAATCTCCAACCCCGAAAACCCCCCTATACCAATTTTGAGTCAAATCGGACCATAATTACAAATATCGTTCGCCATCTTGGAGCCGCCATTTTGTTTCTCTTTTTTCTCAGATTGATAGCAAGAAAAGGCAATTCCATAACTTTCATTGGAATTTGCGCAATATACGATTTCCAATGTTGGATGGTGCCTATAGTCGACCAGCACAAAATATAACAAATATGCCCAATGGAGGATCGATTAGTCAATTGGTCCACTGTTCCCCTTCCTGCACTCTTCGTCTTGAAATCATTAACGTGCCAGGCACTCTCTAATGCTGCCGTTTAGGTACAAATGTACCGCATTCGGTATTTCTCTTTGTTTTTGTTACGAAGATACCACTTTGATCAATATACACCTGATTCGGTACTATAAGGTGAATGAAAAATTGAACTTAAGTGTTCATTTGGGGATTAGTGAGGATTAAAGACAATTCATCGAACATGTGAATGCATTCTTAGCCCCCCACTTGATAATCTAGTGATGAAAAGAAGTCAAGTTCAGACATCTATGGCCAAATATCCCTTGCAGCTGGAAAAATAAACACATAAGAAGAAGAAGTAACACAGAGACAATTTGTGTTTTATGCAAATTTATTTTCCGAAATGAGTCAATATTATCAATAGGGAACACTCATGTGCCCTTTTTTCTGAAATATTCTGATTTGCACATGAAGATTACCACCTAGAAAGTTCAGCCACAAACTCAGAAATTTAAAAAAATTAGCTATATTTTTGATAATTCAAAAATCTACGGGCAACCAAAACTGCACAAAGATAATCAACCTCTTAGACCAATAGTATCAAGTATTCAGTCACCATTTTATAATTTATCAAAATTCTTAGCCAGTAGTATGTCTAAAATGATAGGCCAAAACAAATACTACATAAAAGACTCGTTCACCTTTGAATAATTCATTGACACAGTTAGTATTCCAGACAATTATATCCTAGTATCACTGGACGTCATATCACTGCATACAAACATCTCGAATGACCTAGTTGAAAAGATTATAAATAAAAAATGACACATTTTAGAAGAACACACTCCACTCTCGAAACAAGGATTTGAAACAGCAATAGAATGACCTAGTTGAAAAGATTATAAATAAAAATTGGCACATTTCAGAAGAACACACTCTACCATCAAAACAAGGATTTATAACAGCAATAGAACACACACAATCCACTAACTAGTTCCAATACAAAGATGAATTTTACGAACAAACTAATCGATGTGCAATGGGTTCCCCAATATCGAGCACAGTAGCACAACTGATAATGGAAGATTTAGAAGACACCGTTATTGACAACTTAAGTTTAGATTAACCGTTCTATAAATGATACGTTGATGACTGCATTACAGCCATACCCCTTGATAAGATCGACGAACTCCAAAATGCATTTAATGCATTTCAAACCAAGTTACAATTCACCATCGAAACAGGAAAGAACAATACAATCAATTTTCTCGGCCTCACACTATTCAACGAACATAATAAAATTAAAACACAATGGTACACAAAATCGACTTGGTCAGGACGATATCTGAACTATGATTCTAATCACCCCATGCCCCACAAAAAAAGTGTTATTACAAGAATAACAGATAGAGCAATTATTCTGAGCAGCCCATCACTAAGAGAAAAAACCTTGGATAAAGTAAAAAAAACGCTCACTGATAACAACTATCCAATCAACAAGATAAACAGAATAATCAAAGAACGCACACACAAATTTTATAACAAAACAAAACCAAAACAAAAATTCGACAAACCAACAACATACACCACAATTCCCTACATACCGGAACTATCTAATAATATGAAAAACATCCCAAACAAATACAACATTCCCACAAGTTTTAAATCATAAAACGTTTTAAAAAATTATACACCCCATTGAAAAGCCGAAACCCAATCATGAAAAATCATACCTAGTATATAGTATCCCGTGTAATGATTGTGACAAAGTCTATATCGGAATGACCTCACAACTATTATGTAATAAGATAAATGGCCACAAATATGCTGAACAAGCAAGTACCGCTCTCAACAAACACATTATCACAAAAAATCCTAACCCCAATTTCAATAATATAAGAGTACTAACATACGAGAAGAACAAAGATAAAAGAACATTCAAAAAAATTATACATATAAAACAAAACAAACATGTCATGAACAACCTCACATACATAAACAATTTGAGCCAAATATACCACACTCTAATTTAGGAACAAATAATTAATCCCAGCTTAAACAAATCATTATTCAGTGTACCCATATCACCCCAACCGTAAAACCCGGACACTATTGGTTCAGGCGCCTTCAATGATAATTGACAAAACAACAAACCACACAATATTGAAAGTTTTTCGTTAAAACAATGATGCAACGAGATCTAACACCGCCCCGAAATCCAACTATTGTTGGTAACACAATCATGGTAAAACCAAGATACGTAACCCAACAGGTAATTAAGTTTATTTTCAGACAACCTAACTTTCTACATATGATGTTATCCAAACCAATATTTCATTTTCAGATTCAAATGTTTTCAATGTTTTCAATAAATTTTACTGAAAATGCCCCCAATCGGGGGCGAAACTTCTGAAAAAATTTAATTTTCTTCTCGTATTCATGCAATCGAATCTGAAACCCAAGAAAACTCAAAAAATACAATCACCAAGATTCAAGAACCCACTATACCCAATATATATATATATATATATATATATATACAGAGAGAATAAGAGAAATATGTTTCGAATCCAAAAGAACCCACCATCCGTCTACAGGACGGCTTGTGGTCTCTTTCAAATTCGTATCAGATTTCTCGTAGGTTAATAGCCTTAGGCCAATACAAACATGTGAACTGCATTAGATTATTGATAGTGATACCTATAATCTGTGCGGTGAAGCTTAAACCTAATATCGTGGAATTTTAAAAGCACGAAATTTCGTGCATATTAACAGGTCACCAACAAATGTGTCAGATAGGCCTACCCACGATACCAATAGTCGTACTCCTCATGCGTTCAACGCAAACAAATATCGAGAATAGGAGAAATCTGTTTCGAATCCAAAAGAACCCACCATCCGTCTACAGCCTGTTTCATGGTTTCCCAATCATCAGGACGGCTTGTGGTCTCTCTCAAATTCGTATCAGATTTCTCGTAGGTTAATAGCCTTAGGCCAATACAAATATGTGAACTGCATCAGATTATTGATAGTGACACCTATAATCTGTGCGGTGAAGCTTAAACCTAATATCGTGGAATTTTAAAATTCCACGATATTAGGTTCGAACTTCACCGCACAGATTATAGGTGTCACTATCAATAATCTGATGCAGGTCACATGTATATATATATATATATATATATATATATATATATTTAAGAGGGAGTTTTTTGGATTATGGTCCTTCAGACAATTTATAGAGACTTATTTATAATTTATTGTTTGAAATTTGCATTATAACGTTTCGCCTGGAGGCCCCCAGGCTTCACCAGATTTCTACAACACATATTCCGTTTTAAAGTGGTTTATTGTTTAGCACATTGTGCTGTTTGGAAATGTTCTCTTTCTTTTTTACCATCTAGTGAGAAATAACAGTGTCTCGAAACAAAATTGATATCTTTTGTTCTTATATGAGTTGATCGTATGGTTTGGAGTGAACTGATCCAAACCATACGATCGCGGTAGGTACAGACAGGTATGAAAATTATACTAACTTCAGAAGTATTTCAGCAAAGCTGTCATTACAATATTTAAAAATATACTATTTTTGTTCGTCAAAAATATAAATGGCAGACGATTACGGTGGTTATGACGTCACGGTAGACACTTTGAATGTTCCAAAAAAACTAAATAGTATCAGAAGCTATATTCATCACGGCAGACATTTTCTCCGGTTGAAACAATCTGGCAGACATCTGAACCTTATCTCCAGCGCCAGCATACGTATGTATATGAGGCATGTAGTACATGGAGAAAAGAGATCTCCGTTCTCTCTTCATTCTCCCTGATATAATACTATCGTATTCATTCGAATCCAAAGTTTTTTTTCTTTGATCCGCCTCATGGCCATCATTGAAACTAGTTCAGGGTTCATAGAATAGAATAGATTTTATTGGTCCAGTTAAGAGAACTTTGACAAGTTATAGGACAAGTCACGAAAAAAACTCATATAAGAAAAAAGATACAAATTTGTCACTTCAACAAAGTCAAAGCATAATATATACAAACAAATACTTATACTAATATATACACATATATATATATATATATATATATATATATATATATATATATAATATATATATATACACATACACATATATTGCACATTTGAGAACATTCAAAAATTCAGACAGAACAAAACGACTCTATTTAAAATAATTAGTGAACTCATCAATATTGTAAGGACTTATATCTAACATAAGCAACTTGATATTATATTTGAAATTGTCCAACTTGGTAAATCTTTTATATTCATTAGGTAATATATTATACAGCCTAAGGCCCATTATTTGGTATGATTTTTGGCACAATGATGTACGATTTCTTGGAATATATAGATCATTTTTTATTCTTGTATTGTAATGATGTACCGATTCATTTTTCATGAACTTATCTAGATTCTTGTGTATATACATCAATAGTTCAACGATGAATAAACCATAAACCGTGAGAATAATATACTCTCTGAATAGTCTTCGACAGGAAGTTCTTGAAGATACGTTAGCAATGTTTCTTAATATTATTTTTTGTGCTATGAAAATATCTTTCATAGAAGACGAGTTACCCCAAATTAAAATACCATATATCAATCTTGACTGAATTTGACCATAATAAAATAATAGTAGTGCTTGTTTATCCAGATCATTTCTTCAAACCATAATTTGATAACACTTGCTATTCAGATTCTTCATGAGATTTACGCAATGAGTGGTGAATGAGAGATTAGAATCAAAATCTATTCCTAAAAATTCAACACAGTTTGATTGTTCTACTGATTCATTATTTATATTTATATCTATTTCGGTGGTTTTATTACGATGACGGTTTTGAAAAGATATAGATTGAGTTTTGCATGGGCTTAGGAATAGAGAATGGATGGATAACTGGTCATAAACACTCTGGAGAGTGAGGTAAATTGTATCCTGTAGAAAACACTCATTCCTTTCACGAAACAAAAGTGTTGTGTCGTCAGCATATAAACAAGAGGAGGCTTTTGGTGAAATTACAGGCAAATCATTAATATAAAGCACAAACAAAACCGGACCCAGAACAGAGCCCTGGGGTACTCTAATTCCATCGGGCATATGTGTCGATACGAACTGATTTAGAATATTTTTTTTATATGATTTATTTTGACACTTTGAGTACGATTTCGAAGATACGATTCGAACCAATCATGAGTTTTTCCTCTAACTCCAGAATTGTATAGTTTTTGCAATAAGAGCTCATGTTGCACGCAGTCGAACGCTCGACTCATATCACAGAATACAGCTGTAGTAATTTCATTTGCTTCAACACCTTTCAAATTTTTTTCACAAAGAGAGTATATAGCAGTCATCGTTGAATGACCTCATGGAATCCATGTTGGTTTCGATTAAGTATATTATTCTTCATCAGGAATCCCATCAAAGAATTCAGCATTACATATTCGTAAATTTTCGATATTACAGGAGGCTGAGATACTGGTCTGTAATTTTCCATATTATGTGGGGTGCCTTTTTTGAAAAGAGGTGTTATAAGTGATATGTTCAATCTGCTTGGAAAAATTCCATTCTGAAAAGACCTATTTATGATATGACATAGAGGTTTTGTGATTTGAGTGGTAATACGTTTCATGACATATGCAGATATACCATCTGGGCCAGATAAATGTTTAATTTTTAATTTATGTTTTATCACATGTTCTATCTCCTCTTCATTTACATGCTGAAGAAAAACCCTTTTTTGGATGCTAGGAGTAGATATTTTTTGTGATAATATATTTGCATTGTTTATTCTACTTATAATGTCATGAGGAGACCGGATGAAGAAACGGTTGAAACCATCAGCTATAACCTGAGGATCTAAATTTTGTCATCAATTTCAATTGATATATTTTTCGAAAAATTTTTCGTTTTTCTCGCAAGGTCTCTAATGACAGACCACGCACTTTTATTCACATTTGAGGGGGAATATATTTTGTGCGAGTAAAACACATTTTTTGTGTCCTTTACTGATTCTTTGTACTGCTTTTTACGTATTTTATAATATTCATGAAGTGACGGGTTTGTTTTTTGTAGATGAAAAATGTTCCCCAGATTCTTGCTAGAGTCTCTTATACTCTCGTTCACCCATTCCTGGGATTTATTCCTGTTCGTGTTAATATTTTTGAAAGGACATTCGCGATTGAAGTAATTCATTAACTCATCATGAAACAAATTGAATTTTTCATCAACTCCAATATCCAAATAAATCTCCAACCAGCTTTCGTTTTCCAATGCATTTTTCAAATTGTGCAAAGTTTGTTCATTTATAAAACGTTTGCGAATACAATTTTTCTCCTTCTTGGAGTAATACGAATCAATAGAAAAGAAAACAGTTCTATGATCTAATATAGTATTATAGACTACTTGACATTTTTTTTTCAATACTGAAGTTAGTATAGATCTGATCCAAAGTCGTTTGTGAAGTCAACGAGATACGCGTTGGATCTTCAACCGTTGGATTAAGATTATACGATATGAGTAATTGGTATAACATAAGCACATCTCGATCATGAATTGAATGGTTGTTGAAATCTCCATTCAAAATTATTTTCATTTTCAATTTAAATAAGTGGGATAATAAGAGATTCAGGTTATTGAAAAATACATTGAAATTGCCCGCTGTTGATCGATAACAGGTCACAACTATAAAATTTGTTTCATCATTATATTTCCAGATGACACCACAAACCTCTATATCTTTTTCAAAGCAGAAATCGTCTAGGTCAAACTCAAATAAAAAAGTCCAAAGTTTTGATGCAAGCTCTATACTACCGTGTAAAAGTGAACTGTACCCTCTGTGGAAGTAGTCCATTTCTCAAAGTGGAGTAGTGTACTAGGGTGATAAAAAAACTCAAAGACTTCTCCACAAATAGTTATCAAATATTTTGTTTAAAATATCCAAACATGTTTTGATCAATGTCCATTGATCATCTTCAGTGGAAAATGAATACCAAAATACCTAAGATATGAAAAACAAAGTGTAAATAACTTTGGTTGAAAGGTATAGTGGACTTTACGGTTTATGTCTACTCTTTCAAATGTTTTCTTTTTTCTTTTACCCTCGACCTCCTTCCACAAACCAGAGAGTGGCGTTAGCGGTCTTTCCCATGAATTTAATAATTATTCAGATGTCTTATTATTCGGTATTCTTTTTCTTTATTTGTTCGATTTTTATGGTGTGATCAAGTCATTGAACAAATTTTCATTATGTTACGTTATAATTTTTGGGGCATTACCCAGATTAAAAAATTTGCGAAAACACCAAGAGTTTTTTGTTATAGAAATAGGAGATGTATTTGTTTTTTGTTTGGATAACCTGGTGTACCCTCGGCTTCATACGTAAGATAATGAATATTTATCCGTTTAACCAAAGTTGTTCACACTTTGTTTTTATATTTCTCACTGAAGATTATCAATGGACATTGATCGAAACATGTTTGGATATTTCAAATAAAATCTTCGAAAACTATTTGTGGAGAAGACTTCGAGTTTTGTCATCACCCTGAACTGTACGAAGAGTTTTTGAGAACTCATCACATTTCCAGCATTCGGAAAAATGATTCCCAAAAAGAGCCCACTACGTTGAGCATGCTGGAACATGGTTGAATAGAGCAGGAAAGCCCCTTCGTATTTGAATGGTTTGGAGAAGATCAACTTCCATGTCTTGTCAGCGATTTGATCAGAGATTCCCCAGCTGATTATATTGTAATAAATTTGATTTTGAATATTGCAAATTTTGATTTTATTTTTACAGAAACCGATTCAGTGGATGATGAGAATCTCTGACATGACGAAAAAAATTATTCCGAAAATAAGGTTGGAGAATGAAAAAAAAAATTAACATGAAGATATAAATATACTATTATCAAATAGCGTAAACAATTAATATTTTCGTTCTTGTAATCTATATTTAGCCTTGGACAAATGGAAAATACAAATAATAATGTCAAATATATTCTTTATGTTACCATTATACTCTAATATGTATTATTGATTTCTAATGCACCCATTTCCACATCAACCATCTAACGGTAGTGAATATGTTTGTTATTCATATAATTTATATTATTTTCAATAGTCATAATAGTATATTGAAGGATTAGCAGATTCAATGGATTAAAAGTGGGTGAGGTTCCGCTGTCTGCCGGGTTGTTATAATTGGAGAAAATATCTGCTGTAATAAATATAAGCTTCCGATGCTATTGTTAATAACATAATGGAATTTCAAACTTGGTACTTTTGAAAGTATATTTTTTAGTGTCTGCCGTGACGTCATAACCACCGTAATCGTCTGCCATTTTTATTTTTTAATGACAATAATAGTATTTCCTAAATATCCAAATGGCAGCTTTGGTAAAATACTTTTGAAGTTATTATAATTTCAATACCTGTCACACCTGAGTGATTCTGTACCTACCTCGACCGGGCTTAGTTAGTATGGACAGTAGGTATAAAACAGTCACCGAGCAAAGTTTAGGCTTTGGTAAAATGTGTGTTGTCTGCCTGCCACTGGCTCTTAGACTATAAATTCAACTCACCACCAGATTGTCCTCCCCCACCAAATCCTCCTCCTCCCAATCCACCTCCTCCCGATCCACCTCCTCCCGATCCACCTCCACCATGTCCACCACCATCGCTACCTGTTGCGTGGGAAAAATGGATATTCAGAACATTTGACATTGAAATAATGAAGTTTTGACATGGATCAAGGGAGCTTCTGATATAATGGATAAATGAAAAATGACTCACCTCCTCCACCGAACCCTCCTGATCCCCCACCCCCATAGCCTCCAGATCCTCCGCCCCCATAACCACCTCCTCCCCCTAGACCACCGCCTCCGCCACTTCCTTTACCACCACCAAATCCACCTCCTAGAACAAATACAATTCCTCGAACTTTTTCTAGACACAGGCTTAGGCGCTTTGGTTCAACTTCAATATGGCTTCAATAAAAATTATCAAAATGGCTCCAATAAAATCCATGTTTTTTCGTAATACTATATCGTTTTAGCGATCGGAAACTCACCGATCATTTTCACAGAAAATAAATTTGGGTTGTATTTAACTTCACAGCATATATATTTCGAAATTCTCAGATCTTGTAGTAAACTCTTGTTCTTGTTCAAGAATATTCCATCAAGCATATCGCTGGATCCCAAAAAGCATCAAAAACACGTTGACATATTATTTTTACGGGCATATGTGAATATATATAAGTAAATGAAAATTGTGGCATTGCAGACAAATTTTCAAATTGAAGAAAAAAATATATCCTCGAAATGCAGTGGAATCTGTGGCCTCGATAGCTCAGATGGTTAGAGTATGGACTAGAAATCCAAAGGTCACAAGTTCGATTACCGCTCGAGGATGATTTTTTTCTTCAATTTAAAAATTTGTCTGCAATGCCACAATCCTAATTCACTCATATATATTATTATATATATATATATATATATATATATATATATATATATATATATTCCCAGATGCTATATTTATTTTATATTTGGCAACTTTGTTCAGTGGTCGGAGATCAACAACTGACCCTCGACAGGAGCCGTCAATTCGCGGTGATGTTAGGAAAAAGGTTGATTTGGTCTTGATGGCCACTGATAGTACATTTGATCCCTTACCTTCATAATCCATTTCAACAACTAACATTAAATTCTAGAGAAAAACGAAATCCTCGAAATGCAGTGGAATCTGTGGCCTCGATAGCTCAGATGGTTAGAGTATAGACTAGAAATCCCAAGGTCGCAGGTTCGATTCCTGCTCGAGGATGGTTTTTTCTTCAATTCAAAAATTTTTCTGCAATGCCACAATTTCCACTCACTTATAAAACTCTATAAACTTTCATTCCTCAAATACATTGTGAACAATTCAACAAACCAATTGATAATAACCAATGAATTATTTTCCAATTTTTTCAAAGTGAGATCTCACCTTGTTCCCAACAGAAAAGCCCATAGGAACAATGTCTTCAAGAAAGTCGAGAAAATTGGGAAAGTTAGAAAATTGACAAAGCCGAGAAATTTGAATGAGCTAAAAACGCGAAAGAATTTAAAATAGAAGTATATGAGATTCTTGTTGATATTGCATGAATATAATCATGAATCTACTACTAGATCAATTTTTAAACTCACATTAAAGATAGGATTGGTATATTGCTATCATATATGCAATAGTCTGTGAGAATATCACTCATCTGTCAAAACTGACATTCGAACAATAAACTGACATGTTTTAATTGTTAATTTGAACCAATCAGGGTGTGATTACGGGATAATCATGCACTAGTACCTGATTATCGGATAATTGCACAGTACAGGGTGCCCCAAAAGTATCAATCTTGTAAAATTGAAGGGAGCTTCTCTTTTGATGTAGGTAAACTTGTCCAGAATATACTGTTTTTCAAGCAAGTCTTGAAATTGTCTCCAAATCGAAGCTTTAGACCTTTTGGTATACAATAAATTTAAATTTTTGATTCATGAAATTCTCTCATAAAATACAATTCGTACAATAGAAATATATCTATAATTTTTGACAAATTTTCACTCATGCATTCTCAACTAAAAAAGGCACTCGTGCACTCGTGCTCTTTTGCAAATGCATCCCGGCAAATTTCCCAAAAATTATCGATAATTCCCATTGCACTCGTTATATTACTATTGATTATTTCCTACATCAACTGACAATGATGAAGACTACGTTCTATGGCCTTTTTTATATTTGCTAGTAATTATTGATGACAACTGTTGGTTTTGTGTCAATAATTATTTTCAGTCCTCGAAATGTGTATGGCATATTCAAGTGGAATTGGAAAAGATGTTGGGAATTCAAAATCAATCAATGCAGTCAAAATACTATGTTCAAGAACAAGAGTTCTTTCACGCAACCTCTGCGGATAATGCAGAAATACAAAAGATTCTCAGGGTCAACACGAAACAAAAGAGTTGCGCAGCCTTGACCTCAGAGAAACGTGAACATGTTCAGTGTCGACGATGATTCAGCTGGAAAATGTAAAGAGTTCAATGGTTGTCAATAATGCTATGCCTACAACAACCATAGATAAATATCGAGTTTCAAACAATTACTATTATTGTATCTTCAACCCTAATCCGCAAATACCTACATTATATCAATGTTCACTGAAATTATATGATATTGAAAAAAAAAGGTTCAGGTTTTCATGATCCAATCAGATAAATATCATTATTTTGAATTTATGATGATATCTTCGTTGTCTACAATAGTATATTTCATTAAGAGTCCAGATATAATGATTTTTTCGTGCTCGCGTATCAAATCCATTTCTGAACTTGTTTGTCATGAACGATATTTTCCATTATACCCAATTCTTTGAAAACGATATCAAAATAAAATATAACGTTGAATAATACATACGATATAAACAAGTTTGAGAAAGAAATCTGGAGAATTATTTTCTCCTTTATCGAACTCTCGTGCGGTATTCTATAGATTATTTTTTGACATTTCTAGAAATCATTGGAAACCTTCAATTCAAATCATTTATATACGTTGTGGCCAATCAAAACTTTATTACAGTGGGAATATTCTACCTAGAAAAATTGCCGCAGGAATAATCTGAAGTATTTTGTTTTTATTGTCTGACAAAGTATATTTTTGATTTGAAGTCTGTCATCAATTCGCATGAAAAGTAAGGAATTAATCTAAACCGGTTCAGTACATTGTATCATTGTGCGAAGAAATGTGTTTTGTGATCGTTACATCAAAAAATAATCAATAGAATTACCACACGCAAGTTCGATAAAGTGGAAAATAATTCTCAAGTTTCTACCTCAATCTTGTTGCCATTTGGCAATAGCCACTCGAGCCGGTTGGACTCTCGTATCTTTTGCCTGGCAACAAGTATAATACAAAAATAGTAAGAATATTATCAGTATAGTTTCCCGGATAAATTCCTAGTGAAAATAATTCTATTTCAATAAGGGATGACTTCAGTTTGTATTCAATTTCTTCACACCGGTTATTTATTTTATGCAATGGCTGTATTATTCAAATCTCACATGTATTGAATCTTCGAATGCAACCTGGGAAACTTCATTGGAAAATTCAACTTTTTTTCATTAGGATAAAGCCAGAATCGAATAAAGATTCGTTCATTTTATTTCAGAAGATTTGCGAATAAAAAATAGAATAGGTGTGGAAAAGTACCTGTCGATCCTCCACTATATCCCCCACCAGAATCTCCATATCCACCACCGCCCAGATCTCCACCACCCCCATGTCCTCCACCCCCTCCTAAGCCACCACCTTTTCCACCCCCAAATCCACCTGGAAAATAATTTCATTCGTTAGGGAATGACAGTTCTGAATTGAGTTGTTCGAATTGTTTCGATTATATGTAGGTATTAAATATGTTCAACCTATGTCTATAAAATAGATTCATCCTTTGTTACCCTAGTTGTTTCATCTTTAAATTTTCTATTTCATTTATGGCATTCACCCTTCGAACATTTATTCGATTATATGAATTTTATCCATGAAACATATTCCCACTGAGATCGTTTCAACAAATAAAAAAGTGCTGTATCTTTTTTTCTAGCATAAATGTTCGAAGTTTTGCGTATATCATTCCAAAATAGTAAATAATTTCGTATTTTCATATTTGTGTTGGAGCTTACCTCCTGAACTCCCTCCTCCACCATATCCACCTCCAGGTCCGCCTCCAAATCCATCTCCACCACCTCCTTGACTTCCTGTAGAAAAACCGTTTTGACAATGAGAATTTAAAAATGGATTGTTCCCAAAGGCACAACCTGAAAATACTTTCACAGTGATTTCTGTAAATTGATAGACAAATGGTACCAGAAGCTCCCTTGAGAAAGAAATGACTTGTTTGAATTCGATTAGTACACATTTTCACTGGTGGATTCATTTTTGAGTTGGGCTATATCGTAAGACGTGGGGTCCTGTGATTCTGCTGTCCCTGGTGAACTCACTATTTATGTATGTATTGGTGACGAATCTTGACATCGAATAAAAATAACCTACTAGATTATGATTTGAAACAATAAACAATTTTGTTTCTCTTTCATCACAATATAGTTCACGGATGGTAATGATGACAAACAAATATGATGAAGAGTAATAGGGGAACTATAAACTTACCGCCACCTCCTAATCCACCTCCAAAACCTCCTCCTTTACCACCTCCAAATCCTCCTCCTTTACCACCTCCGCCACCTCCACCAAATCCACCTCCGAATCCACCACCTCCACCTCCGCCGCCACCTCCTCCATAACCACCTCCATAACCGCCTCCAAGTCCACTTCCACCGCCACCTAGCAGTAGTTTAGACAAGTGGCGTCTCCTACGATTCAGAACTTCTGGAGGGAGAACTTTGAGTTTCTGCAAAAAATTGTTTATTATATATCTAATTTCAGAAGAAGAAATCATAAGAGAGTACTCAAAATATAATGTGCAAGATTTACCGTTCAAGATTTACCATGCAAAATTTAAAGTTACCAGTGGCGTACCAATAAGCGAAAAATTGCCAGCACCAAACTAACTTAATTTTTCAAGATACCGAAAGTTTTCAAGCAAAATAGTTACGGAAAATAATAATATCTACCCTGATCAAAAATTTCAAGAATAAAGGATAATATTTATCTTTTTCATAATCTAGTGCCCTAAATTCATCCGAAGATAAAAACGTAATAATTTCAGAAGAAATAAATTTGTATTTCATGCAGAAAAAAATATTTTAAAAATCGATAACAGAGCGCTTCGACTATTAAGTGATCATCAGTGTTACTCGTCAAGTTTACAGGAAACCGTAAAGAGTATCTCTGCTGCAAGAAACATCAAAATCATTACACAATAACATGTTTGTACTCGGAACTTATTAATGGTCTATGCAGCAGATATACTTTTCACGGTTTCCTGTAAACTTGACGAGTAGCACTGATAATGACTCAACATTCAAAAGCGCTCTGCTATGATTTTTTTAAATATTTTTCTCTACAAGAAATGAAAATTTATTTCTTCGAATATATCGATACCGGCACACAGCTAGACTTTTCACATAATAATTTCAGTCCGTAAATCAATAACAATAACACCTCAATACAGTGATGAGGTTTGGCAAAATATCCATCAAATAAAAAAAGTAATTTTTTCATGCAAAACATTCACCTTTCCTGTATACATGATATTTCAACACATTATTATTGTATGATTTATTTTATTTCTTGAATCAAGATGGACAAATAATCTGAGGGTCAATAAAACACATTATTTCTCTTCATTAAAAATATTTTGTCAATCTGGGTATTTTTAAATATTTAGGTACTATATATATATTTTCCACCTAAATAAATCTGTCATTGAAAAAACAAGGGGCTTATTATTGCCATTTTAATATTATATATGTCATCATGCCAATCAAACTAACGATTAGGGAAAAAGTTGAATAAGTTCTTTTTTTTTGTGATAATTAAAAATCAATTCAAGAAGTTGGAAAATCAATTGAGTGAATTTTTGGATGCCCTGCCTCCGAATCAGAGAGAACGATTTGCGTTGATGGAAGATGCAGCATCAATCCATAGTACCCAGGAAATTGTTACCTGGCCTTATAACAAGTTTGTGGGAAAATGGATGGGCAGACATTCGAGTGATTTTTGGCCTCCAAGGACTCATGACCTAATCCCACTTGATTTCTGGTTTCGAGGCTACGTCATAATGCAATTTTATAATTTCGGGCCATTTTAAAATGTTGACGTTTTAGACCAAAAGATCAAAGAAGTCATAGGAGAGATCTCTCAATGTTTCATATCGAATTCAATAAGATAATTTTCGAATCGTACAATTAGGTGCATGTTGAGGAACACACAACATACGGAGATGATCTGAATAATTCGATGTTCCATTGAATGTTAGCTTTTTTATTTTCTTTTGTTTATTTGCAATTCGTTCATACACCAATTCTTCTAATGCATTGGAAATCGTAATTATTCTTTGTTACGTTTATATACGGTGAGTATCTATAGTGTGTATCTATCCCTTTTCCACAAACACTCTCTCATAAAAAGTTTGCTAGCATTATTCAAACAACTAGCACGAGAGGTAATACTCCTGCTGTTTTCCAATAATTATACTTTAACACCAGTCCAAATTGAAAAAATAGTATCAATTATAATTAGTACTCAGTGTATATTGCAGTTACGGTAGCAGAATTAGCTCTTGTAGTATTTGTTTCAATAATACTAGCAAATTTTTCACAGAAAATTTGTTTACACATATCACCTGTTATATGTTATCTAATTGAGAAAATAAATTGGTCCTTTTCTGTGGCACACTTGTTGTCCCCAGCGGGCTTTTATTGATAATTTCAAATTATTTTCTTGATGAAGTGAAAAAAGATAGGTAATGCATTGGAAATATGTTCCATTCAACAATCATTCGATGCGATTTTCAGTATTCAGGATATATTATTGTAAAAAAATATTATATAAAGATTTCACGCAAGAAAATGGGATAAAATATCATGGATACAGAAAAGCAATAGATTTTGAATGACACAATTACTTTCATTATTCTGAATGATATTTTTGCAGACCCCATCAATGTGCTATGTGTATGTCCCCTTCATCGATTCACGAACTGAATTTATTCTGTTTTTATATTGGGATGAAATTAGGGCACTATATCATGAAAAATATAAATAGTGTCTTTACACCTTTATATATCTGGTTAGATATTGTAATTTTCTGTAACCATTTTTCATAAATATTTTAAATGTTTTGAAAAACAGCGCTAGTTTACTCATAACCCATTTTAAGATATTTGCAATGTTTTGTTTATTGGTACGCCACTGGTTATTTTCATTGTACAATTATTCTGTTTTTATATTGGGATGAAATTAGGACACTATATTATGAAAAATATAAATATTGTCTTTTCTCCTTTCTATATCTGGTTAGATATTGTAAATTTCTGTAACCATTTTTCCTAAATATTTTGAATTTTTTGGAAAATTGCGTTAGTTTACTCATAGCCAATTTTCAGATATTTGCAATGTTTTGCTTATTGGTACGCCATTGGTAACTTTCATTGTATATTTTGAACGATGGACCAACAGGAATAGAGTTTCCAGAGAAATAAAAAAATAGTTTTCCATATGCATGAAACTGTATAGAGGACACTGTACATATATATATATATATATATATAAGAGAGAGAGAGAGAGAGAGTTGCATACACATGGAAAACTTTTTTTTTATTTCATTTAATATATATATATATATATATATATATATATATATATTATATAAATATCATTCTATTAATTGATAAGTCCACGATGAAAATGTTTGTTTTTCAATAACTCACAGAAAACAACTTCTTTCTTGGCTTGAGCCACGCTGGACATTGAACTACATCTGCTAGTTATTTCAAAAAGTCCATAACTCGAAAACAAATCTGAAAGTGAAAATTTTCATTTTTATTCAAATTGTTATTTGAGTTTCTATTCCAGTCTCAATTCAGAACTCATATTGATGAATGAGATGAAGGAAAATGATTATCAAGAAGGAGCACCCACCAGAAATAATGGGTAACATTGATGCATGACTGGCATCGCATTCACTGGGTCTTTCATTTTCTCGACAAAAATCTATTTCGCGCTTCTACGATCATCAGCAAGATCGGAAAACACATTTTCTAGGAGCAATCTCACTTTGCAAAGATGAAAAAATGAAAAAAAAAATTCGGAGTGCAGTGTTTTTTTACTAATTTCAAACTGGCACTCCTAAAGAAATGTTTTCCATCTTAGCAAAATATGATCTCTTCTAGAAAATGTGTTTTCATACTTCCGGTCTTTCTGATGATCGTGGAAGCGTGAAGACCTAGTGAATGCGATGCATCAATGTCAAAAATAATGTCCGGTAAGTGTTCTTTCTTGAAAAATATTTTTCTCAATCTCATTCATATATATATATATATATATATATATATATATATATATATATATATATATATATATATATATATATATATATATATATATATATATATATATATATATATATATATATATATATATATATATATTATATGAATTCTTATTTATGACTGGAATAAAAATAGAATAATAATCCAAATAAAAGTGCAAATTTTAACTTTCAGATTTTTTCTTTTAAGTTAGGGCCCTTTCAAAATATCCATCAGATGTAGTTGAATGTCCAGCGTGGCTTTACTCAGGAAAGTACTTGTTTTCTGAAAGATATTAATGAAAAAACTATCGTAGATTTTCCTATCCAATATTCAATTGAGAATGTTTTCCTTCTCAAGATTATGAAACTATTTTCTTTTTGCTGATTTGTGACATGAGTAAATTATAAATTATGGATTTTGCAAAAACAGAAAGCCTTCTCAATTATCGCTTTCATTCTTCTGTTAACTCCTGATATATTATTCTCCTCGTGATTTGGGCCTCGCAGGTTTTGTAAATAGATGAAACATGTTGTTAGCGCATATTCTGAGACATATACACAGAAATTAATTCAAAAAATATATATTTTTGATATTATAAAAGCACAAACTGACATACGCATGAGTGATCCAATGAACGTTTGTTTGAGGAACATAATCCCGAAAACTCCATTCAGATAGATGCCTTCCGTGTTGTCCTTATGAAAGAAAATTGTGTTGAATTTGCTAAGTTTTGTTATTTATTTTGAGCTTTACAATATGGACCTCTTATGAGTTCAAAACGATAAAATAATTCAAATAACGGAAACTATTCCGTAGCTGTTTGAATGGAAAATCAACATATAAGTTGAATGTTTTTCATTTTTTTCTGAAATATTTTTTCAACAAAGTAGACACTTTATAATCAAAATTCCATATCCAAGTTTTTTTTTCATTTTAAATTGTTTCGGATTATGAAATGATGAATTGATTGATTTATATTTTTTAGTGACTAAAACAGAATTATTCCCTGTTTAATGTCTTTTTGCTGTATGGCACTGTATTCAGTTAATAGATTTTTCTATATATTTGAATTATTTTTAAAAAAATTACTTTTTATATAGAAAAAAAGGATTTTTATATAAAATCATTTGTTTTTTGATGTCAAACGTTATATCCAGTGATACTTAGTTTGAGGGATGCTGAATATGAATTAATTTAATATAAAAACCAAATTCAGTTCCTTAACAAAACATACTTCCCTAACTTTTCATTTCATCAATTTGAAAGTTCAAGAAGTTTCTTTTGCATGATCACTAGCTATCCAAATCATATATTATTATCAGAGACATTTTATGAAAATCGAGACAGATTGTATAATTGACCATACTTATTGTTGTTATTTTCAGGTACTTCGATATACTCACCGAAGGTTCCTCCAATGGCTTTCCATCCTTTGGTCTGAAGTATACCCCATCTCCTGCTTCTTCTATGGGAATTGGATCTGTCAGTATGGAACTGGGTTCCAACCTCTTCCCGTCACCATGCGATACTTCGTTACTACTGTCTGATTTGAGTCTTGGATCCGATAAAACATCGATCAAATATACCACTTCACCTATCTTCCTGTCATCAACATTTTCAGCAAGACTGCTGAGAAATATAGCACAGCAAACTAGTGGCGAAAACCACTTCATGGTTGAAAGTATATTAAGATTTAATGATGCACCTGCTTTTATACTAGATGGATTATTTATTACCGCAAAGTCATGAATTATTATGAATTACGTAATGAAAAACGTGAGGTGTGAAACATTTTATGGGTAATTCCTATCCTGTTTTTCTTTCATTGTCTCTCATGAATCGTTTTGGCTTGATAGAAGACCTGAATTTTTATTACTTGTTTTTATCGTTACTATATTTTTCAAAGGGGAGCTTCTACATAACGTTTTCTATCCATTTCTTTGTTATTCCTCATTTGAATATACCAGAGGGTGAAAAATGGCTCGATTTCGAAGTGAATCGTGCTTCTTTCCAGGTCTTCAAGTCTAGTCGGGCCTGAGTCATTGAGCAGTTCGGAATGAATTGTCAAACCATTTCTTTGAAAATGTGGTTCGATACTATTCAAAACCGATATTTTTGGGAACTCATGAATTTTCGTTGAAAATTCAGTAGGGTATCATGATGGCGGGTGGTTAATTTTTTGGCAAACGCCATCGATTTCGAAAAGAAATCGAAGTCTGGGACGTCGCTATGAATGAAGTTCTGGCAAAAGTTGAGCAAATGAATATGGGAAAAAAATATTATATATATATATATATATATTCTTCAAATTCTCGGAATAAAGGTCTGATTCAGTCAATTCATATAATTTTCCTCAACGACGTTTCGACATGGTATTTGTCATCATCAGGTTAAAACAAAATTATTTTATTTGAGTTTTGCGATCGCATCGTACGAATGTTATTGTATCACAATAACATTCGTACGATGCGAACGCGAAACTCAAATAACAGGATCATAGTACACCCCCTGTATCTCCTTTAGTTTTGGAGATTATTGATTGAAATTTGGGATATTCCATATACATAATGAGCGGCACTTTTTGACCTACAACTAATTTTTTTTTCACTTCCGGTTTTGCCGGAAGTGATACCAACTTTCAATTTTTTGATAGAACACCCTGTATATTATTACATTTCTGAAATCTGCATGATTTTCTGGATCCAATGATACCACATAAGTGAAATTTCAAACGTCAATATTTTTGATAATTCAATTTTTAGTTTTCCATTTAAGTGTGCCATGATGGTTCCGATTTATTCCAATTCACCCGTCTAATGCTAGAAAAATCGAAATCCCGTCAAAAATACTGAATTGCGTTTTTTATGAGCAAATAAAGTTCATCGTAATCGATTCTGGGGTAAAACTCAATTTTTTCAAATGGAACCATATTGGTACCATGGTACCATTTATTAGTACTATTAATAAGGAATTCATTCATACCTGCTAATAAAATGTGCGATAAATACAATCAAAATTACAGCTAAAAGAAAATAAGATAATACAATTACTTTGTTCTAATTTAATGCTAAGAAGTTACTAAGGTGGCTTTGAAATACAAAAAATGAACACAAAACATCACAACAATTGTTCTAAATGCTGTCCATTAACGTCAATGCACTTCTGAACTCGCATAGCTGTTTCTTGAAGCCGTCTTACTCGCAACTCAAGGTCTTCCGGGTTGTAACGGCGGTTGCATAGACAATGTTTTATAAATGGCCAAAAACAAAGAAATCAAGAGGTGTCAAATCAGGTGACCTTGGAGGCCATCGCACAGGACCATTTGTCGAAATGACGTTTTCTTGGAATGCCTGTTGAAGGAAATCAGTTACTATTCTTGAATTATGGGGAGGAAAAACATTCCCTGTCGTAGATGGACAGATAATTCCTCAATTTAATTTTGCAGAAATCCTAAGTATCTATCTGCAGTCAAGCATCCTTCAAATATTATTGGACCAATGATTCTACGACCGAGTATTCCAAGCCAAACATTGAAACCGAACCGCACTTGAAAGTTACCCTCCCTCAATAAATTTTGATTTTCTTGTGACCAATACCTTGTATTCTGTCGGTTAAATAATCCCATATTTGTAAACCTAGACTCGTCCGAAAATGAAATCCTTCCCAAAAAAGCATTGTTTGGCTGCACATTATTCTGTAAGATCCAATTGCAATATTCCATCCTACGTTCATAATCATTTTCTTACAGGTGCTGGTGCAATTGATATTTGAAAGATTTATAATTATGTTTGTGCAAGATTCGGCTTAACGTTTGGTGACTAATTTCCAATTCAAACCCAATTTGCCATGAAGAAACAGTCTTATCAACTTCTATTCGTGCTAAAACATTAATTTCCGTTCCTTCGTCAATGATAACGTTTTCTTCGGGATCATGGTTAGGCTCTCTTCGGAATTGATTTTCAAGACGATTAAAATAATTTCTCGCTGGACATTGTCTATCAGGATATCGGTTGGCATAAAGGTTTCTAGCCGCAACGGCATTTTTTCTACATTCCCCATAAATGATTAACATGTCCACTTTTTCATCCCTTGTATAAATGTGGGGCATTTTGAATAAAAATAACAACTAATATGAAGACTTTTTCAATACACATTAAAAATACCGATAAACCAATACCTATTTATTTGACAATCTGAATGATATGCGAGTTCAGAAGTGCATTGACGTTAATGGACAGCATTTAGAACAATTGTTGTGATGTTTTGTGTTCATTTTTTGTATTTCAAAGCCACTTAGTAACTTCTTAGCATTAAATTAGAATAAAGTAATTGTATCATCTTATTTTCTTTTAGCTGTAATTTTGATTGTATTTATCGCACATTTTATTAGGTATAAATAAATTCCTTATTAATAGTACTAATAAATGGTACCACGGTACCAATATGGTTCCATTTGAAAAAATTGAGTTTTACCCCATAATCGATTACGATGAACTTCATTTGCTCATAAAAAACGCAATTTAGTATTTTTGACGGGATTTCGATTTTTCTAGCATTAGACGGGTGGATTAGAATAAATCGGAACCATCATGGCACACTTGAATGGAAAACTAAAAATTGAATTATCAAAAATATTGACGTTTGAAATGTCACTTTCGTGGTATCATTGGATTCAGAAAATTATGAGATTCCAGAAATGTAATAATATATGGGTTCTATTCAAAAATCGAAAGTAGGTATCACTTCCGGCGAAACAGGAAGTGAAAAAATAATCATTTTTTGTAGGTCAAAAAGTGCCGCTTATTATGTATATGAGATATCTCAAATTTCTATCAATTACCTCCAAAACTAAAGGAGATACGAGGGGTGTACCATGATCCTGTTACACACGGTATATATATGAAATGAATTCTGCTGAAATAAGCTTCTATACGAATCCATTGGAAAAAAAAGATAACCTTCTTGCTAGATGTGCTTATTTCTAAAGATATATATTGTTCATTGTTTTTTTTTATCTTGATGAAAAATCAAGAGTTTGTAACGCAATATCTTCTAGTAAAAGTCGGAGTTTGAGATGATAAAATGAATGTTCTCCTTTAAAGTAGGATTTCCAAGGTTGAAGTCCAAATCATCGCATTTGGATATGTAATTTGAAGATGGAATTCCGAATTTGAAGTCAGAATTTCTTAGTCAACAATATGAACCCTCCATTTGAAAGTAGAGTTAGGATTCCGACACATAATTTTCAAATTCATGGTAGAAAAATGGGATATGCAAACGCCTCCATAGTTATCACACCCACAAATATAATTGAACTAGAATTGACTTACAAGACTTATATCCTTCGTATTGTTTTGATATTTCATCCGAAATATCTAGAAAATCACAAAATAACCAATACGAGATCCAACAAAAATATATCAATTTCTTCGTTTGGATTGAAACTTGTCTAAACATTTTTCATCATATGGAAAAAAATTATTCCTTATCGAGTATGCTTCTTGATTTTGGAAATATATGAATGAGGTTAGTCAGTAAATATGAAAATATTTTGAAAATATGAACAGGGTGTTCATAAAATCAGATGTGGAATCATCTGTCGCTGAAAGAGGAACTTTAGTCACTATCTCCCATAGTTCAAGATAACCTCTTGAAAGCTATTCATGTTGGAAAGGTAAACATTCTCAATTGAATATTCCTTACAGAAGACAACAACTCCTCTGGCTAAAGACACTCTGGATGTGGAACTGCATCTCATAGACATTGTGAAAGTTCACTTACTCAAAAGAAAACAAAGTATCGCATTTCTTTTCCAGCCTCAATTCAATGTGATGAAAAAAAACAACATTTTGTGAAAAACTGAGCATTTGCTAACTGATGACCAACTAAATGTAACAATTTCTTAAGACTACAGAAAGCATTCACATTTTTGTATACAGAATATAAATACACCTGGTGGGGCCGTCACGTATGTAAGACTTGGTATTGCGTCCCTCTGTAAAAAAATAAATTATATAAAACAACTCTCTACTGAACGTGTTCTAGAATGTTCAGCAATCTCGATACTAAAAACAACTTAGAGGCCACCTAACGGTGAAATAAAATCATTCTTTACTATTGGGAATCCAAAATTAGATGCCAGCGCCAGAGTGGCAAAAATTCAAACCAGACATACTTACATTGTTTGTCTGTTATCTCAGAGGTTATACACTTCTGAAAATATTTCCATTTGGTATAATTTTCCAGTTTTTTTGTGTAGTGATATTAATTTCAAGACTCCAGTGAAGTGGTGTATTTAAATCTTAAGACAATATCATTTGCGGAAACTCACTTTGAAGGAGACAAAGTATGTTCTAAATTGCTTGCAAAAAAGAATATTTTTCGAAGTTTCTGGACAGCTTAGTGAAGTCATCGGGAATTATTATGAATTATTTTGAAGAAATGTTACACATTATTGTGTGAATGTTAGAATTGAAAATGAATCTAACAAAAACTTTTTTTTTTATTTCATTCAAAACAAACAATATGGTATGGGAAAGTGCCCTTATCACCTAGATACATGAACTTTCTTTCCATACTGTATGAATAATCTTCGGTATGTTGAATAATATCTGTTTTTTTTTTCTCAACTCTCTTCAAAGTTTCTCTTTTTAACTTTTTTTCTTGGCCACACATAATACAGAACATTTTTGGGAAGGAACTGTATTCTTCTACAAGATCTCGAGATCCCAAGAGCCCGTCGTCTGTCTATAGACTCACTCAATCCTAGATTAGTCTGCACCAGTAGGTTACATTCATTTTCTCACGAAAAATGATAAAAACTCATTCCGGTACAACAGGATCGTTTTGTCCAAGAGTCACATTGAGGTACACAATAATAATGATTTGATCTAGAATCACTCATTTTTTCACTCGAGGACATACAATATAAAATTTGAATGTCAACAATCACAAGAGATTCGACAAGTTTTGAGTGTACAATGGCTAAAATCATATAAACATTAATGTTTCTAAAAGTGAACAATGTGTCCTCATCACCTAGATATACATATATAGTCACTCTTTTTCCATACTGTATGAATAATTTTCGGTATATTGAATAATATCTCTTTTTTCTTTCCTTGACTCTCTTTTCTTTCTTCACAACTCTCTTTGAAGGTCCTTCTTTTCACTTTTATCGTGGCCACATACGATACAAGAGGATTTTGGAAAGGGACTGGATTCTTCTTCCATAGCCCATCTCTGTCTATAAACTCGCTCAATCCTAGATTGGTCTGCACCAGAACGTTACGTTCATTTTCTCATGGAAAATGATGAAAACTTATTTCAGTAGAATGGGATCATTTTGCCCCAGAGTCACATTGAGGTACACGACAATAATGATTTGAACTTGAATCACTAATTTTTTCACTCGAGGACAAACAATAGTCAACAGGTGAACAAGAATTTCATTAAATGTCAACAATCACAAGAGATTCGACAAGTTTCAGGTATACAATGGCTAAAATCATATTATAAACATTAATGTTTGGAAAAGTAAACAATGTATCAATGTAAGTATGTATAGTTTCCAAAATCGACACCAGAGGGAATATTCCTTATTTTGAATTCCCAATACTGGACCAAATTTTTTTGTTTTCGAATGAGAAATTTGAAAAAAAACCTAAACATCAAAATGAATAACAAGGCAAAAAAAATTAAAAAATATCAGTTGAAGTCTATGGTAAATGAATAATCTAGGGTAGTAACAACCGCCAGAGGCACCAGCTGTTCATCAATTGATTATGTAATGACATATATCAAATAATTCAGAATGTAAGGTATTTGACCCAGGATTCTAAGACTCTTATGCCTAAGAACTCATATGGCAGAATTCAAAGGATAACATCGCTGGAGATTTCACGTTGCATTTTCATGTTATTTTGTTTTGATCGTTTCTTTAAATTAATTTAAATTTGTTGATTGTTTATTTGGCACCGACTCAAAGTTAGTTAGACACATTAGTTATGTAGCTTAGTTTTTTGCTTTTCAATTCATTTTTTCCTCGGTTTTATTTTTTGTTAAAAAGTTTTTATTTTTTGATTTTTAGTGCCTGAAATCTACTGATTGCTACCTACTTGATTTTTATAACTTTGAAAATACCTACTTATCCACCTCACTTCAACTATAATCTGTTATATACTATAACTAGCTGGTACCAGCGACTTCGTCCGCGCTGAACTTTGTTTTTTTGTGACGACTATTTCAAATTCACTCAACCCTTTGGCGACCAAATTCCAAAAAATACTAGAACACTTACAAACGTTTCTTCATTTGTAACAAAGACCTCAAATACCAATGTTTATGACCTTAACTTCCAAACTAACGGAACCCTTACACAAACTTTCACCCCCTAGGGGTTGCATTCATGGACACACTGAGACCTGCATTTCTTCATCCCTTACATGGACCTAAAATACTGATTTCTATCACCCTAATTTGAAATTTAACGGAAAACCCATTACAAACTTCCACCCCCATTTAACTTCTTTGGTGCTTGAATTCATGAAAACACTGAAATACATATTTTTTCTATTTGTATCAAAGATTTCAAATACCAATTCTCATGACCCCAACTTGAAAACTAACTATACAGAATCTCAACCCCCTTTCGAGTTGAATTTTCAGAAACCCTGAAATACATTTACCTTCTTTTGTGAAGAAGAGCGCAAATATTAATTTTCATGCCTTAAATTTCAAACCCACCTTCTCATCCCCTTAGGGATGGAATATCAAGAATATATATACTGTCAAAATTTTAGCTCTGAGGAGCAGCGTTTTGGTCTGGGCGTTGATCGTATCCTTGTTAATCAGTTTATTATATATGTACATATTGCCCCAAACACAAGGTAGCTGCTGTGAACCGTTGAGGAGATCCCACGACTGTCTTCCTTCTCTATCATGGAATTAACTCTGGGCCTCCATATGTTTTAGTGTCATCAGAACTAGAGTGTAATTCAGATAGGACCAACTTCGAAGCTTACCCTATACAATAAAAAAGGGATCATCCAAATCGGATAACCCAGTACAAAGTTATGCGTAGTAGAATCGGATGAGAAGTGAAAATTCAGTTGGTGAACCAACAATCATATCCCATTTTCCTACCCCTAGGAGTGGAATTTTTTGCAAATCCAAACGGGACCAATTTTGAGGTGAACCCTATCCATTAAAAAAAGAATCATCAAAATCGGACAACTCTGTAAAAGGTTATGGGACTAGACTGGAGAACCTCCACCTTTTTTTTCGTCGGTCAAAAATTAATTTATTGAATTGGGACACCTGAATTGGCTCAGAAAACGACAGACAATGATAATATTCATGATCACTATGATAAAATGGAAAAAATCGCAATTGACTTGGAAAAGAAATTTTTTTAAGGTGACCTGAAATTTAATACTGAAAACCCTACAATGAATCATTGGGGTTAGTGAACTTAAAATTAGAAAAAAAGAAAGTATTCTATAACGAAATCACCATCTGCATGGGAAATAAAATTATTCTGAATAAATGCCATATTGCAAACGTTTTCGCAGATCACTTTGCAGACTCAGTAAGTGATAAATATGCTGCTCAAATGCCAAGTGTCAAAAACTGCACATTACCCAAGTATTTTTGGGTAATGTGTATACATATAAGTGAAAAGAAGGGGTGAAGGTATTTATGTTGCAGGCGACACAACAATAATAGTGACAGGCTCCTCGCTGAGTGCCTTTAATGTGAAAGTGACTTCTGTATTGAACCAATTCTATGAATGGTGTACAAGAAACACGAGGAAATGAACCGAATCTAGTTAATCAAAACATAAATAACAATCAACATGAAATATCAATCTCAACAAAATTCTTGGACAGTCTTTTCGATAATAACATAACGTGGATCGAACAAATAGATAACATATGTAGATAGATTTGTTGAAAATATAAACAGGATGTTCATAAAATCAGATGTGGAATCATCTGCGACTGAAAGATAAACTTTAGTCACTATCTTCCATTGTCAAGATAACCTCTTGTGGGGTATTCATGTTTCCCTTTTCAATATGTAGATAAAAACGAAGGGAGAAGTCCATTCTCAAAGTGGAGTCGTGAGTTTTTTGGGGAAAAAACACTCAATGTCGTCTCCACAAATGCCTAAAATCTAACATAGATAATTTACACTACAATAATAGCTCCAATCATCGAATGTTAGCCATTGAATGTGAAAAAATAATTGAAATTAATCAACTTTCAGACAAGAATCTCATACGCAGTCAGATATCTTCAGCTTATTCACAAAGAAAAGACAACCTCAGTGACTTCAAACTGCTGAAAAATATAAAAGAAAAAATCAAATTGCACAAACTGACCATCACCAAAGCCGACAAGGGTAATTGCTTGGTTATTTTAGATCGCTTAGACTACATAAACAAAGTCATTGAATTTATTTCTCCTGATTCATTCACAAAACAAAATGTGAACCCCACCCCTAAATTTATCACTTATACTAAATCGATCTTAGACACTACTTCTGATACTATATATCCATGAATAGTCAAACCCCTCTTTTATATGGCCTCCCCAAAATTCACAAAACAAACATCCCCATAAGACCAGTAGTGTCATATACTGATTTCCCTACTTCTAAATTATCTGCTTGATTGAACTCATTGTTGAAGGACTTGATCGATTTTCATAACCCTTATTCAATTAAAAACTCGCTCGAATTAGTTAACAAAATTTCTAATATCACTATCCCACCGAACTCGATTCTAGTTTCATTTAAGAATATATTCACTAGTGTGCCCCCTGTAGACTGCATTAGGATAGTGAGAGAACTATTGTTCGAGTCAAATATAGACTTTCACAATTGTCTGAATATCTGCTTACTCTCGGATACGGTTTTAAAACAAAACTTTTTTCAATTCAACAACACTTTTTTCAGACAGAATTCGGGACTAGAGATAGGTTCTAATTCATCCCCCCTGTTAGTAGAATTTTCTCTATCGGATTTGGAAGAGAAAATTTCACATTACCACAATAGGAACAAACTGATTTTCTATCACATATATGTTGACGACATACTCGTTTTGTTCGATGGGAACTTTTAGATTTCCAGCATTTTTTTAACTCTCTCCACCCAGCCATTTCCTTTACGATGGAATCAGAGGTGCACCATTCATTACCCTTTTTGGACTAACTTATCACTTAACTAGACGATCATTTCGAATTTTCTATATATCGTAAACCCACCCATACGGACAATGTGATTCCATTCCATTCCAACCACTCTGTTTCACACAAGTTCGCAGCTTTCAACTCTCTATTTTGACATCTTTTTGCTATTCCAATGAATCATGTCAATTTCAATAGAGAACTGAACATCATCAGACAGATTGGTAACAACAATGGTTTCCCCCCACATAGTATCGAGAAAGGCTATGCCTCAAAGATTAATAACCGTAATTTGATTTCTCTTTTAACACATACTAAATTCTCCTTTATTTCCTTCTGCGGATTTTTTTTTTATGAAATTCTGAATATTTTCAAAAGAGTTGATGAAAACATTATGCATTTCATTTATGCAATTATGCATTTCATTTAAAACTAACAATTGCCTAAAAAAGCATCTTGTCAACACAAAAGATAAAACTCCAATTTTAGAAAAGTCTGGAGTTTATTGACTTTCTTGCTCTACTCCATCATGCAACGCAGTATATGTGGGTCAAACAGGGAGATCGTTCAAAACTAGAATTAAAGAACATGAAAAAATGATAGAGAAATTTAAAGATCACGACCATTCGTTTGAAATTGTTACAAACAATTCATTTGCCAATCACATTATCAATCAGAACCACTTTTTCGATCCGGACTCAAATGTTGAATTTTTACACATCTGCAACAAAGGGATGATTTTGAACCTCAGAAATTTTTCATATAAACAATTTCATAAAAAACACCCTTTTGTAATCTCACTCAATGACCAAATCAACTTCGATTGCTCTTTCTTTTTCAGGTCATTAAACATTAATAACTAATTCTTCTTCAGCTCGGTCACACAAAACTGGCGCCATCTCTACTTGAATGGTGACACGATTTTATCAAATCTACCCACTTGGTCATATGTAGCTTACAGTTTTCTTCCACCTTCTTTGTCTGCTTGCCTGGAGATGGCTCCACCGTCTCCTTCTCCAAATTTTATTTTTCATCTAATCTCAAATATCTTCACGTTCGCCATTGCTAGTAGTTGTCAGCGATAAAAAAAATATTATTAAATGTGTTTATCACATCGTTTATATTGGGGATCTGCCCCTAAATTTTGGATAACAGATTGATTACATTTTGTAAACCTTTCAAATATGTTAAGATTTCCTGTCTATTTTTCCCTCCAGGATATTTAGTAAGTAGGATTTTTCTCCATCTTGTAACCCCTCTTTTTGAATATGTTTTTTTTCTCCTATAGTTAATTTGTAACTGAAGATGAGTGCTTTGTACACTTGAAACATGTCTTACTGTTTTTTATGAATCCCGCTGGGATGATACATTCGTGGAGACGACTTTGAGTGTTTTTCCCCCCAAAAATATGTAAATAACTCAGAAAAGTTTGGTTGCCTTCCTCACACTGAAAAAGTATCTTCATGAATCATGTCTCCTTAAAGTATATTACTCCGTAGTCTACTCAACCCTATCATACAACATAATCAATTGGGGCCTTGCAACAGAATGGACTCGAGTCTTCGTTCTCCAAAAACGTATAATAAGAATAATATACAATATGGAACCTTCAGACTCGTGTCGAGAAGTATTTAAACAAGAGGGTATATTGACATTGTCCTGCATATACACCTTGAATATTCTACCATAGATACATGAAAATAAAGATTGCAATAGTAAGAATGGTGCTGGTCATATGTAATAAACAATAAATAAAGGTGATCTCCGCATCGAAAAATTCGATGATATATATATATATATATATATATATTATAATAAAATCACCACAACATGCTGGGCTCACCCTATATAAATATGTAATCAACAGTGTGGAACAGCTATCGCAACCTCTCCCCGAAAAAAGAATTGAAAATATTCTGGTAATGAATGCTTTCTACACCCTTGATGAATTTGTGAACTATTGCAAAAATACCTAATTTATTTTTTACTTTTACGTATGTATGTCCCTTGTATGTATATCTTCACAATAATGTTTTGAATTGTAATATTTTCAAAAACTGTGTAACATAGCATAAAACTCTTCGAAACTGTATAGCATAGCATTGCCAATAGGCTACGAAGTGTAATAAAATGACTTGCCATATCTAAGCTCTGCGTGGCTACAAATGATCAATACAAAATCGAATCCAATAAAGAACACATATAGAAGAATGAGGTGAAGAAGAATGTTTTCCAAAAAGTAGCACTCACCAGTGTTGAATTTATATCAGAATAACAAAGTTTATTATTATTCCAAGTGGCAACATTGGCTGTCAAAATGTGTTTCTGAACTACGCTGTGTTCTGTCTTTTTGAATGGAAGTTAGTCAGTCGTTTGCTGATGCTCGAATGTAACAGTTGTGTTTAATTTTACCGCTCTGTCCACTCATTCCATTCCCAGAAGTTTCTAACAGGTAATGGGCCCAGACCACAGCTGGATAGTGGAAAATTGGTACGAAAACAGGTTATTCGAGTGCTACGATGGCAGTTGACTATCTAAGTAATGTTCTTAAGCTGATGGAACGAGAAAATTATCAGGATTGGGCTCTCGCAGAGGAAAACACGTGTTCGTCCTGGAAGGATTATCGAAGTGTATCGATGGTTCTGAGAAAGATGCCGTTTAAGTAAGTGAAGCTGAGGCAGAGCTGATATTGAACCTAGTCCCGTCGTTGTTTATCCATGTGAAAGATGGCAGTTCGGCCAAAGATGTTTGGGACAAGTTAAAAAAAACTGTATGGAGATTCTGGTTCCACGCGTGGAATCGGTTTGCTTCGTGAACTTATCACATTGAGACTTGATCATTGTGAATCAATGGAACTTCACTTGATTCAAGTGATAGACATTGCTCAGAAATTAGAGAGAAGTGGTTTTAAATTGAGTGAAGAGAAAATTGGAAGTTTTATGCTTGCTGGTTTAACTGAAAAAATTGAGTCCATGGTCATTGCAATAGAACACGCAGAAATTGACGTGACTGCAGATTCCATTGAATCTAAGTTATTAGATATGCACCTAGGTGGCACAGAGAGTCAATCGTGTGGCGCGTTTGCGAACGAAGTTCACAACAAAGGTGGTAGAGAGGGTTGCACTTAATAGGTAAACAAGGACAAAAGTGTAGTGACTTGCTACAGATGTAATAAAATTGGCCAATTTATGAACCGATGTCCTGAAAATGAATGGAATAAGGAAAGTTCATCAAATGCCTCCAATGCTGTGTTCCTCACTGCCAAATTGGACAATTCATACTGGTATATCGATTCTGAGTGTGGTGTTCATCTTTCGATCCGAGCGTCGTATGTATACGCATTAGCGTTTCGCGCCGAGCGCCGTATATTTTCAAAGTCATGTTTCTTAAAAGCCGAGTGCCATACTAGCGCTGAAATGTAAATGAGTAATATACATCTGCAGAACTTCAGTGCGACGATGACCAGGGTTATAAGAAAAGAGCTGGTAAAGAGCGAATGAACTGAGATTACAGGTTCACATCAGACTCCCATCTGATCTGTGCTATCTATACGTGTTTTTTAGAAATGCAGGATATTTGGTGTTGGGTTGTGTATGTGTGATCATTATCATGAATAGATTCAGTTAGTTCGAGAATGTAATGTATACGCGACAGATTTTCGTGCGTACACGGGGAGTTGTCATTGAAAAGAATACTGTGTATCTAAAGGGTCGAAAATCTCCAAAACGATTTAAAAGTGGAGGAATTTATAGTGACGAATGAAACAAACTAGCTATAGAATGCTCTGGTGATATTGACATTCAGACAGTAGTTGGACCCAACCAACGTTTCTTCACAGTTCGTACTGTTTCTTTCATACCTGAATTGATGAAAAATCTGTTATCAGTGAGTCAGCTGATCAAAAACAATAATGAAGTTATTTTTCATGGAACTGGCTGTGATAATCATAATAGTAGACAACAGCTGATCGCTACAGTAAGTTTAGTGGATAATATTTATGAATTGGTCTTCAAGAAGTCACAATTGAACTTGGCAGGATAAGCAGTTTCTGGTGAAATATGGCACAGACTTTCGGTCATTTGAACTACAAAGATTTGGAAACAATGAAAAATTCAGTGTAAAGGTACTTCGGTTAAAAGTTACTTTGACTTGTGTAAAGTCTGTTGTGAAGGCAAGCAAGCCAGACAATCATTCAATCACAAAGGTAAACGAGCAAATTCTGAAATGGAAGTAATACATGGAGATTCATGTGGGCCAATGGAAGTTACATCCCTTTGAGGCTTGAGATACTTCTTGGTACGACTTGGTACGACTCCACTAGAATGACTCTTTCGTACTTTCTCAGGAGCAAAGACGAAGCTTATAGAGAATTTCAGGAGTTCCAGAACTATGTAGAAAATCAAAGAGGTACAAAAATCAAAATTTTTCGTTGTGATCAAGGTACTGAGTTTGATAATAATCAGTTCCGGGATTTCTATAAAAATATGGAATCTTGCATCAACATACAAATGCGTACACTCCTCAACAGAATGGCATGAGCGAACGCATAAATCGTACCATTGTCAAAAAGGATCGTTGCTTGTTATTCGATGCAAATATTGAAGAAAAATGGGCGGAAGGTGTTCAAGTTGTACACGAGTATTTGGAAGTGAGCCATGACTCTTATCCCGAAAGAAAAAAGCAAAAATGGGATAAGAAAGGGTTGGTTTCAGTGACAATATTGGCTACAGATTATATGATCCTGCTGAAAAGGGAATAATAGTAAGCACGGATGTAGTCATTGAAGAAACCATAGTAGATATCAGAACAACTATACCACAATCAGTTGATTGGTCTAATCATAGTCTTCCAGTCGTTAACAGCTCCATATCTGAGTTCGAATTAGTCACTTCAAAAGATTTGAGGATTGTGATCAACAACTTTGATAATTGATGTAATTCTGACTTCATGAATAATAGAGTATTCAAAAGTATTTTTGAAGTTGTTGGTCATATAATCCTCAATTTGGTCGATAGTTCACTGTCAACAGCTTGTTTTCCGCATGAGCTCAAAGCTAGTATAGTTATTCCTATATCAAAAATCAATAACACAAATGAAGCTGGTAATTTCAGACCTATTAATACCCTTCCTCCAATTGAAAAAGTTATTGAACTAGTAGTATACGATCAAATACGTGAAAACATTGAGAAAAATAAACTCTTCATGGATTTACAATCAGGATTTAAAAATGAGCATTCTTGTGAAACAGCTCTGCAGCTCACAGTTTCAAAATGGAAAAGAATTGTCGATGAAGATAAGTACAAAGTTGCCATTCTCTTGGACTTCAAAAGGACATTCGAAACAATTGATATTCCAATTTTGCTCTCTAAATTAGAGTATTACCGTGTAACAGGGAAGGTTAACGATTGGTTCAAGAGTTACTTGTCAAATCGGTCCCAACGAACCAAAGTCAACGGTACAGGTGCGAAATATGTTGATACATGCGTTTCACAAGGGAGTGTACTCGGACCTCTTCTTTTTATACTCTATCTTAATGACATACAATACATTGAAGACTGTGAGTTTCTGAATTTGTTTGCCGATGATACTCCGTTGGCTGTAAGAGATAAACAATTATCTCAAGCTGTTATGAAAGTCAATCATATTTTGAATGAAATATCTTTTTTTTCCTCAACACAAATAAACTCAAACTTAATAGTTCTAGAACTGAAGCAATGATTATTTTCACACAAATAAAATCAATCGAATTGACATCGACTCAGTTATAATTGAAATGTATGATGAGCCCATTGAGATTGTTCAAAAAATCAAATACCTTGGTTCTATGATCGATAATACATTAAACTCCAGGGATCATTTTCAATACATCCACAGTAAAATAGCTAAAAAATTATTTTTCTTTACTCCTGTCAGTAGCCATTTCAGCTTCCCAACATGTATAAGGGTCTATAACATAATAATCCAACCCCACTACGTCTACTGTGCCAGCCTGTTATCATTATTCGATGGTAATAGTATTGAATCTTTGCAGAAGTTGCAAAATAGAGGAATGCCATTTATTTTGAAATGCAACAGATTTACTCTTATCACAATTATGCATCAAGTTTTGGATTGGCTCCCAGTTGAGGATATAATTTTCTATTCCTCTTTGATTTTCATCTTCAAAATTTTATGTGCATACTTCAATCAGTTAATCACATTCACTGGTGAAATTCACGATTATCCTACGCGAGGCAGTACCAATCTTTATGTTTCTCGTACACGGTATTCTCAATCTATGAACTCCATCTTCCATCGAGGTTTGCTTGAATTTAATGAGCTTCCATTAGAAATTAAGCAGTCTTGTTCGGTGAGAAAATTCAAGGATGTTTTGGTTGAGTATTTGAAATCAAAATAACAGATAAGGACAACTTGAACAGTGTACCACTTGATATTTACCTTATTTACCTTATAACTAGAATAATCTCATATAATTTCAATTTGTTTATTATTATATCATTGTATTTATACCTATATGGTTTATTGTTTATTTATCATGTTTCTACTTATTGTTTCCCAATAAACAGTTCTGTTTATTTTTTATTTTTTATTTTTCGTTTTCAACCGCTTTCTTAGTTGTTTGACCAACCCTCAGAAGTTAATGAAAACTTGTACGAGTTAAGATCACGGGGACCTTACCTTTTATAGTGGGATCCGAAACCATTCTTGGGACCTTGAAAAAATTTTTCACCAGCTGCGGGAATCGAACCCGCGCTAGGTGGAAACAGTTGACACAAGACCGACGCTGGTGCCACTGAGCCACAGGCCCCGTTATAGAAGAATAAATGTTACTAGACAATTCACTTTGTTCATAATTCGTAATTATTCATAGTTATGTTTAATTAGGACTTGTAGAATTTATGTATATTAAAATTCCTATTTTCAATAAACAATTTCAATTTCAATTTCAATACATAAATCCAAACCGATAGCATATGAACCGCAAGAATCTGGATATTCACTGGGGGCTGAGGCAGAAGCTGAAGTTGATCAATCTGATGATTCATTACATGACATTTCCCTAGATCATGAATCATAAAATTCTACCAGTGATGAAGAATTTTCAATTGAATAACCTCAAGCACAAGAGAACACAGAAGTGGGGAAAGCGCAAAGAAAAAAGTTTGAAGATTATGTTACGTATACTTGTTTGCAAGACTTCAACTCTCATGATGATCCAGTTACCGTAAGTGAAGCTTTGTCAAGGACAGATGCGGAGTTATGGAAGAAAGCCATGTCTGAAGAAGTCCAGCGCTTTGAAGATAATGATGCCTGGGAGTTGACAGACAGCGTACCTAATTCGTTAACAGTTGTTCCATGCAAGTTGGTCTCCAAGCGGCAAGTCAGTGGAAGTGGCGAAGTGAAATATCGTGCGCGTTTAGATGCGAAAAGTTGTGTTCACAAAGCTGGTTTGGACTATGATGATGTTTCCTCACCTGTAGTGAGACATTCCTGATTAAGGTTACTGATTGCATTAGAAGTATAATTAGATCTTGAAATATTTCATTTTGATGTAAAACCTGCTTTTTTGAATGGTTCATTAGATCAACGTGTTTATATGAAACAACCTGAAGGTTTTGTAGTAAAAAAACGAAAAAAACAAGGTATATAGGCTAAAAAAGGCTGTCTATGGTTTGAAGCAATTGTCCAAAGCTTGGAATGCTAGAGTGAATGGAGTTTTGTCTGAGTTGGGCTGTACTCAGTCAAAACATGAGTCCTGTTTATTTATTAATAGGGACAAAACATCATTGACTTTCATTGCTTTATATGTGGATGATTTTTTTATTTTTTCCGATAATTGTGAAATTTTTAATCTTTGAAATCAAAATTGAGTGCAGAATTTGATATTAAAGATCTTGGTGAAACGAGAAATTGTTAAGGTGTTAACAAAAAAAAAAATTTCTCAGATTAAGGAAGCTATGTAGATAAAGTTTTGATAAATTTTGGCATGGAAAATTGCAAAGCTATTGATACTCCTATGGAAACTAAGTTTGATGTTGAAAAAGTAACAGAATCAAATTCTACTAACTTACCATATCGAAAACTTATCGGGAGTTTAATATATCTATCAGTGTTAACCAGATCAGATTTGATATTTGCAGTTGATAACTTGAGTCAATATAACAGTTATTATTCAGAATATCACTGGCAATGTGCAAAAAGAATACTTAGGTATTTGAAGGGTACCAAGCATAATAAACTTTCTTTTTCTAAAGATAATGGTTCTATTGATGCAGAAGTTTTTGTGGGCTCTGATTGGTCTGATGATCATGAAAGAAAGTCATACACTGGATATGTATTCAAACACTCTGTATTCATGACAAAGTTTTAAGCAGAAAACTACTGCATCGAGTAGTACTGAGGCTGAATGAATAGGTCTTAGAGATGCCTCCAAAGAAGCCATTTCTTTGAAAGAAATTCTGAGTGAAATAATTGATTATAAAAGCAGTGCTGTAATTTACAACGATAACCAAAGTGCACCAAAACTAGCTTGGAATCCAATATTTCATAAAAAATCAAAGCACATTGATATAAGATATCATTTTGTTAGAGAACGTGTCTCAAATAGTTTGATAACTAATAATTATCAACAAACCTATCAATTGGTGGCATACATTGTAACAAAGGGTTTGGTAAGAGTCAAGCATTTTTATTTTCTTGATACATTGGATTTGATCGCTCAGTTATTTGATATGGTGAGGGGTTGAATTTATCTCAGAATAAAAAAGTTTATTATTTTGCCAAGTGGCAACACTGGCTGTCAAAATGCGTTTCTGAATACGCTGTGTGCTGTCTTTCTGAATAAAAGTTAGTCAGTCGTTTGCTGATGCTCGAATGTAACAGCTGTGTTTCATTTCACCGCTCTGTCTACTCAATCCATTCCCAGAAGTTTCTAACAACCAGAAACCATTTATAACATCGCTGCAAGAGTGTCTTCGCATTCACTAGGTCTTCAATACATTTTTGTCGACGAAAGTCTATTTCACGTTTCCACGATCACCAGGAGGATACAAGATATGGGAAACACATTTTCGCAGAGATAGTTTGGAATCAGTATTTTTTGACATTCATTACATATCATGGCGTATGATAGGTTGATTTATTTTAAAATATGAACAGAGAATAGTACATACACAAAGTGCTTTCAGACTATACGGAACGCGAAATTATCAAAATTCAATTTTTGAGTCAATCTGATATTCAAAATGTTATGATTGGCTATTTCTCTTCCTATAGAGATACCCTCCTCACACCGATATATCATTATGGCATAATATGCACTGAATACAATTATCGCGTACTATTTTCAACATCACTGATATTTGAAGGTCAATTCCAGAATTAGCACTTCAATTTCAGAGTTAACACATATTATGGGGTTTTGTAGCATATGTAGTTTTCTTTGAGTAACTAGGTATAGGCTAGACAGAGATACTTGGTTTTACCATCAAGAAGAAGTAGAAAATAATGTTAATTTTTGTTCCGTATTAGGAATTGGAATGATAATTTCAGTATTTCTGCTCAGAATATCGAATAACAACAATATAAATGTATTTTCCACGATTCCAATTCAAAGAGAGTTCGGAACATATAGACATATTGCATGAAAAACATATCTCATAATATATTTGTCTTCCATCACGTGACCACAATGTGAAAGGGTCTGACAGCCCACGATAAAGAAAATGAACTTCAAAGTCAGGAATAAAGGTTACTTTCGACTTTGAACAAAGCATATGTGTTCTCAAAGTTAAAATTTAAGGAAAATGCGACTAATACTTTTTGATTCGAACCATTTCCGCCATAGCAAAAATAATCAATAATTTTCTCGAATCAACCACATTTCAATAATAGATAGTCAAAAAATTGGTGTTACTGATATTTATATACATATTTCATCTATGAAATTAGTTTTTGTAGTGTTTGAAGGAAAAAGTTGAGGAAGTACCAACCCCAAATTCTATGAATTTTTTCGATACAAATTTTATATTTCGATAGGGCCCACTTGTTATACATGAGTAAGATTCAACATTATCATCACAGGAAATGTTTCATCGTCAATAAAATCCGAAGTAGATGTGAATGCGAAACCATCACTTGCATACATCATTCTCTGCTGTACGTTTCTTGAAATTCTTTTTCATCTTCATATAGGATGAGATACTTAATATACAGTAAACTTCTATTATCGTCTTATAACCTTCGATTGTTTCTTTCATTATAGTGTTTATAACCTAAATGAGTAGAAATGACTAAATTTTTACTATCAGTCGAATAGTCTGAAGACAATTTCACCTATTTATACCTTCGACTTATAAGTCAAAATGTCTTGATTATCCAATTTTTGACTTTTGAATCACTTCCATGATTCCCTATATTGTTAAATTGAAGGTAATTACAACGTAAGAATTACCATCGCCCATTTGAGCGCTGACCTAATCGAAGGTCAGAATGACGTAGATTTTACTTATATTGTTTAAAAGGTGTATCTCAAAATTATGTGATTATCGATAACCAACTGAATTTAAACAGTCATTAAAAAGAACATGGCGCGAAAAATAGGTTACATGTACAGGCTCGGGGATGAAGTATCTCATTTTACTGAACTGACAATTCACAAGTCAATCATTGCACCTCATATTGATTATTGTGGCAATTTACTAAGCTTCCTAAGTATTGAACAGATTATTACACTGCAAAAATCCAAAATCGTGCGATGAGAGCGATTTTGAGTTGTAAAAGGCGTACTCCAATCACAACAATGCTGAACACACTGCAATTAATGAACTTTAAACAATGAGTTACATATAATACATTGATTTTTGTATATAAATTGAAAAATAAAATGTTACCCTCGTATATATCAAGTGAGCTGAATTATGTACAGAATGTACATTGTCACAATACTAGAAGGCAAGCAACAAACGATTTCTATATAAATCCTGAAAATATTTTCTGAGACACTTTATTTGGAAAAGGTCTAGTGTTGTTCAACAATTTGCTTAGTGAAATAAAAAGATGTGTGTAACTAAATCGTTTTGAAAATTCGTGTGGGTTATTCGAAAAACAAAATTCTTAATTGAAAAAGGAGAAAATTGAAAATATAAAAAAACAAACATATCTTCCACGCATTACCACTGATGTATCATTTTAAATTTTCCGCAAGCAGAACAGCAGTTCGGATGGTTTCGTTCACCTTCGGAATCGTATGAGCAAGGGCTAGACGCTTGTCACAGAGAGACAGAAAGAGAAAGTCGTATGGAGGGGGCATAACGCTTTTTTCTCAGGTGACGGTCTCAACACCCTCCGCAAGCCGCGTAAAGTAACTTCCTTCCAAAAAATACTTCAATGGAAAAATGTGTACTACGCTCCTTCAAAACCTCCAACGAACCATATTTCGTCACAATACTTCAAAAGCGAATTGTTACTGTTCATTATTGTGTTATGAGTGTTCAATGGTTACGAGCAATATACAGAGAGTCATTTCTAATGCAGCACATATTTGCCTTTTTAAAGAAGTTTATTGGAGCTGCCATTCTGAATGTTTTTGATTTTGACAACAAAATCATAGTCTCCGAACCCAAGAACACGGGATTTAAATCACAAAACCCATTTCCTTCAAAGAACTATTTTCTATTCTCGGCAAGCTTATGAATCTGTTATTCATAGAATAACCTAGGTCAAACAATTAAATAAATTTGTTTTTCTTCTTAGTGCATTTATACAAAAACTTGTCTGGTTTTTTATTTATTTTTAAATATTCCGCCTTAATGCATTCGTATAAAAGTTTTTCTCAATTTTTTTTCTCATTTTTGGTTAATTATTCCTAGTTATTCATAAAATCGATTATGTTATCAATTTCTGACAAAAAATTGATAAACTTTGACAACAAAAACTCCCTCATACAAATTTTGAATAGAATCGGGCCATAATCATAAAACTCGTCTTCTCAAATTCATGAATTTTGACAAAAAAATCCTATTCTCCGACCAGAGAAACTCCGACACACCAATTTTGAACAGAATTGAACCATAGTCGCAAAACTTGGAGCTGCCATCCTAAACCAATGAATTTTGACAAAAAAATAATTTTTTTTGACTCAAAGAACACCCACATACGAATTTTGAATAGAAGCGCCCCATAATCACGAAATTCGTCCGCTATTTGATTTCTTTCTGTAACAAAAAATTCATAATACCTAGATTGTCACAGGAATTATGAACACCTACCAGAGCTAATCGGACGACTAGGAGTGGATCAAAATTCATTTGCAAGATTTCACCCGAACGTACAAATCGAGAAATAAATATTAATCACAAAGAAACAAACAAGGCAAGGTAGATAAAAGCTTGTAAAAATATCAGCGTTTTGCGAACAAACACAAATTTCGAAATATTGAATGAATTAACTGGCAAAGAGGTGCAATACCCTCAGAAGGGAGTTTAGAAAAAATATTTCTCGTGTGCCTACTATCAGTTAGGAAAAGCTTCGTTATATTATACGCATTGAACCTCCGTCACTGATTTTTATACATCCTCCCCCAAATTACTTTCCATGATACGATCATGAATAATCTCCGAAACCGAAACTTTCATTTTCGATATCTTGCTACTTCTGAAGACGTTATCAAAATCACTTTCTTATTTCATTGAAGTATCGTAGTCCCCCGACGAATGAAATTTACAATGGCGCTCTCTATCCGAAAACGGCTGCACTAAGAAATCAGTAAACTGTTGGTAAGGCGGAACAATTTTTCGCTATGTATTTGAAATTGGCTATTTCCCGCCCATTATGTATTTTAAGTTAATGTCCCAAAAGAAATTGTCGGTGATGCTTTCAACCGTTGAGAATCCTCATGTTAGTACTAGGAAAATTGCAAGAGAGCTGAATATAAGACATACTTCCGTGAACAGAATATTGATAAAAAAATCTTCATCTATACCGAATTGAATTACATTAAGAACTCTATAGAAGGGATTATGAATTGGCTATTTCCCGCCCATTATGTATTTTAAGTTAATGTCCCAAAAGAAATTGTCTGGAGATTCGCTTTTGATCGGAAGTTGAATAATTTTCATTGATCTTTCGTTTGAAATAAAAAAGAAGCGTGTGTTGGCGTTTTTCCTTCAATGTTCGACAAACAAATCTAAATTCTCGAAAAGAATTCAATATCAACATTTTCAATTGGAACTCCAATCCTTTCTGAGTTCACCTACTGAATTTTAGTTCTCAAAGTGTAACCGTTTCTCGATGCAACATGAAATGAAAAAACACTACATTGAACGCCCATCTTAAATTATTATTATTTGTTGAATTTGTTTCATCGAAGATTAAACAGTAGAAGGAAATGTATTTTTATTGATATTTTGATGTGATTTTCGAATGATATCTCGTACATTTTCAAAGATGTAACAAAAGTTCGGAAAACCTTTTTTGTAATGTTCAAAAATGATCATTGTGACGAAGAAGAAAAAATGGTACATTGACGAAGTGGAAAACATACAGTTTTGTTTATGCGAAAAAGTGAGTGCGGAGTGTTTATCGAAGCCATTTTTTTATACATGAGTAACAATTAGTGCAAAAAGAAAAATATAATATTCTCCCATTCGAAACAAAAAAAAATTGTCCAATCAATTCCCATTGATTTGAGAAAAATTATTTCTATAATTCGATATTCTGTGACAAATAAAATTTAATTCAGAAAAAGGTTTCTCAGACGTGGAAATCACGAATGCATTGGATTGCAAAAGGATCACATTTTGTTTTTCAACTCAAACAAATGTTTCACTTACATTGGGAAGTTCACACAATTCATAGAAATGGGGTTTCCACTCAACGGAAAAATCTCAGTTTCACAGCTGGGAAACCATTTCAGCGGACTCCAGTAGCAATCAGCAACTGTTTTATGAATCATTCTTGAATGTGAAACTGCGGTGTGGCTTTGTATATGTGGCTTTATATATGTGGCTTTGTATATTTATTTGAGCGAACACTGGTGCAGTGAAAATTCTCTGAAAATGGTTAATCTACACCAGTTCAAACTTGCTAGTTTTTTCTGCAGATCTGACAGTGGGCATGGACGTGTCTGCATATTTCTAAAATCTGATATGTTATATAAAACCATAGATCTCGCACAATACTGTGAAGAATTTCATTCGGAAATGTGTGGTATTGTGCTTTCAAACACAAATATTTGTATTATCACTATGTATAGATCTTGTGTGCATGGGAATTTACAGATATTTTTTCTACATTTCAATAATCTTATGGATAAGCTTTTCGTAAAATACAATCAAATCATTATACTGGGTGATTTCAACATAAGTATTAAAAAAAGTGACAAATCAACGTTGGAATGGTCAGAAATTATACAGTCCTTTGGTCTGAGATTCACAATCGACGAGTATACCAGAGTGAGCTCTAGATCTGCTAGTTGTATAGACAACATTCTAACAAACTTAAATAAATCCAGTTACTCGGTGGATATAGTCGATCCGGGACTCTCAGACCACCGGGCCCAAAAAATACTTGTTCAAACTCCACACAATAATCTTCCAGCAAAAAACTTCACAAGAAAAATAAATGAAATTGGCCTTGGTAAAATGAAGGAATCACTTACGGACCTGGATTGGACCATTTTTAATTTACCCCAAATAATAAAAAAAATTGTAATTTATTGTCAAACTATCTAGTGGACAAGTTAAAAACCATGGTGGAGAAACATTTTCCCGAGAAAAAAATAGCTAACAAATACAGACCTCCTGTAAATTTTTTTAACGACAACCTAAAGTCCATGAGAGACTCCCTACTTTCCATAAAAATAATATGTGACTCGACAAACGATCCACAAGATAGAGCTGCTTACAGTCTCTACAAATCTCAATATAATAACGCGCTGGCTAACGCAAAAAAATATTCCTACAATTCATTTATACTAAATTCTACTAACCAAGCTAAAGATTCTTGGAAGTTAATAAATCACGAAAGGAATAAGGAAGCGAAGAAATCTAAAATATCTAAACTCAGTCCTGCGATTTCAATGAGTATTTCACACATGTTGCCGAGGAGATCATCCTAACATTACCTGATATTAACCATTCTTCGAGTGATTTTCTGAATGACCTCCCCAAAACAAAAGATTCACTTTTCCTAGGACCAGTAAATCACGAAGAGGTGAACGCTGCAATAAATAAATTGAAAAATTCAAACTGTTTTGATATACATTGTTCAAACAGTAAAATCATAAGGGGCACAGCGACCATGCTGATTGAACCCCTAGTAACCCTGATCAATCTATGTTTCCTCCATGGAATATTTCCTGACAATCTAAAAATCACTAAGGTACTTCCAATTTATAAAAAAGGAGACCCTGATTTGGCCACAAATTTCAGACCCATCTCTATTATCCCGATTATCAGTAAGATTATTGAAATAATCCTGAAGGAACGATTGTTGCTCTTTTTTAATAAACATAATACTCTCAACAAAGGACAGTTTGGTTTTCGACCAAACTGCTCCACGATTCAGGCTATCAGCCGCATTGTTGCGAACATAGTCGAGGGTCTTGAGAATGGCAAACATACGGAAATCACCTTATGCGATCTATCCAAGGCCTTCGACTGTGTATCGCATGATAAACTAGTAGAAAAACTAAACTTCTACGGTGTGCGGGGGGTACCTCTGAAACTTATAAAGTCCTATCTCAATAACAGAATTCAGTGTGTAGCCATAGAGAACAATTTCTCTGAATTCCAGAACATAAACCACGCAGTCCCGCAGGGAAGTGTATTGGGACCACTGTTGTTTCTTATCTACCTCAACGATATTTTTCACTATATGTCGCCCTCTGGATGTATTTGTTTTGCAGGTGACACAACCTTAATTGAAACACATTGCAACCCTATCACACTCAACAATCCTACTAACAAGCCAAAAACAAGGCTCATATTTGGTTCAGTTCGAATAATCTTAAATTAAATCAAGAAAAAACCCCAAAAAATTGTTTCTCTGCTAACAACTATTTTACCTCGAATAACTCAGTCAACCTGTTAGGTATTGTGCTGCTAGACGACAGGTTAAAATGGAGTGCCCACATTGATCATTTATGCAAAAAACTCTCCACCCAATTATTCCTATTGAGACAACTAAAAAAATATTGAGCATTCCAATATTAATAACTTCCTACCATTCTCTCTTCCACTCGCACCTTAACTATGGTACTATTCTCTGGGGAAACTCAACACACTCAATTAGAGTATTCAGACTCCAAAAAAAGGCGCTAAGGATCATAGATGGTGCAACCTTCCATGCCCACTGTCAGCAACTATTCAAGAAATTCAGAATTTTACCAATTCTTTGTGTCTATATCTATCAAACTCTACTGGAGATTTTTACTAATATAACTCTATACTCAACTAATGCTGATTCCACAACCTGCAAACATAAAAAAAAATACAGAGCAAAATTCTATAAATGTCAAAATTTTCAATAAATTACCAGTATCTGTAAAATCATTAAATTTCAGCCAATTCAAGAAATGTGTAAAGAACCATTTACTCAATAGAGGAATTCCTATCATTTAACCATGAATGCATGTTACTCACCCCAACTACATAACCGTAGCGCATTAAAAATATTTATAATAAAAATTTCAAAACAATAAAACCCGCTTAAGGGGCATGTCTAATACAATCCATGTTGTGATTGTTTTGTTGTGTTGTTTCAAAACTTTTAAACATTTGTGTCAAAACTTTTAAACATTTGTAGTTACATATATATGTAATTCTGTCCTGTTCATTTTATTTGTAATGACTAATTTTATTACTTGTAATTTTAACTATTGTTAATTTTAATTTTTGTACTTTGACATGCTACAAACATAATTTTATGTAACGTGGTTAAATAATAAATTCTATTCTATATGATAAAAATTAACGTTAGGATTGTGAGAAATCCCCAATGTGAGACATTTGCTTCGGTAGAAAAATTTAATAAGAAACAAAATAAATTAATTCCACATTTGGAAGAGTTTCCTCAAATTCCAAATGTTATTTTTCATACAAATTGGAAAAGCGAAAATCCGGAGTTTTCCTTCAAATCCAACACAGTCTCCATAAAAAACAATTATACAAAAGTTCGAACAGATTCAGGCAGACGAAATCTAATTGTTCATCAACACAAAAGGAATCTTGAGGAAACAAAGATATGTCGTAGAAGGTTCTCTGAAAAGAAAACGAGAAGATCGAAAATTTTAAAATGTTGATGAGGCCACTAGAGTTCCAAGAAATTATCCGACTATCCTGAATATACCTTGACAGCCCAAGGTAATATAAAAAAACGGTTACAATATCTTAACTTAGAAACATTTTTTTTCTAATTTTTATTAACTTTCGGACCGTTTCTTATTATAACCCAATGAACCTACCAAAAAATGTAATAAGTGAAAATCACGTCTAAGTACTTCGATATTTTTCTTTTCCATGGAGTTTACTGAAATTTGTTTTTGAATAAAATAAGGCAAAGGTATATTTGAAGTTAATGAATTAATCTCCGCCTATGGTCGGCATTTTCGATCAAAGCGCAAATCCTAATATGTTTCATCAGAGGTAGATGATAACCCCCATCCTCATCCAACCAAGAATGGCTATACCATATATATATATATATATATATATATATATATATATATATATATATATATATATATATATATACCGGGTGACACAGGATATCGGGCCACCCCTGTAACTTCTGCATTCATGAACGGATTTTTCTGAAATTTGGTACAGTTGTATAAGCAACCATTTCGGATTTGATCACATTACAATCCGATATAGCGGACTTCTGGTATTTCTGGAGATGCCAGTAACTTTGTTTTTTCAAATGGAACACCCTGTATATTTTCCCATATTCAAGTTCAACAGGTCAAAACAAGTCCAAACCTTACGCCAAATGTCGCTTTTCCAAAACAATTGAAATTAAAATTGTTTTTTCATTTTACCTCATGGATAAATGAGATTTGGTCGAAGCTATTCACAATGAGTCGCACATAACAGAGAAACATAATTTTTTCTGAAAAATTATTTTTTGTGCCATTTATTGATGAATCAATTCAGTCACATCACATTTTGATCAGAAATTATTTTTTTTCAAATGAAACCCCTATGGGCCACCTACCTGTCTCTCTAGTACATGCATCGAGGGAAAAACTAACATATCATTTTTGTATTGCAAGGAAACTCATGAACTAGTTGTTGATTTTTGAATTTATACAATGTTTTTCCTTAATGTATGTTTTAGAGAGAAAGGTCCATTGGGGTTCCATTTGAAAAAAATGAATTTTTGATCAAGTGACACAAAAAATAATTTTTTAGAAAAAAAACAGTTTTTCTGTTATTTGCGAATCATTGTGAATTGCTTCGACCAAAAGGTTGGGACTTGTTTTGACCTGTTAAACTTGAATATATAAAAATATACAGGGTATTCCATTTGAAATAGTTGCTTATATAACTGTACCAAATTTCAGAAAAATCCGTTCACGAATGCAGAAGTTACAGGGGTTGCCCGATATCCTGTGTCACCCGGTATATATATATATATATATATATATGTAAATATATATATATATATATATATATATATATATATATATATATATATATATATATATATATATATATATATATATATATATATATATATATATATATATATATGAAATGAAATGAAATGAAATTTATTCAGCAGCATCATACAGATTGGTTACAGAATGATAATGTTTACATAAAATCTGAATAAATTGAAATAACCACAGAAGGAGGTAAATCTCCTTGTGCGTGGTTCAATACAGAGTGTTACAAAATGTATCTTAAAATAAAATCTTATATATAGTTTCAGTCATATGTCGTGCCATATGACTGTATGTATAGACATGCATACATATATATTTACAGATCACATTAGAGTTACTAATAATAAAAGGAATAGGAATAGACACAGTAATATATAAAAATAAAAAATAATAAATATAATTAAAAAACGCTTTGGAAGGCCTTTTTTTTATTTGTTGTCAATCAGTTTATGAATAGACAGACAGGCATTTTAGTTATGTAGTCATGGAGAATTTTTTTTTGTTTATGTATTGAATTTAATTTTTGTATTTCTTGGGGTAAACTATTGAATGTTTTTGGCCCTAGAAATTCGTGTGATCGTTGTCCAATTGATTGGGTAGCGTAAGGTATTATGTATTGGTTTTTATTGCGTGTTTTGTAATTATGTGTTTGCTTCAGGTTGTGATTATTTTGTTTAAATTGTTTTAGAATAAGATTTTTGAAATGTAGTTGTCTAATATCGAGTATTTTTGCTTCATTATACAAGTTCTCAGTTGCATATCTTAAGTTTTTGTTAAGTATGATTTTCAGAAATCTCCTTTGTATTACCTCAAGTGGCCTTAGGTAGGTTTTCGTAGCCCCACCCCAGCCTACCACACAATAAGTTATGTGGCTCTGGACAAGGCTACAATAGAGTGTTTTTTTTTGTTTCAAGTCAAATATATATTGGAATTGTCGAAACTTATATAAGACACATCTCAGTTTCCTAACAATGTAGTCAATATGGTGATTCCATCTTAGATGGGAGTCGATCATGACTCCGAGGTATTTTATATTTGTAACTGATTTAATTTGTAGCTGATTCTGAATTGTTGGGAGGCTGTAGTGTGGCAGAGAGAAATGGTAGTTACAGAATGGCAGAAAATATGTTTTTTCTATGTTGAGAGATAGTTTTTTATAGTCGAACCAGTCTTTTATGATTTCCAAGTCTTTTTCTGCTTTTTGTTTTACCGCGGCCCAGTTTTCTTCTGAATAAAATATGGCTGTGTCATCGGCAAAGCTGATAATTTTGCCAGTACTTTTGATTGAAAATAACCCATTTACATATATACAAAACAGAATTGGTCCCAGGACAGTTCCTTGTGGTACTCCACATTCTATTTTTTCCGAGGTACTTGTGACATTTCCAATCTTAACTACTTGATCTCTATTTTTAAGGTACGATGAAATTAAATTAAGCGCATTTCCTCGTATGCCATTATTTTCTAGGGTAGATAATAGTATGGGGTGGCTCACTGTGTCGAACGCCTTTGATAAGTCTATAAACAAGCCTATTGAGGGTTTACTATTATCAAGGGCTCTATAAATGTGTTTGGTGAACTCAACCAGTGCATCTTGTGTACATTTTCCATCTTGAAAACCGAATTGCGAGTCTGAAATGATGTTATGTTTTTTGAGGAAAGAATTAAGTCTATTTTTCAGAAGTTTTTCAAAGATTTTACAAATATTTGTTATTAGAGATAAAGGTCGATAATTTGATGCCTCCTTCCTGCTTTCTTTTTCAAATACGGGAATGGCTATCGATGATTTTAGACAAGATGGAAAGTGTCCAGCTTCTGTTGCTTTATTGAATATATATATATATATACAATGGGTTCAGCTTTATGTTCTGCTATTAATTTCCTGGTGCTTTGTGGTTTTTGAGTTCTTTTATCGCATTTACGACTTCTATGTTATTGGTTGGTGGAAGGAAGATGGAGTATTTATTAATATTTTCTTTGAAGTTATGGTTTAGTGTCCTGTGTATTTTTTGTGCCAGCTTTCTTCCAGTTTGAATATACATCTTATTGAATATGTCCACAATTTTTGTTAGATCGGTTTCAAGTTTGCCATTTCCGTTTTTCATACTATTTATTTCTACTTTTTCACCATGACTATACATTTCATTGATAGTTTTCCAGAGAATGTTAGAATTGTTTGAGTTTTCATCGATTTTATTGCGGTAGTAGTCTCTTTTGGTTCTTTGTATGAGTTTGTTAAGTGTTTTTTTATAAGTTTGATATTCGATTTTGAGCTGATGATCATTCGGTGATGTCTTTAGTTTCTGAAAAATATTTTTTTTTTTTATTAATCGAGGTAATCAGGGATCCGGTAATCCATTTTTTGCGCTTCTTTTCATTCGCTTTAGCTGGTATATAGGATGTACATTCTTCTAGTTTTTTTTGAATTGTTTGAATTAAGTTTTCTGCACATGTGCATTGTTAATGGAATATATATTCTGCCAATTGGAATTTTTAATTTTTTCTATGAATTCTTTTTCTTTAATTTTTTCAATATAACGTCTCTCATTTTGGAAGTTTTTGTGATTTTTAACATCAATTAGTTGGAATAGTACTGTGTGGTGATCTGTTATATCTGTTGGAATTATTATAGGTATTATGTTTTCAGTTGTTTGGGAGGTGGTCTTTATAAATATGTGGTCCAGGCAGGCTGCATTTCGTGTTGGTTCATTGATTAATGATGTGTAGCCGTATTCAGACATCATCGTGAGGTAATCATTTACTTTATTGTTGCTATTATCGAGAATATTGATATTAATGTCCCCAACAATTATTTGGTATTTTTCTTGTTCTCGCGATTGATTTTCAAAATAAATTTGCAGATTATTGTTGAAGCGGTCTATACAAGTAGGAGGTGATCGATATAGAGCGTTTACTAATATAGTTTCATTACCTTGTTGGATTTTGAGTTTTATTATAAATGAGTCGTTGAAAGGGATGATTTAATGTGATTTATATATGTCTTTTTTAATGTAGATAATTGTACCATCATTTTGATTCAGGCAGCCTTCATTATATATTATATTATATGTGGGTATATTATATATACTTGCGTCTGATATTTTTCTCGTTTCAGTTAGTACTATGCAATCATAGTCAAAATCAAAGGATTCAAGTAGAATCATAATTTCATCTAAATTTTTATCGATACTCCTTATGTTGTTATGTATTAACTTGAAGTTAGTTGTTGTTTCATTAACTTTTAATACCTCGTTTTTCTGGTATGTATCTAAAAGGAATGTGTCTATCTTTGTTATTTCGAAATTTTGAATATAAGGGTTCATAGTTTATCTAATTGGGTGTATATCTGAAAAAGTCTATATAGGAGATACAAGATATAGGATACAAGTTACAGGATTATTCATTTAGATAGGAAAGAGGTAAAGTTGTGTTGTAGAGGAAATGATACCTTGTGGTTTACAAATCAGTGTTGTCTGTCTTCAAATGTTGTGGTTTGGTACTAGTGGTACTGAGGGCGAGCACTTGTGCCTGATCTTACGCTATTTATTCTTTCCTTCTGTAGTGCAGGGCCAGATCCCTTCGTTACCTTCTTATCGTTTCCAGATATGGATGGGGTATTTTTAGCTTCTATTCCTAGAGGTATGTCTTTATGTGTTGCACTTTTAAGCAAGTCTTCTTCTGTTGGGATGTTGTCTTCTTTTGAGAGAGCCATAAGATGTGGATTGTGAGAGTTTGGGGTTGATGGAGCACTATTCGTTTTCCTTTCTGTAGAGTCGGTGTTCTTTTTTCCCTCAAGTTCCTCTACAGTGTAGGTTCTGTTGTTGATGATTAACCTGTTTCCTCTTATATAGCAGTTATCAGAATTTTGTCTCGCTCTATTCAAGTGGTGTCTCAGTATTTTATTTTCGCACCTCTGTTTGTACGTTTGGTCATTTGAGATTCCTATACTGGTACCTTTCAGCTTTTTGCATTGTTTCAAAATCTCAAGTTTTTTCAGGTATGAGACGAATTTAACTTTAATAGGGTTTTTTTCCTGGTTTCCCAATCTGTACAAATTATTCAAATCTGATTCCTGGACTTCAACGTCCAATAGTTTTTCAAATTCTCTGCAGACGGTGGGTGCAGATATCTCTTGAGAGCCTCTAATTCCAAATATGACGATGTTGTTTTTCTTATTTGTTATTTCCAGGGATTCGATTTTGTTATTGAGAATTGTATTTTCAATTTCGAGATTGTTTACTCGATGATTGAGTTCTTCTATTTTCAAAAGGAGGCTGGCTTCAGATGCCTCGATAGCGGATTTAATTTATTTTCGATTCTTGACTATTTCTTCCTTTAACACTCGTATGACTTTTTCCCATTCACTTGCCATCCTGTGTATTTCTCTTTGTTTGAATACTAGCTTATCGCATATGGTCTCCTTTAGCTCCGGCGATATTTATTCGTTCTTATCAGGCTATCGGAGATAAGGGGAAGTATCAAGGTTTTGTTAACTGTGTTCTTTATTAGGTTTTAGGTTGACATAAATAGTTTCTTACTTCAGATTTCAGTATTTTCTTCTTTGACGTGTTCCGTTGACTACTTATGTTTTATTTCGAGGATAGTTCACAATTTTCTATGGAGAGTTTCACATACCAATGTGGAGAAATCAGCAGAGCTCGCAAGGATACGTCTTTTCTGTTAGGCAGACCACCAATATATATATATATATATATATATATATATATATATATATATATACAGTGAGTCTGCTTAAGTTGGCTACATATGGGAAACTTTTTTATTATTGATTTTACGAAAAAAAGTTATTTCTCATAAAAAGTTCTGCATGGTCCAAAAGCCAAGATGCAACCATCAGATATCAAATTCTATCAATCTTATACAAAGTATGTAAAAGAATATAAATTTTCACAATGTCAAAAATTGTTATTGTGATAAGTTGCTCGGAATTAAAAATCACGTTCAAATATGCCGTTGCATCAGTTTATAGTATTTTTTTTTGATTCTCGAAACCTCTCTACAATAACAACGAAAATTTAACTGTTATTATTGTACACGTGATCTAGGATGATCTGACAAGAAATGTCAGACAGTAAAATGTTTGACAGTGACATTCAAAACATCAGTGGTAAAAAGTATTATGAAATTTGGTAGAAATGCCAGCAACATTAAGTACTGAAGATAAAATTGAAATTGTGTTAATTGTGGGTGAGAATTATAAAACTTATCGTGAAGCTGCAGACATTTTTAATTACCGACACCCAGAGAAAAATTTTCATTATGTCACAGTGAGGAAATTATTAACAAAATTCAAGACTTCTGGAGATGTAGAAAATAATTTCAGCAACAAACGCCAACAACGGATTGCCAATGATGACATGGAATTTGAAGTATTCATTTCAGCAATCGAACGTCCTGAAATATTCTTGCGAGAAAGGGCAGCTTCGATGCAAAATCCTATTAACAAAGATACGGTTTCAACTTTTTTTTTTAAAGAACAAGTTTCACCCATACAAGTCTCGATTTATTCAAACGTTAAGACCAGGAGATCATGATAGACGATTGAATTATATTGTAATATCCAAGGAATGTTAGAAGATAACCCATTTATGGCAAGACATATTTTTTTTCCGATGAATCAACATTTACATCAAATGGAACATTCAAAACAAATGTGTGGTGTGGAATTTACCGAAATAAAATAATTGTACCTTTTTTTTCATGAATCTTTGAATGGGGACCGTTATTCGATCTTTTTAGAGAATGAATAGGACGAAAAATATGGTTCCAATGGTGCCCCATGCCATAGTATGTTAGATATGAGGCAATACCCTTGAAAATAGTTTCAAAGAAAGAGTTATTAGTCGTGTTTCTGAAATTTTTTGGCCTTCTCGATCTCCCGATTTGACACCACTCGATATTTTCTTGTTGGGTTACCTAAAGGAAAATGTGTATCTCCAAAGACCATTTACAGATGTTGCTCATTTGGAAAGAGTCATTACAGAATGCGTTCAGAGTATTACTCCGGCTATGGTTAGAAGGGTATTGAAAAACTTTCGTGATAGAACAAATACCTGTATTGAAAGAGAAGGCGGATATGTTGGGGCGTTAGTGAATTGAGGGAGCTAATAATGTTCGTTAAATTATTACCACAAAATGAATTATTATGGTATTATTAATTTAAATGCATCGCTGAAATGTTACAAGACAGACACTAACTAATTACAAGGTTTTCAACTGTTCAATGTTCATTAGATTTTTCATAAATTTTGTTTTGTGAAAATCTGCTTATTAATTTCTAAACGGAACGGAAAGGTTAACATGTTTGTAATGAATAAAAATGATAAATGTTCGGTATTGATAATTTGAGAAAAATTTCAAAAAAATGGATTTTTTCAATTAGAATAATGTAATTGCATATTGAAACATAGTTTTTACTTCCGAACAACTTTTCACAATAACAATTTTCGACATTGTGAAATATAAAGTTAAATTCATATTCTTTGACATACCTCGTATAAAATTGATAGAATTCGATATCTGATCATTGCATCTTGGTTTTTAGATCATGCAGAACTTTTGATGAGTTATAACTTTTTTTCGTAAAATTAATAATAAAAAAGTTTCCCATGTGTAGCCAACACTGTATATATATACACATATATATATATATATATATATATATATATATATATATTGTTATATAATGATGAATTTTTTTTAAATATAATATTGTAATATTTTTGCCCCTGTATTGTATGCTGTAATGATAATTGCCAGCGAACGTCACTGTTCTCTCGTCACGCTACCAACAATTATTATTTTCCTCACCACGGCTGAGCAACAGTTGGTACGCCCTTATCTCAAGGTGGCCGGTTCAAGGCAATAGAGACACTGCCACTGCTGGCTAACTTCAGTTTATTGAATGGTCTTTGGTATGTTATTGATCATTGTGAGAAAACAAACAACAAAATATCAAAAAGCAATTATCTCCTTTATTCAGGAAGACTGACTAACTTATACTAGGGTGAATCAAACAAATATTCACGGATAATAATAATAAATCAGATCATGGATAGACCAGAACCTCACTTTTTCCGTGAGAGTGACGTTTTCTGTTATTGTTCAAAATAGGGTGACATAAAGTTCTACGAATGTGAAATATGTTATTGGTGAGATAGTTCAGGACCGGAAGAGCACTATTGAAGTTTTATACCTGGTTGGAACTGTTGGTGTTCTAATTATACCATGAATCAGGATGTCTCCTCTCTCCAATCGCTGTCAGGACTGCAATACCATGAATCAGGAACTATTTAGATGCGGAAATCAGCATTTGAATCCGTGGATATGTTATCATTAAGGTAATATTGGTTTTGTTTACCAAATGATGGGATTATTCCAATTTTCTTTTAGTAAAATTTTTGCGTGGCATCCGCTTGGAAATTTATTTTCGATTTCCTCTTGATGCTTTATTTTCTATCGCCTAGATACATCTTTTTCTCCTTGTTTTTTTTTATTTGAATTTTTGAATTGGTGCACTAAATTGTCACTTTTCACTGTTTATATTTATATTGCATAATTTATATATATATATATATATATATATATATATATATGTATATACAATTATTTTTCTACTCTTATCATTATTTACAAATTTCAATAATAATTGCTTCTGATACCATCTCATTGCTACTCTCCCACAATTTCCAATTTTACACCTGACCATCTATTCCCTGATTGGCTATTTTTATAAAGACATTTGCTGTTCTATCATTGGCTACTTTTCATTAGCTACAGTTTCATATACTGTATGTTTCAAATTTATTAATGTGCTGATTACTGTTTATTCCTGAAAATTTTGTAAATTTAGACTTTTTATTGTCTTTTGAGCAATTATGAGTTATAATAATTTTGACAGTGTATGAAATTGATTGTTTTATAGTATTTTGACATTTTTGTCTATCCATATTCTACCTAGGCTCACAATATACATAGAATTTCAAAAGTTATTTACAAACAAACTCTTGAAACCATTAACCATCTAGTAATTATTCTTTTTGTGGGTTTTTACTCTTTTAAAATTTACAACTGGCATAACATAACATAACAACATTCCTAAATTCATATTCAATAATTTTCTACCAGTTAGTAAATTCTGAATATCCATTTCTTTATTTATATTTTTAATTTTACTTTAACTAATACTATATTTTTCTAATTTCAGAAAACTTCTTGTGCTGGACTTCAAGAAAAACAAGTTCTACAACGATAACTATTATTTACAACTACTAGTACTACGTTTTGTTGTTCCAGAAAAACTTGACTATGGACTTCTTTTCAGATCAAGAGAGAAAACTTTTCAAAAAATCATCATATATGACATTTTATATTTTATGATTATCTTACTTTCATTTTATATTTTATACTGATATTATTTTCAATTATCGATTTTACAATTACTGGTACTCTTTTCAATTATACTTTTTTTTTTTCCTTTTTCTTTCAGTTGTTCTTTATATTCATATTGAATTGGATATTTTATTTATCTGAATCTCTCATATTATTTACTTTATTTTGTGTACATACTCTTTCGCTTCTCATTATTCATACATAATTAACATACTATATTCATTTATAATTCATTGATATACCTTCATTTTAATTATTAATATACCTTCATATTATTTATCAATATACCTTTATTATCATCATCATCATATTTATTATAATATACTTCTTTAGTATTATTATTATTATCATACCCACTTTTATTTCTCACATACATTCATTTTATACACAAAATATTTTCATCTTCATTTCTTTTCATTTTTCTTCAAAATTCACATCATTTATTATCCATTTCTATATTTTTCCTTCTTTATAATCTATATTGTTTTTCACTTTACTTTATCTAACTAACCTGTACCAATATTCATATCAACTTTTCTATTTTTCAGTATTTTTTTATTGTTATTCATTATTATTATTTTCTTTCTTTTATTTATCTATTTTTAAATTTTTTTTTAATTTTTTTTTTTTTTTTACCTATCAAATTTGTTAGCTACATATTCCCTAAATTTTCTTTTTTATTATTTGTCTCTCCTTCTATGGAATCTTGCTTGTTTTGTAACTGCAAGCTCAGTTTTCATTTTACAAATTTTCAATTGAAATTTTATATTAATTTTTTTAACTATTTGCATTCTCATAATTTTACCTTTTCCTTTTATTTGGTAGTCAACTTTATTTAAACTCTTTCCCATTTTTATATTTAACATTTTACTATCCATTATTATTCTTTTTTCATTTTTAGTATTTCTTTCTTTCATTTTAAAAATTCTATTCGTCCTGTAGATATCATTGATTTGCATTACTATTATTTTTTTATTTATGTTTCCTTTTTCCAACTCATAATTTTTGTATGCCACGCTCATGTCATTTTTTTTATTATTATTATTTTATCATTTTCATTCCCCTTTTGCAATTAAAAATTCATCTTCACCATGTTTCTGTCATATATTTTAATTTTTGTTACTTAATTATTTTGGAGATCGAAATTCATTTTTATATTTTGTATTTGTTTGTCATCTTTCTCTAATAAATTGTTACTAATATCTGTTTTTTTATAAGTACTCCCTGAATTTTATTTTGCTCACTATTTGTTTCTAATGGTTTACATATTCCTTCACTACTCTCTTTGAAACATTTTTCCATACTTTCTATTATTCTATCATTCATTCTTTCTTCCATACTTGCTATGAAAGCCATCATTTTATCCAATTTACTGTCCATTTGTATATTCTCACTTTTTATTTCACTCACATTACTACTCTCTCCTTGTTCCTGATCACCCCTATCTCTACCTTCTGCACCTTCTTCCAAACCAACTTTCTTACCATCTCTCAGATCCATTTTTTATTCACAAATATTTAGCCTTACTCGTTGAAATGCCAATTGCTAATGTTCACCCAGTGTTATTAAGAAATAATATATTGCCTTTGCTTGCCCTTACTTTGTCTTGAAATGATATATTGCCCTTACTTTGCCACTAGTTGCGATAAATATTAAGAAATAATATATTTCCTTTACTCGCCTTTTCCTCAATAAATATTATGAAATGATATATTGCCCTTACTTTGCAACTACGTTGCGGTAATTATTAAGAAAATATATATTTCCCTTACTCGCCTTTTCCTCAATAAATATTATGAAATGATATATTGCCCTTACTTTGCCACTACGTTGCGTCGCCATTTGTTATATAATGATGAATTTTTTTTAAATATAATATTGTAATATTTTTGCCCCTGTATTGTATGCTGTAATAATAATTGCCAGCGAACGTCACTGTTCTCTCGTCGCGCTACCAACAATTATTATTTTCCTCACCACGGCTAAGCAACAGTTGGTACGCCCTTATCTCAAGGTGGCCGGTTCAAGGCAATAGAGACACTGCCACTGCTGGCTAACTTCAGTTTATTGAATGGTCTTTGGTATGTTATTGATCATTGTGAGAGAACAAACAACAAAATATCAAAAAGCAATTATCTCCTTTATTCAGGAAGACTTAATAATACCTGGCCTACGAGAAATAACTTGTACTGGGGTGAATCAAACAAATATTCACGGATAATAATAAATCAGATCATGGATAGATAAACAGAACCTCACTTTTTCCGTGAGAGTGACGTTTTCTGTTATTGTTCAAAATAGGGTGACATAAAGTTCTACGAATGTGAAATATGTTATTGGTGAAATAGTTCAGGACCGGAAGAGCACTATTAAAGTTTTATACCTGGTTGGAACTGTTGGTGTTCTAATTATACCATGAATCAGGATGTCTCCTCTCTCCAATCGCTGTCAGGACTGCAATACCATGAATCAGGAACTATTTAGATGCGGAAATCAGCATTTGAATCCGTGGATATGTTATCATTAAGGTAATATTGGTTTTGTTTACCAAATGATGGGATTATTCCAATTTTCTTTTAGTAAAATTTTTGCGTGGCATCCGCTTGGAAATTTATTTTCGATATCCTCTTGAAGCTTTGTTTTCTATCGCCTAGATACATCTTTCTCTCCTTGTTTTTTTTTATTTGAATTTTTGAATTGGTGCACTGAATTGTCACTTTTCACTGTTTATATTTATATTGCATAATTTATATATACAATTATTTTTCCACTCTTATCATTATTTACAAATTTCAATAATAATTGCTTCTGATACCATCTCATTGCTACTCTCCCACAATTTCCAATTTTACACCTGACGATCTATTCCCTGATTGGCTATTTTTATAAAGACATTTGCTGTTTTATCATTGGCTACATTTTGTCAGCTACAGTTTCATATACTGTATGTTTCAAATTTATTAAAGTGTTGATTACTGTTTATTCCTGAAAATTTTGTAAATTTAGACTTTTTATTGTCTTTTGAGCAATTATGAGTTACCATAATTTTAACAGTGTATGAAATTGATTGATATATATATATATATATATATATATATATATATATATATATATATATATATATATATATATATATATATATATATATATATATATATATATATATATATATATATATATATATATATATATAGGTTCTTGAGCTCACTACATACAGTGATTTTATATTCGAAATTCCAATATGTTCTTTATTCTGCCGGTTAGGATTCGAATCTGTTTATTGTAGTTTTTCATATCGATTCCCAGAACGAAAAAAAAGCTAGTCCAATTATATTGTCTTTCAATATTCCCACCCAGACATTAACTACTTGTGAATATTGCCTTCTTGAGTTTATATGGATTTTCTATCGCCCAATATCTAGAGTTCTGTGTGAAAACTATATTATTAGTGCTGAATGTAGCCTCATCACTAGAGCGAATATTTTCTAGAATGCTCCATCCCCTCCTCTCAAGGTGTGCAAGATTCTCGATTTCATGGGAATATTTGTTTTCTAGACAAGTTCACATTTATGCTTGAATTTATTTAACCAATTTGAAAACTAATTTTAAGAGTACGTGTTCTGGACAACACTTGTAGTGAATTACATGTGTTTAATATTACAATTAAACAAAAATGAAAACAATTAAGGGCTTCAGTAGTTGCACGTATCCCCTCCACCACACTTACCCACTTCGAATCTATATTCGAATTTCGATAATCAAGTTATCATCATCAGTAGGTAAACTACACTAGATAAATTGTTACATGTTATTACAATATATAACTGGTATTTCTGATTGGGTTATTTTATACTTCTTACTGTTCTTCCAGTCGCTAATGGAATCTTGATGGAGATTGGAGTAAACAAGGTGGAATGCATCGGCCCTTTGTCGTCATCAATTGATTTTTTTTTAACTCTCCAGGCAATTTAATTCCCAACTGTCGTTGACCGGTTTGATCATTTTCAAATTATGAATATTGATTTTGTGACAAGATTTTGCCATGATTTATTCTTACTTCGGTAGGTTGCATGGGCATATATTCGAGGAACCTTCTAGAAATTGTACATTTCGTCTGACCGTTTTAGACTTTGTCACAATTTTGACAGTTAATTTCATAAAACGACGACTTATCTAGCATGTCAGTTTTGTTCTACGGGTTTCGTTATAACGTTTGGAAGTTATTTCTATTGCTATAAACTGCTCAGAAATTTACATGTTGGATAATAGTGTTGAGAACTCTCGTGAGTTTTGGATTGAAAGGAAATCTAATGAGTTTAGCTTTCTGTCGTTTTTCTCAGAGTGGTGGATTCATTCCCGGAACGTGTGAAGCGCTTCTTTCTCAAGTGATTATCAATAATGTCTGGTGTGTGTCCATTGATTATTTCTATTTTCTCGATCTTTCTGGTTTTGTTTTGAAAACGATCATCATTCAATGGAAAGTTTACGGCTCTGTATATCAGAAAATTAAAACTAGTCAATTTTTGTTGAATGTCATGTTTTGAATACGCTGGGATAAACCTGTTCGTGTTGGTGTGCTTACTATATATGTACATTTCCAAGTGCTCCCTATTTCTCATAACTAGACATCTACAGGAAGCCCACTAACACAAATAGGTTCATTTCGGTGAATTCAAAACATAATTCAACACAAAATGCCTAGTTGTGATTTTCTGATACACAGAGACATAAACATTCCATCGAATGCTGATCGTTTTCCAAATAAAATAAAAAAAAAAATATCAATCAACATTCGATATACACCAGACCTTATTGATAATCCCTTGAGAAACAAGCGTTCCACATGTTTTGTGGATGAAACCACCACTCTGAGAAAAACGACGAAAAGCTAAACGTTCATGAGGATCCCATTCAATCCATAACTCCAGAGAGGTCACAACACTATACTCCAGGATGTGAATCTCCAAGCAGTTTATAGCAATAGAAATATCATGCAAGCGTTATTAGGAAACCCGTAGAACAAAACTGGCATGCTAAATAAGTGGGGATTTTATGAAATTAGCTGTCAAATTTGTGACAAATTCTATTACGGTCAGAAAAACCGTTCAATTTCTAAAATGTTTCATGAACATGTGGCCCATGCTACCCACCGAAGGAAGAATAAATCAAGTGTAGCGGACCATATGATCAAATCTGGTCACAAAATTATTATTCATAATTTGAAGATGATCAAACCGGTCATCGACAGTAGAAAAATGAATTGCTTGGAGATTATAGTTATACTCAAAAACCATCACAAAAATTTACCTAATGACGCTAAAGGGCCGATGTATTTCACCTTGTTTACTTCGATCCCCATAGAACCATCAAGATCTCATCAGTGAATTGAAGAATAATGATAAGTATAAAATAACCCAATTAAAAATACCAGGTATATATTGTAATAACTTATAACAATTTATTTAGTGTAGTGTAGTGCAATTTTTGATTGTGTGACAACACAGCGTCTGGACAGTCTTCAAGTAACGACTTATCAGAACCTACTAGAAAATAAACTTTTTTTTTCTCACTGCATAATACAGAATTTTGCAAACATTAGTGAAAAGTTCCTTTGAGTAAAGAAATGGTTGGTGAACATAGATTTTGAAGATTTCACGAAATTGTCACATCTCGCAGATACTTTTATTTAAAATACAAAAAATATATATGTTTTATTCAACTTCTGATTGTTACAGTTCATCGAGCCAGTCATGAGAGGTGACGATTTCATTGTGTCTCTCTCATCTCTATTGCTCCGAATGCGTTCTCCCTCTGTCTTGCATGCACTCCGCGGAATCCTCACGTCTCATGATTGGCTTGATGGGCTATAACTAAATATTTCCCATTGTCTCATATGTTACCAACCTACAAGGGTAACAACGATGAAAATCTTCAACTGAGTATTTCACATAGCATTTAATTGAAGAGTTCATTTCCTTTTCGATTAAATATCATCTTCGTTTGTACAGGGGCAGACGGAAAACAAATGATTCGCAGAAACCCTATATGAGATATTGTACTCAAACTTTTTATTAATATATTTCGGATATGTACTGTTCAGTTAATGAAATGCCACATAGTCGATTTCAAAATTTAGATTGATTAAATTTAATTTAGTATGTCTTGAAAATATGAATTTCCATATGTCTCCACATGGACACATCATATCAAACCAACGTACTCCTACTGCGTACTACTTAATGGTGTATGTGGTACATATTTCAAGGCTTCTTGAACCTTGTGACCTGTATGAGTGGCACGTGTTTTTATGTGTCGATAATCACTAAATAATATTATTTTTATGGAGCTCAAAAGTCTGGTTGTGGTGACCAATTCATATTTGCTGGTCAATTTTGAGATGGTATTACACCTAAAATATGCATTGATGGTCATAAAACTCACTGAATTTACCAATAAGTTGCGGAATTATGTTTCAGAACAACTGTTTATTCAAAATATACGTGAAACTAATTTGATAGGAAAATATGAAATGAGAATTAATAAAATATCAAAAGATATTTCATACAAAACCCTTTTTTTATCGTTTCTATATTTTAGGATATAATTGGAATTATATCGGATATGAAACTTCATATCTATTCATTAATCTCATTAGCCCTCCAACTACTTGATAATCGCCACTTCTGTTGAAAACATAAATTTTTCATGATACACCGTATTTATTTCATCGTAGTAGTTATTCGTTTATTGAATTTTCAACAATAAAATAACGAATCGTAAGCATATAAAAAACCCAGAAGTGCACGAGTATTCATTGTTGAAATGATTCCCTAAATTTTCCAGGGATAACGAATACATAGAATCTCGATAATCAGGCAATTATATTCATAATCGAGATAGCGATAAATGAATTACTTAAATTGAGTAAATTAAATTCCTTGAAGAACTGAAAGCGGAGAGTCAAGGTTGAACTATGAAGTCATAGTTATTCCCTGTACTCAATAGCTGATGAGAATTAAGAGAATTAACACTCATTTTCTTTGTTAAATATTGCATTGAACATTATAAATTATCATCTGGAGAATAAACATGATTTATATTCCATTCTTTGTTGTTTCCGTCAACATCTATTACGATAATGATCTCTCAGAATGTATCTTGAAAATGTTCTTGTCGATATTCCAAAAGAATTATTTGGCACTGAATCGTGATCAGTTATGTATTGTATACAGGATGTTCATAACACACATAATAATCGGTTGTATATATTTTCTGATAGCTAATATGGGGATCTTTTCAAAAGGCTTCGCTTAACACTTCAGTTCACTTTCCGCATAGCGTCCAGATTTAGGAATGCTATGAAGTATCAACTGTGGATATCCTTTAGTATTATTCCTGATACACCTGCAAATGAACGTATTATAGGCTACTACTGTACCTGCAAAAGTGGAGCAAGAACAGTGGGATGATGTTCCCATATTTGCAGCTTACTTTGGTACCTAGAATATGCTCGTCATCAAGAAACAATAAAGTACCCTAGCCATAAACTATTATCAGATTGCAAATAGACCAATTAATAACAATAATAATAATATTATTTAAATTTAGGTTTTGTTTATTTTTGTTTTTTGAGAGTTAAATTATGTAAATTGTTGTTTATGTTTTTTATAACTAATTTAGATTTAGAGTTCACTACTACAATATACTATAAGATTTTCACTACCTAAGGGTTCACTAAAGCACGACGCGTGTTTCGCTATACAATAGCTTCATCAGGTTCATTTCGATTTGTTATATTATAATTTCCATAATATTAATTGACTTTTAATGTTAGTCGTTATTTATAGTTCCAAATTGTTGTTGAGTGTGGTTTGTGTTGTTTATAGTATCAAATAATTGATTTCGAAAAGTTTTATAATATAATTGAATGTGTCGAAAGGTTCCTTAACATTTTCTTAAATCGATAGGTTACCCCACATATCGTAAAACCGTAAACTTCAAAAATGCATATCTTAGAAACGCAACATACAAAGCTATCGTATATGAGAGTTAACATTTTCAAAATATTGTTAGTGAAATATGCTCCAATATAACGGAACAGTTTTCTAGATATTCAATAAAAACATTGTAAATGACCTAAATGAAACTCTTTATCTAAATGAAAAGCTGAGTCAGATTGTTACCCTATCTTTCATTTAATGGCCAGTAGCAATTGATCCTTTTTTTTGTTATCAAAAACGATCTGTCAATTGTTTTCAGTATAGGGGTATACTCGAAAATTAAAAAATATCAATATATTTCAAACAGAGAGAGTCATCAAGAAACAAAACACATTTTTTCGCCTACAATAGAGTAAAACTATGATATCTTAACAAAATATAACTTGTTGGTTTTGAAATAGTGCTGGAAAAAAAATCCGGAAAAATGATTTTTTGACTATGTCCCGTATACACCCTAATGTACTATCATCAATAAGGTTATAATTGAACATGTTCATGAGTTCCTATCAATACATTTTCATCCTTACTGTGTCTTATTTCGACTAAAAAAACAGTAATTTTCTTTGTCAGTCCTACCCCAATACGAAGTTTTTACGAATTTTGGCCGCTTATATCTCAGAAACTAAACACACAAAATCATTTAAACTCACACTTTTTTCTAAGGACCCATCCTACTATTTCCCCTATGTTTTCCTGCGGGGTTCTTTAGGGACTAATTTACAATTACTCTCGATGAGATCTATTAATTCTTCAGAGATTTTCACTGATGGTGCTGTAATGAAAGAAGTGAATAGTATAGCGAAACACGTGTCGTGAGTTTTGTTAACCAGGTTTTTTGGAAAAATCATCACGACGGGTCCCTTCAAAATTTCCAATATATTTTTTGTAGTGAGATATTTCAGGCAAATAACTTTCAAACGGTACGCTACTGACAAATTTGAAATTTTCCTAGTTTATTTTATCAAGAATACAAAAAACGCAGTAACGTATCGGGGCAAATTTTGTAATTTGCCCTTTTTAAAACAGAAAATTAACATATTTCACTTCCAGGGGGAGAGATAACGCGAAATATGGAGAACAACAAAAAATATTTCCGTTCAGACTTTAACCAAACATACATGTTGAGTTGAATAATAGATGACAGCTTTTTGCATTGAGGGGAACATTTCACATTTACTTCTGGAAAGCCTAAAATTTCCTCATATTTTGTTAATCACCGAACACTGGCTGAGAAGAGATGAACCAGCTTACTTACCCAACTACACTGTTGTTTCTAATTTCAGTAGAAATGAATTTAGCTGTGGAGGTACTTTAATTTTCATCCAAGACACAATTTCAGCTCAGCTCGATGATCGTGGAAAAACAATTCGAATTTTCACTTGCATTTTCTAGAAGGGCTAACCTATTCATCTTATGTATATACAGATCACCTAGTGCAAATGGTATCATGTTTTCAGAAAAATTAGAGCTGTTTTTGAGTAAATTACCACCTAAGGCAATCGTCATTATGGCGGGTGACTTCAATATTAACTTTGATGATGATAATTCACTTTTATCACAACAATTAAAAAATCTACTCACTTCGTTCAACTTGTTCATGCACACTAACGGTCCGACCATGATAACTCAAGGCTCTGAAAGTAAAATTGACTACGTTTGCACAAATTTGCAGAAAGAAAATGTCACAAGCTCTGTTATTCCGGTGAATATTTCAGATCATGAGGCTGTCTACTGTAATGTAAAACTCAATTATAGCACTACCGAAAAAAAAAAAAAAAATTTGGAAGGTTATTCAGTGAATCAAACTATGAAAATTTTTATAATATATGTTCAAATATGGACTGGGATTCTGTGTTATACTCTGACGATCCCTTTCTTTGTTATCACAATTGCCTAATACATTGTTTTGAATCATCATTTCCTGAGCAGAAAAAAAAAATAAAAAAAAATTTACAATAAAATTCGACCTTGCCAAGAATCTAGAAGCCTGCATTACTAAAAAAATTCACCAATTTTCCAAAAAAATTTATTTACAGAAAAGTAGTAAAAGCAGCAAAAAGTTGTTACTATCATAACAGAATCTGCGAAAGTAAGGATACCATCAGAGAGACATGGCGTATAGTAAATGAGTTTCGCGGCAAAACTCCCACTCTGGCAAAGAATATCACTTTGGATGGCAACACTCCGAATGAATTCTATTGTTCCATAGCTGACAAACTTTCAAAAAATATAGATAAAGCACCAGATCCATTATCGTTTATGAACAACATTAATATTTATGAAACATTTGTTTTATATGAGACTAATTTAATAGAGCTAATCCATACAATAAAACATATCAAAAATAAAACTTCTTGTGGCATCGATAAGAATTTTTGAGAATATGCCAATTTTTGCTCTGGAGTTACTAGTCCAACTTATTAATGACTCGTTTGCCAAAGGAACTTACCCACAATTCCTAAAAACAAATGTTGTGATCCCTCTTCACAAGGGGGGTGACACCACAGATCCATCAAACTTCCGACCCATCTCGCTCATTCCAACCCTTGGTAAAATCATAGAGAAGTTGATTAAAATTAGGTTGATGAATTTTATAACCGACCACAAAATCTTAAACCCTCAGCAATTTGGCTTTCAGTACAAAAAGAGTACAGGGGATGCCATCTTCCATCTGCTGAAAAGACTTTACTCTGAGTTGAACTTTAAGAAGGTGTGTGCGGCAGTTTTCTGTGACTTATCGAAAGCTTTCGATTGTGTGAACCACGAAATACTGCTGCGCAAACTCCAGCACTATGGTATCAGAAATCAAAGTCTCAACTGGATCCAATCATATCTGAGTCAACGAACCCAAGTTGTTAGAACTGACACACTATCAGACATTGGCTTTGTCAGACACGGTGTGCCCAAGGCTCGGTACTAGGGCCAGTACTGTTTTTGTTATATTTCAACGACCTGGCTTATTTCAAATCTAATGGAATGTTTACAATATTTGCGGATGATACAACCATCATGTGGCAGGATATCAATGAAACAAATCTTCACAACAAGATAGCTCAAGATATTGCCAGTGTGAGAGAGTGGTGCAACTCCAATCTGTTATCCCTCAATATAGACAAAACCAATCTCATATCATTTAATTGCAACTTATCAGACATTCCTTTGGGTAATAATATTATATCAAATAAAAAAAACAATTAATTTCTTGGAATCAATTTAGACAGCAACCTCAATTTCAATAACAATATCAAATTACTGAACAAAAAACTAGCTTCGGGATGTTATGCTTTACGAATGGTTTCGAATGAATTAGGTATTGTAACCGCCAAAATTGTGTACCACGCTGTAGTTGAGTCGCATCTCAGGTATGGCATATCATTCTGGGGCAACTGCAACCAACAGCACTTCAATACAGTATTCATTCTTCAAAAGCGCGCCATTAGATATATGTGCAAAGTTGGGCCTAGTGTGTCTTGTAAACCCTTGTTCAAGGAGCAAAAATTACTCACACTCTCCTCTTTATACATACTAGAAACTGTGTGCCTGGTACATAAGAACAAATCATCCTACGATGTTGTTGTTGGATCCACCCGCCAAAATGACAAGTTAAGACTGCCCATTCCATCATCAAATTTGATGAAAAAATTGTTGATCTATAAGGCAGCTAAAATATATAATCATCTTCCGACTCATTTTAAAGATATCCAATCAATTGAACAGTTCAGAAAGTCTGTAAAGCAAGTTCTCATTCACCAGGTATTTTATAGTATTCAAGAATACTTTGATAAAGATATGGATGGCATACTGTTATGAAATCATTTCTTTTTCAACCCTTGTATATGTCCACTGCAAATAGTCACTACGAATTACAAAACAGTGTAACGACTATGGGTTCAAACTATCTTATTAATTTATATACTTTATTCATTTACTCCTTTAATGTTATGTTAACTTATGACTATTCGTTCACCTACGATGTATATATGTTTGTGTGTATCTATTTATATTTATTTGTGTTTTTATCTTTCTCTTTTAACATACAATGCTTTGTTGATATTCCTTTGTTGATTCTCCTGAATTTTCTGTGTTGCTTCTAAACTTATTTAGTATTGCTTTGTCCACGAGATTTTATCTTTTGACATTAAAGTATATTTTGATTTGATTTGATTGATTCACAACCGGAAGGTTTTGTTCTTGTCCGAAAAAGCCGAAGGAAATATGTACATCGTCCGATCAAGACGCGATTCTCTTGACGGGAATTTCTAGATTATCATTAGTCCTAAACGGATATTTCGAAACACCTTGTATATCGACAAAATTTCGGGAGCAACTACGAAAAGGGTTTGCCTTACGCAATATTTCCACGTAGCTCCCGTTCGTCCAGACCCCGCGTTCGCTATCCGAATATATCCGAAGTATCCTGAACCTCTCCACTCACGCTTCCTGATTCCCTCTGGAACGCGACACGTAGTGCCACTCGCTGTCCTGACGGTAGAATCGCGAACTTGCCAGCGAGGTGCACGCCCGAACCCGATTCATAATTAACAAATTACTCATATGCTCAATCTCTCAATTTCAACAGTGTCTCCCAAAACTCTTAAAACAATGTGATTCATCTCAAGTGCTGTGATTCCGTTAAAAAAACATTTTCCCCGCAAAAATCACTGTTATGTATAATTGGTTGAAGGTACATTTTTCATTCAGATTTTTAGAATAGTGCTGTAAATGGCTTTGTTGTTATATTTTTACCACATCACACCAGGAGTGAACTAGATTTTTTGGCTTTGATTGTGTTGAATGATTTTTTGTGCAGTTAGCAACATTACATGAATGTATTATTTTTTAATAAACAAAACCACTATATGAGATGTTTTTCATTTATTTTAACATCAGCATCAGGGTTACCATTCACTAATTTTTTCTACAGGACGAAAAAATACTGGTGCAACTTTCAATCACTAAATGAACAATCACTAAATAATAACTAAATGTTACTATAAAATCAATAAAAATACAAATATAAATAACATTTTAATAAAATACGTTGGATGTTCATGGTTGCCTAGAATAGAAGAGTTCTATTTTGTTAGTGTTTTCTGGAAAATTTTATATAACGTTTTTGAGTGGAAGACTCAATTGAGGCCTAAATTATCACATTAAGGTAAGTGGTCAATACTATTTAACTTGAGAATTGAATTACTGTATTTTCAACTGTACAAGAAATTTGTTTCAAGAGTTCGTTGTACTTGAAAAATTATAGTTTTTCTCTTGCTAATTTATTGTTGTTTTCGAAATATTTCTGAACACTTTCTGCCACAGTTAATCACAAGATAACGATTAATAAGTGTGGGCACAAGTTGAATTCATTAATGATATGTCTTCAGATTCCCAAATTTGTATTGCACGAATCGGTAAATGTCATGTTATGTCATAGCATCGAAAGGGGCGTGTCTTTAAATTCCGGTTTCTCACTTATAAAAATGCAGTTTCCAAATCTATATCCCAGGGTTTAGTGACCCAGGGATTGTTGAGATGACCTGAATTCAAAGAAGTTTTGGATGGGGGATACATAGACATGAAAAAGTTTCCCCATAACCTAACTCCAAGAGTGAGATAGGTCATGCCAGCGATTTGGGTGGGTGAATTAGGGGGTTTGCTCGATGGAGACGAAATGCGTTTCTGTTAAATGCATATATTCACTGTTCTTGAATAATGTACCATTTTTCAATAGGAACTTGCTTTTGTTTTGTTATTAGTTATATTATACCAATAGAGACAGTTATTTTTACTTTCTTACTTCAATTAGTTCTGACTGGGAGGTGTCTAATTGGTTTGTCATCATCATTTTCAACATTAATTTGACATTCTTCTTGGTTTTCATACAGAAAAAAGTTCCTACTTGTTGTTCGGAAATATAAACAGGGTGTTCATAAAATCAGATGTGGAATCATCTGCGACTGGAAAATAAACTCAAGTCTCTATCTTCCGTCGTTCAGGATAACCTATTGGAAGGTATCCATGTTGAAAAGAAAAACATTCTCAGCTGAATGAAATTGACAAAAATGAAGTTATTTTTTGTAATATCTAACAAAAAACCATAACTTTCCTGGATAAAGCCACGCTGGACATTTTTTTTCTTTTGAGTAAGGGTCCTTTTACAATATCTATCAGATATAGTTTAATGTCCGGCGAGTGATTGTTTTTTATTGGATATTCAAAGAAATAACTCAATTTTTGTCGTAGATTTTTCAATTTTCAGGAAAAAATTTCTATTCAATTGAGAATATTTCCCTTTTCATACATGTTCTCAATTCATTCTTACATGATTTTAGCAGTGCCTTCAAAAATAGATAAGATCTGGGACCATAGAATCGTTTTTTGCGGAGATCGATAAACAGTTAATTTCAAAATTCTACTCTCTGCGTACTTTTAGATTCCAAATATAAACAAAATTTTTAAAATCCCTGGAAAAAATATTTTTATGTGTTTTCAAGAAATTACAAGAACATTCTCTTTCAATTAATGTATAGGTACTCTTATACAGGGTACAACCGCTATTAGTTGATAATTCATAAAAAAATTGAAACAATTTCTTCGAAATCTTTAATAAGCAGAAAACAATATTAAAAAAAAAATATTTCGCGGTTCCGAAAATTTTGACGATTTTTTTATGACCTTTTTAATGTTTTTCCAATGTTTAACCCCTCTAATTCATTATAAAATGGTATTATACTCCCGCCATTTACAGGTGTGCAACAAGTTAAAATACACCGTATGTATCTAATTTTCCTTGGATCATTTGAAATCCCCAAATTGACATTTTTCACATTTAGCTAACAGAAATTGAAACGAATTATATCATTGACAAGGATGGTAAACGCCATGTGAAGTGAAATAAATAGAAAAATCGAATTAAACGGTTTTCTTCACATAAAAGATTCAATATAAATTGAACCAGAAAATGGTAGGTCTCAGGTGAAAAACAACTACTTTCCTGGCAAATACCACGCAGAACGTTGAATGATATTCACCTGAAAATCCATGCATACCTCCATATAAATGGACATTGAATGCAAATGTTCCTTTCTGTTAAGCTCGATTGACTACTCCGTACTGATGAGGGCCGAAAAAGCCTGAAACCGGTAAGCGGATTGTTAGGTGAACACGACATAAATTAAACATAATCGAGCTTATCAGAAAGAAACATTTGCATTCAATGTCCATTTATATGGAGGTATGCATGGATTTTCAGGTGAATATCATTCAACGTTCTGCGTGGTATTTGCCAGGAAAGTAGTTGTTTTTCACCTGAGATCTACCATTTTCTGGTTCAATTTATATTGAATCTTTTATGTGAAGAAAATCGTTTAATTCGATTTTTCTAATTGACAAGGATGTTGAACCGACGAACGCATTATATTCATATGAAAGAATATACTCCTGGTGAGCTTTTTTCCAGAAACTTATTCTAAATTAGGAACATTGTACCTACTAACGGGAAATTTAAATAAAAAAACCTTCAATATTTTGCTTATACTCTTCGGAGTTTAACTTAATTTTCTATTTATTTTTTGTTTTGTTCATGAGCAGGTGGACTATTGAGACACAACACTGTGTTAATACTTCTAATGCCAACGTTCCGGCTTGAAATTCTCGCTTTTTTCAAGGCTGCAATATAAAAAAAAATTACAATATCATTTGCCATGACAGGCACCACACATTGAATATGATACATGTACAACAAACAGCATAAAACATATACCATAAAACACTCCAAATCACCTCAAATGTAATTTGAGTATTGGTGTCTATGTATATGATCGTGATATTTACATGGAAATTCACAAAAACTGTCATTGTTTGGTATTATGTACAAACATTTCAATCACCTTGAGGCGATAAAATGAAATGTTGGTACATATTCCCAAACAATGACAGTTTCTGTGAACTTTCATGTAAATATTAAGATCATATACATAGACACCTATGCTCAAATTACATTTGAGGTGAGTAGACTTATTGGAGAATCTGTACATTTCCTGGTATATGTTTTCATACAGTTTGTTGTACATGTATCATATTCAATGTGTGGTGCCTGTCATGGCATATAGTAGTGTAATTTCTTTTTTTATATTGTAGCCCTGATGAAGGCGAGAATTTCTCGCCGAAACGTTGGCATTAAAAGTGTGAACACAGAGGGTTGGGTTTCAATAGTCCAGCTGCTCATGAACAAAACAAAAAATAAATAAAATTTTTGGGCGTGAAAACTAATTTTATTAATTATCTATTTTGTGTATAGAAACTGTCTTTTGCCTCAACTGGGATTACCTACATTTGATGAAACATAATATTTTATTGAAAAAATAAGATATTTTATTAGATTGTTGCTCTGGAAAAGGGATTATTGGTCATTAAAAAAAAATTACAGTCGGGTTAATCAGTTGAATCCATATCATTAAATTATAAAATCGTACGATTAAAACCTATTAAATCAAAATAGTTTTCAAACTAAACTGAAAACACGATTTTGACAAAAAATAGGTTTACTGATCCCACGACACGTATTTCGCTATACTATAGCTTTTTCAAGTGGAGATAAACTGAATTACAATAGGGGAGTTCGATATAAATAATAGGAGCAGGTATGTTGGATATTAGGTAATTAAGTGATTATTGGAAAAAAAAACATTCATTTACCTACTGGTAAAAAGATTTAAGAGTTATTTTCTTTGTTGATCTCTAAGCTTTCTAGAGCTTTCTAGGAGATTGAGTTTTCGACCTTTTTTTTCTACATGCGATAATTCAAAGATATTAGCAAAGCATTGCTTTTCAGTAAGGAGGTGGTTAGCGAAAGTTGAATCAGATTTGTCATTATTAAGACTGGTGCTATGCTCAGATATGCGTTGCTTGAAAGTTCCACCTGTTTGACCTACGTAAAAACTTGGACAAGTATCACAAGTTAGTTCATATTCTCCAGATTTATTTTCCAACATATAACTCTTGGTAGGTACTTGTCCAAATTTCAACATAGGACAAACAGGTAGAACTTTCAGACATCACATATCCGAGCAGAGAACCAGTTTTATCAATGGCAAATCTAATTCAACTTTCGGTAACCATCCTCTGTCTGAAAAGCATTGCTTTGCTAATAACTTGGATACGCTAGAGTATACCTGAAAAAGCTATAGTATAGCGAAACACGTGTCGTGGGTTTTGTTAACTAATTTTTTGTGGTCCCCTCCTGTTAACTTTCGAACGTTTCTACGAAGAGCAATGAGACAAAATCCATTCCGAATAATATCAACGATACTACTTTTTGAAATGAAAAACATTGTGATTGCTCGATAGATGGCGCGGAGGGACACATCAATTTGGAAATTTCGAATAGCATATGGGGAGTCAAGTGGCACATCGTTGAAAATATAACTCAATTCTCTTTTTAACCATCTAGTTTGTTTTTTAATTTAGTCAATACGTTTTTTTTACAATATGCATTTGAAATGTCAAGTATAACGAAATTTAGAATGCATATTGTGAAAAAAAGAATTGACAAAATTCAAAAAAAAAGATGGCTGAACAGGGAATTGAATTATCTTTTCAACGACATGCCACTTGACCCCCTATACTATTTGAAATTTTAAGTTGATGTGCGCCATCTATCGAGCAATCACGATATCTTCTAATTCAAAGGTTAGTATCGGTGATACCATTCAAAATAGTATTGGTGCCGTTGTTCTATATCGAACCGCTCAGGAGTTACCAGGGGGGGGACTATAATAAGCCGCAATCGCTATTGCGAATCCGTAGAAAAACCATCGTTGGAAAAAAAATTGAATTATCTTTTCAACGATGTGCAACTCGGCCTCTATGGCTTTCGAAATTCTCTTGATGTGCCGCCAGCGCCCTTTGACAAGTAATTGTAATGTATCTTCTCTCAAAAAGTAGAACCGGTAATACCATTCAATATAATTCATGTCTCATTGTTTCACATCAAACCGTTCAAAAGTTATCGAGCTAAGGGTACCATTAAGATCCGCACTTATTCTTGACATTTCGAATGCATATTGTGAAATAACGTTCAACCAAAGTTCGAAAAAAATAGGATGGTTGAAAAGATAATTGAATAATCTGTGCAACGTTGTGCTGCTTGACCCCCATGCTATTTGAAATTTTTAAGTTGATGTACGCCATCTATCGAGCAATCACAATATCTTTAATCTCAAAAAGTACTACCGGTGATATCATTCAAAACGGTTTGTGTCCCATTATTCTATGTCGAATCGTTCAAAAGTTAACAGGGAGGGGGGGAATCCGCACTGTATACTATTTATTATCCCTCACTTACTTTTTTTATCAAATGGTTCTCAGCATCCGCTGATATGTTTTTGCTAGACTATTTACAAGTTTACAATGGAGATATGCTAACCATTTTGCATGTGTTGAAAATATCATCTGTATGTATTGATGTATATATTTGGGTAATTCAATCTTCGACATTGATTTATTCAAACTTTGTTATTGTTATTTCCTTCTCTTGTTGGTATTTCAATTACTATTGTATGTTGTGCTCCTGAGAGGTTATCATCGATAGATATTATCTCGTGGCCATTATCCTGAATTATTTTTTCTTTGGATAACATTTGAATGATTTAGGAAATACCACAACAATTCCAGGTAAGGGGAAATGCTGGAAGATTAGAACATATATTATATCCATGGAAAGATCTGGAATCCGAGTTTTTGATAGAAATTAATTGGATATCACCTTATGCTTGAATAATAGAAAAATAAGTATTTCTGTGTATGTTTGTGAGTCCATAACAAGTTTCAGCGCCCAAATTGATAGAGCGATCGAGATGAAATTCAATTTGTTTGGCTCCCTTATGAATATATTCTTATTAATTTTCCAGCCTAAAAACTGATGAGAGATATAGTTTTGAAACAATCGACTAGTTCTAGAGGGTTTGTAGGATGTCCTTCATGATGTTTATGGCAAAGGTATTCGATATGTTCAATAAAATTCCAAAAATAGTTTCTCGGAAAAATCGAGTATTAGCACGTTATGTGAGAAAAAAATTACGAATAGTTAATTATTAACAAAGGTTAAAAATTATAGTTGGAATAGTCTTCTCGACTATAGTAAATATATTTTTTTAGTACGAGCAACACCAATAACTATTTTTCAATATTTGCGCCCTCGAAACATGCATAACTTAATACGGAAACGGAAAGATGTGAATGCTTATTCAGTTCGTTCCTGAAATCATAGCGCCATGTCCAGAAGCCGACGTGCAAAGAATGAATGATTTGAACTGTCATTTCAATATGTAACTTCAAATCTCCTCAGATATTTAGTCGAATTGTATAAAATGGATACAGTTTCAGTACTGCGGGCAACGGCATGAAGTACAGATTTGATACCAGAAGAATCGAACATGTATTGATAAATTCTAGTACCTATATTTGATTGCGACTAAGGGCCGGTTGTTCAATGCGAGTTTGAACTGTCGATTATCCAAACTCGGACTGTTAATTAACTATGGATTAGAACGTTTCGCATTTTTCAATGAAAAACTAATTCGTTGTTTCCATATGTTGGCAACACATTTTTTTGTTTGTAGCATCATTCGGACCGTTCAGAAATATCAACATTGAATCAAACTTAACGTAAGAGTTCATATTTTTGTCAAAAATATAGAGAAAGTTGATCGAAATAAGCCAAGTAAATTCTATAAATTGGAGCTGTATCTTAAGAACAAAAGTACTCATAATTTCAATGAAGGTGAAGAAAACATTCTCATGTCACTGGTAACAAAATTACAAGATATTGAAGAACGTAAAAAAACGGACGCAGTTACTAATTCGCAAAAATTGAAGACGTGGGCTACTGAGTAATGAATACAATGCCACCTGCGGAGGTCTTAAAAAAGTAAAAGCACCTTAACAATGAAAAGGCTGTCCAAAGCAGATTCACAGAAACAATCATTCAAAAAACACAAGTTTAAATTAATACACATGAGAAAAAAACACCAAGATTTCTTGGAACTACAAAGTGGGGAGTAGAATCTGGAGAAAACCCATATGATTGAGATATATAAGCAAACATTATCTTTGAAACATAATTCATCAATCAACAGTAAATCAATAGATTCTTGAGAACAGATCATGTAGTGTTATATTTTGCAATTGTGATTTGATTTTAGTTTTTTATGATAAACGTTTTTGGAATAAAAAAACAAATCTTGATTTTTCAAGTTTATTTTTTGTTACGATTTTGCCTTTGTAGTCATTTGAGGGGTGATAATTTGTATTTTTGTTAGTTGCGGACGATTTCTTTTGGAAAGCGCTATTCAAATATTATTTTCCTGCCCAGTCTTCCAAATGATTTCTACCTTGTCTACATACGGGTCCCTTTCTTCTTGAGACAATAATATCAAGAACTTCAAATAAATGTTCATAGTCTGTTATACCTTCGAAAATCTTTGCAGTAGGGTATAAAACAATGATATTGGACACAAAAATAATTTTCAGAATAGTCAATGTCAATTGAAATGTTGAACAATCAAGCAGGTTGAACTCGGCAAATTATGTCCTTAAACCCCCGAATTCGAGAGCTTAACTTAAACCATTATTAAACTAGGTTTGTCGAATAATCCCGTATTGACCAACTGAAACAAAATTGGTAATCCTGGTTCAACCCCAATCTTGGTCTTGGTCATCCTTGATTGAACAACCGGGCCTAACAGTATTCAGTTATGCAGCTTCTGTTTTTATTCATTAAACTAAAACTTGAAACTTAAAAATAATGAAATGTTTAATTAATAACCAGTTGCTTTAGTGAACCAATATTTCGAGATTTTAATGTTAATAAACATAATTTCTGATGATAGTATGCCCAATAATATGCCATTACCCGAAAAAATGGAAAATATTGGTGTCTTACGGAAAATTATGGTTTTCCACAAAATTTTTGTATAATATATGTTACTTTTAACGATTCTGGAAAAATGCAATATAATAACAATTAATGGTGGACTTGTGGATCTATACTTGGAGGTGGATATCGTAGAATATATAATTTGTTCAATTCTTTTTTTTTCCATCAGTCGACAGTTTGGATGTAGAATGTATAGTATTTTTCACGATAAATGGTTCCGATTTAAAGACTGCAGTAAAACTACCTGGGTCTATCCCATTGTGTAGACGAGAGCTTGGCAATAAACAAAGTATACAGGGTTGGACTTCAGATAATTATGTATTCAATGTATGTAGTTCAAAAAATATTTAGGTTCCAAGAAAACCAAGTAATGATACTCGTATGATGTGTTTATATTGATTATATTAAATTAAATAACCCAAAAAAATATTCCCTAACTAGTTCAGTTTCGCTGTAATTCAATAAAATTGAGGTTTTAAGTAAAACAAGTAATGCTATGTTTATAATGATTTAGTCAAATTGAATAACAACCTAAATAATAGAAATTTTCAAGTACCAGCTATATTTATTTACATTTATAATGTTATGCTATGCTAGTTCTGTTTCACTGTCGGGGTACCCATCAAAATTAATTTTAATTGGTTTAATTATATGTTCTAGAGTAGTATATGAGTTTTCTACAGTTATCACGTGACGAACTGAATTTGTCCAACTACCTGGGGAAATATCATCAACACATTTTCTCAGTAATTCTACAACAGTACAACTTAGAGTGAGAAAAAGATTATCTGACCTTATTTTTGACTTTTTGGTGGCACATATGCTCTATGGGGTTGGAAATATAATAATGGGATGTGTGCCGTAGCACTGTATGTCCCATGTCATCTGCCAATGAGTCACAACCATATAATTTTTTTATAAAAAATGTCTTTAAAACTTCCGAAAGCTCACTTTTTGTATAACATTCTTCAAAATATATATTATTCCCTCCATGTTTTAATTCTCCAATTTCGTATTATTTGAGCCTGGAGCATTATGTAAATAGTGACTGTGATAGCTTGCATTGTCCATTACTCCCATGCTATTCTGAAGATCTCCTTTAATATTCTTTGCAGAAAGCCTCAAGGCATTTGGGACCCAACCATAGAAATATAATGTGTTTATTATATTTCTATGGACCCAACCGTTTTCTGACTCCGCCCCCCGCTAGTTTTACTGCCGTCATTAAGTCGAAACCATTTATGGTGAAACAATCTTTACATAAGTTTTTGAATATATAAATTAACTTGTGGCTCTTGTGCAAGTTTTTACATGGGCCAAAGAGGCAGAACATTCAAAAAACGATTATCAGAACATAGAAACTATATATATAAATATATATATATATATAAATATATATATATATATATATATATATATATATATATATATATATATATATATATATATATATATATATATCTAGCGGACTCGACAGACGTTGTCCTGTCCAAATTTCTATGTTCCCTAAAATGTTTTTCCCGAAAATTTTCCCGTTATCCCGTTATCCCATTTTCCTGTTACATCTTTTTGTCTTCACCCCGTTTTCCCGTTATATCCTTATCCTGACATCTCGTTTTTTCGTTATCCCGTTATCCCGTTATTCCCGTTATCCCGTTATCCCGTTTTCCTGTTATCCCATTTTTTCTTTATCCCGTTATCCCGTTTTCCCCTTAGCCCCTTGTACTGTCATCCCGTCATCCTGTTTTCCCGTTTTTTTCGTTATTCCGTTATTCCCGTTATCCCGTTATCCCGTTCCTTATCCCGTTTTCCTGTTATCCCCTTTTTTATTTATCCCGTTATTCCTTTTCCTTCCCGTTTCCCCGTTTTTCGTTATCCCTTTGTTCCCGTTATCCCGTTATCTCGTTTTCCTAAAAAAAATAAAAAATTGGGGTTGATCGTAGAAGGGTGAATCAAGAGTAATATGACAAAATAAAAATAAAAATTTTTCCAAAAAAATAGGGGTTGATCGTAGAAGGGTCAAAATTAAGGGTTGTATGTATTTTTGAATGCTGTATCATAAAAAAATAAAAACAAAAATTTTTGTCTTCAAAATAAAAATAAAAAATCAAGGGGTAGACCACCCTTAACATTAAAGGGGATGATTTGTGAATCTAAACCATCCTGGGCGCCACCCAAACGCATTCACGGAAATTCATCCAAATCGGTCCAGCCGTTTAGGACGAGTGCAGTGACAACACACTTACAGTAGAATTATATATATAAAGATATATATATATATATATATATATATATATATATATATACAGGGTGAGTCAACAGGATTCCTGTAGTTCATTGTTCTTTAATGTATCACTATTTCGATTTCTTATATTTTTTTTGTCAAAGGGACCATCTAAGACTACCTTCAAAAATAATTTTTATTTATACAGGGTGCATCATTGATGCGTCGCTAACCAAAGTTGTTCTTTTTCAAATGAAACACCCGGTATATTTTCATATATTCCGATCGAATGTCCCATTGGCTGCTGAACGATTTTTTTCAATTTTGAATTCCGTTGTGGCGTTGCCGAGTTATTGTAAAGAAATCTATTTTGTAGACTTCTTTTCGAAAAACTACTTATTTCACATTTCGAAATATTTAGTGAAGATAATTAGGAAATCGTTGGTCGATATTATGACGTTCATTGAGAATACCAATAATTTGGAATAAATTGTACAGGATGTTCGATACAACAACACAAACTTGGCCATTTTCAAACATCGTTATTTTGGTTTTTTCAAAGAGTACACCCGGTATATTTTCATCTAAATCAACTCCTTTTTAATAAATCTACACTTTTCATTCACCATTTCATGTACCTGAAAAAACTCGTTTCCGAGATATTCTACATCCAATAGATGGATATTTTTCCACAGAAAATATTTGCAATGTTCGCCTTTGGTATCATATTTGGAATTAAACTTTGCATAAAAATTATATTTATTCGAATCTAACAGAAAATAACAATAATTAATGCAGCAAATATTCAATGTGTCTGCCATTTTCACCAATACACACTCTCAATCTGTTTCGGAAATTAGTATCCACATGTGCCAGCATGTCCTCTGAAATTTCCCTGAAAGCAGACCTTGGTGGCCACTGATCTGGCCCTCCTCAACCTTTCCATTTTTCACGGAATTCATTAATAATGTATTCCCGCACATCAGTGTAGTAATGTGAAGGCGCGCCATCTTGTTGTAGCCACATTCTCTGCCTTGTTGCCAATGGAATATATTCTGATGAATTCGATAACTGACTTCGCAGAAATCTTAGATATTTTCTTCCATTGAGATGACCGTTGAAAAAAAGGGCCCAATTACACGCCGTCCAATGATACCTCCCCAAACATTCAGTGACCAACGTTGTTGGTGATTGACACATCTAACAAAATGAGGGTTTTCAGTTGCATAATAGTGCATATTATGCCGATTCACAAGGCCATTGTTGTGAAACGTGGATTCGTCCAAAAATAAAACATCCTCAAAAAAGGTTCTTGGTTGATTTTATCTACACACCATTGGCAAAACCGCATTCGCTTTGGAAAATCTCTTTCAGTCAGCTCCTGCATTAACTGCATATGATATGGATGGTATTTGCATTTTCTCACCATCTGAGAAACACTACTTTGAGATATTCCCAACTCCCTACTCAAAATACGTGTACTCACATGGGGATTCTCGGTAATATGCAATGCAATATCAAGATTATTTTCATCATTCGTTACAGGACAAGCACATTCAAACTTTTTGTAAAATACTTTTTCGTTTTCCTCAAATCTTGTTTTGAGGTCTCGAAATGCTCGCTGGTCTGGATGTCTTCTCTCAGGAAACTTTTGTTCGTATAATCTAGATGCCAGTAAGCAACTGCCATCACTTTCCCCCAAAGCGTACACGATTTTAACCATGTCTCCTAAACGATAATTCATAATGCCATAATAATTTTTAACACAAATGGATTGTAGTTTGACAGTTACGTCTATTTACAAATTCCGATAGTCATTTTTTCAGCGGTAGTCATGGATAACTAAACTAGAAAAAATAGTAACATTTGAAAATTTCTTTGGCTATGCTAGTTATTCATGAGATGCCACGAATGCTTTTGAAGATGGAAAAATATAATTGAAACATCATTCAGTATCAGTATTTTCTATGAACAAACATATAGATAAAAAAGTCTATAGAATTGTCAATTTGATATTGAACAATTCCTTTAAACCTGAATATCTCGGAAACAGGTTGTTTGAGGTACATAACGTCAGGACAAAAAAGTGTAGAGTCATCAAAAAGGAGTTTATTTAAATGAAAATATACAGGGCGTTCCATTTGAAAAAATCAAAATACCGATGATTGAAAATGGCTAAGTTTGTGTTGTTGTATCGAACATCCTGTACAATTTCTTCCAAATTCATGGTATCCTCAATGAACATCATCATATCGACCAACGACTCCCCAATTATCTTTTCTAAATATTTCGTTATGTGAAATAGGTAATTTTCCGAAAAGAAGTCTACAAAATAGATTTCTTAACAATAACTCGGCAACGCCGCAACGGAATTCAAAATTGAAAAAATTGTTGAGCAGCCAATGGAACAGCCGATCGGAATATATGGAAATATACCGGGTGTTCAATTTGAAAAAGAACATCTTTGGTTAGCTACGCATTAATGATGTACCCTGTATGAATGATAATTATTTCGGAAGGTGGTCTTAGATGGTCCCTTTGACAAAAAAAATATAACAAAGCGACATAGTGATACATTAAGGAGCAATGTTTACTCACCCTGTATATATATGTATATATATATATATATATATATATATATATATATATATATATATATATAAATAATTAATTTTCACTGATTACCCCGAAAAGCATATTTAATTTTAAAATTATGGATGCTTCGCCTGAGTGCAGTTTTTCCGTACCCCCATAAAAAGATCTTAATCTTTTATCTCTAGAAACATTTATTTTCATGTGTCACTTGAAACTAGCCTGTTCAAATGTGAGATCGTTGTTACCTTCCTTGGATGAAAGAAGGACCATCTTAACAATTGAAAATGTTTACTTAATTTTACTGTGTGAGACTTGGCTTGGACAAGATATGCCGAATGATTCATTACATATCGATGGATTTCATTTCCTTAGAAAAGATAGAGGTTCTCGAAGTGGAGGAGTTTATATATATATATATATATATATATATATATATATATATATATATATATATATATTTATATATATATAAAAAAAAAATATATAAATGTGAGATTATTCAGATACCATAAACAACTTCATATCAAACTAAAAATAAAAAAAAATTATTGTTCTTGGTGTACTTTATAAATCTCCCCAACAAGATACAGATGAGTTTCTGAATGAATTGGGAGATAACTTGAGTTATATCTGGCCCTGTGTAGATGATATTATTTGCACGGGTGATATTAATATTAATCTCCTGGATTTACACAATGTTGAAACTGAAAAACTCCTATCACTTTTAGAAACCCTCGAGTTGAATCAAATTGTGGAATGTCCAACCAGAATTACAACTACATCAGCAACTCTTTCAGATGTGATTATAACGAGCTTTGGACAACAATGGAGATCATTAAATTATCTATTGCAAAATTCAAATTCAAAAACATAAAAACCAACCGAGAATGTGTACTTACTTATAAGAGTTTCAAATGTTTTGAGCAAAACAGTTTTCTGCAAGATCTTTATTTTAGAATTTTCGATCGAAAGTCTGTGGATGAGAAAGTATCATTTCTTGTCAATTGTATGATGAATTTAATTGATAGACATATTCCAATTGTCACTTCAAGAGTTTCAAAACCTAGAAGTCCATGTATAACAGACACTATTAAGGAAATGATGCAACTCAGAGACAAAGCCTTGAAATAATCAATATTCTTAATTAGATAATATCATCAATATTCTCAATTAGATAATATCATCAATATTCTCAATTAGATTCATATACCTGCTGCTACCTGCCTTGACTATTCAATATGATACATCGTGATTGTTGAGTTAGTATCATCTCCACTTGGAAAAGCTATTGAATAGAGAAACACGTGTCTTTTGATTACTTATACAGGGTGATTCAAAAGTACCTTGACAAATTTCAGGAGGTGATACTTTACAATATGAATTATTCTGATAAATATATGTCTGGAAACGCTTCGTATCTGAGATACAGGGTCTTAAAGTTTTATTTTTATTTTCGTTTTTTTTTAAATAACTTCCGAAATACTGACATTCATTGAACGAAAATTGGTATTGAGGTTTTTTATGTGTCGAATTCGAACCTGATGTTATTATTGCTCTCAATCGTAGGGGGCGCCACCTACACGTATTTTTCTTTTTTGAAGATTCATAACTTTTTTGAGCGAACTTCTAGCACATTTTTCAGTGAAAAAATCAATTTCTCCAACATATCTTCGTAAAAACTTAACTCTGTTACAAGTCGCTATAAGCAACCGTTCTCTAGATATTTGGACTTGAAAATTTCACGTCGATTATTTGATAATCGATGCGTGTTGAAGTTATTACCGCTATTTTGCATTTTTCACAAGGATGCTTAGGAAATGAATTTGACGTTGAAGTTAGTAGTTTTGTTTTTTTGTAGGGGGCGCCACCTATTCTATTTATTTTTACTCGTTTAAAATAGTTATTTTTGTATCAAAGGTGCAAAACCTGTATTTGTTTTAATAAAATTTGCAAGAAATATCAACAATTTATTTCAAGAAATTTTGAATATGGAGAATAAAATAAAATAAAAGAAACTAAATTGTTTTTAAATAAATTGTTCGAAGTGTCCACCTTCAGCGAAGATACAGGCATTAAGTCTTCTAGTCGTTGTCTTATTGTTTCACAGGCGTCTACTATTCGGTTTCTTAGATCTTCATCGTTCGCTACCGGAGTTTTATGAACTAGTGACCTCGCCTGGTTAGGTTCTTCTACACCCCTACCGATTCATCGATTTGGATAGACAGTGTCAAGGATTTCCCTGGCTACAACGCTAAAATGGCCGGAGCATCATCATGCATAAACCACATGCGGATACGAATTTTTAATGGTACATTCTGAAGTAGTCCCGGCAATTCATTTTCTAAAAAGTCTCTGTAAGTTGCTCCATTCAGTCGGAACGGAATGAAGAAAAGATCTATCAAGTAATTATCAATTATTGCCGCCCATACATTTTCAGAAAATTGATACTCAAAATGTCTTTCACTAACTGCGTGCGGATTTTCCAGAGCCCAAACATGGTTGTTATGAAAGTTTGGGATAGCATTTCGGGAAAAAATTGCCTCGTCCGTGAAGAGTACATATCTTAAAAATTGAGGATTTTCAGCCAATTTTCTAAAAACCCTGACACCTAGTAATGGTTGGGGAAAGTCTCGTGGTAAAAGAGTTTGTACCCTTTGAATATGGTAGGGATAAAATTGTTGATCGTGGATTATTCTCCAAACTGTGGACTGAGTAGAATTGAGAGCTTCAGCAATTATTCTTGTACTTGTTTCTGGATTCTCCCGAGAGCGTTCAAAACAGCTTTTTCCAATTCTGGGGTTCGGACTGCTCGTGGTCTTCCAATAATATCAGCTGCCCTCTTGAAGCTACCAGTTTCTGCCAAACGACGGTGGAGACTGGTAAATGTTGGAGCTGAAGGCAGTACTCGATTAGGAAATCGCTCCTGGTAAATATGTCTTGCTTCGCGCGCATCGCCATCCGCAAGGCCATACACGAAATGCATATCGGCTAAATAAGCATTAGTGTTTAAATAATCCTTTTTTCAAAATTAGTATTTTAAAACTTCAATAAAACAACAAAACGTTTAACTGTCACATAATATGTGATTACCAAAATTAAATCGACTTGAAATTTTCAAGTCCAAATATCTAGAAAACGGTTGCTTAAACCGACTTGTAGCTTTTTTACGTAGATATGATGGAGGAATTCATATTTTCACTGAAAAATGTGCTGGAAGTACGCTCAAAAAAGTTATGAATCTTTCAAAAAAGAGAAAGACGTTTAGGTGGCACCACCTACGAGTAAGAGCAATAATAACATCAGGTTCGAATTCGACACCTCAGAAAACCTATCAATATCAATTTTCGTTTGATTAAAGTCTGTATTTCGAAAGTTATTAAAAAAAACGAAATAAAAATTAAACTTCAACACCCTGTATCTTGGACATATTGTAACGTAAATAAACTTAACTTGGTTTAACTAATTTATTTAACACTTAATCTACAACTTAATTTATATTACTACGCCACTGAATAGCTCAATCGCATGGCTCGTTCATACTGTGTCTCTGAGACTTGAGGGTTGCCTATTTATCTCCGATACAGCATTCTCGATGTTTCGAATTCTTTCCGTTGGCGACCGGCGTGTTCCAATTGTTTCCAATATTGACCGTTGTCTTCCGCGGCAGAGCGCACTGGATGGTTCTCGAAAATCTCCGGGGATGATCTCATCGCTGTCGACGGCAACATGTGAGGCGACAGGTCCGGCCTAGGTTCGTTACATTGCCCCCTTCTTAAAGACATTTCGTCCCGAAATTTCATCCTTGGAGTGTGACGATATCTGCATGACTCCCCATATCTGCACCGTGAAGTTCGATGGAAGTAACACTCCACGGTCTTCATGATCGGTCGTGGAAGAGGGTTACAGCAAACCAAAATCTTGACGCCGCTGGATCTGAATATCGCCTCCAGCATACTTCTTATGACTCTCCAGTCCAACCCATCAATACCACAGGACAATTTTGGAATTGCTAGATCCACCAGATTCTGGTCCACCATAGTATCTCGTAGTTTGGTGAGACTCTTCCAGACATCTTCATAGGACGGTTTATCTTGGGAATGCCTCTTGGTAACTAGGTAGTAGATGTTTCTCTGGCCTTTCTTCAACTGTAGCATCCCACCAACTTCTGGATTCTGCCCCCGCAGTGTTTGGAGTTGACCAAATTTCTTGGAGAACACTACGGCGATGCCCCTGGACATTCGAAGATCTTCTGCCACACAGTGCGCTAGTGCGTAGTCAGCAGGCACCTCGAAAAGGTCTCGTGACTCCTCTCTAGTAACCCCATGTAGAACTTTCTGCCCGTTTGAATACAAGGACATAAACTTCTCGAACGTCATATCATCCTCCGGTGGCTTGAGGGTGCGAACTTGGTCATGGTTTCCAGCGTAAAGGGCCAACCTGTTGAAATGGACGACCCTTGGTTTCCCTCGGGGTGGCTTATGGATTCGGTACACAAGGTCGTTTATCCTTTTCACGATTTTATACGGGCCTTCCCACGAGTTCCGCAACTTTGGTGATAGTCCACGACGACGTTTGGGGTTGTACAGCCAAACCAGGTCATCAACCTTAAATCCTCCAGCGTCGGCCTTGATGTCATAGGTCTTCTTCATTTTATCGCTGGCACTCTGGATGTTCAACCGGACTCGTTCGTGGATGTCGTCCATTCTCTGCCGAAGTTTGCTGACGTAGTCCTCTCCCGCAGTGTCTTGTCCTGGCGGTATCCCAAACTTCAGGTCACAAGGCAGTCGCAGTTCTCGGCCCATTATAATACTAGCAGGAGTTTGACCGGTTGACTCGTGAACTGCGGATCGATAGGCCATCAGGAACAAATGAAGATACTGGTCCCAGTCTCTTTGATGGTCAGAGACAACCTTGGACAAGTGGCGGTTGATCGTCCTGTTCATCCGTTCCACCATTCCATCGGACTGCGGATGTAGTGCCGTGGTTCTTGTCTTGCGGATGTTCAGCAGTAGACATATTTCTTGGAAAAGGTTGGATTCGAAATTTCTGCCTTGATCCGAGTGCAGCTCCATTGGAATACCGAATCGACATATCCACTCTTTCACCAAGACGTCGGCGACGGTGATGGCCTCCTGGTTGGGCAGGGCATAGGCTTCCGCCCACTTACTGAAGTAGTCCATTGCCACAAGGATGTATTTATTCCCGTGGTCGGATACGGGAAACGGGCCGGCGATGTCAATGGCGATTCTCTCGAACGGGCTGCCTACGTTGTACTGACGCATCGGGGCCTTGGGTCGTATTCGAGGTCCATTGCTAGCAGCGCATACAGCGCACTTCCTGCACCAGTCCTGGACGTCAGCTTGACAATTGGCCCAGTAAAACCGTTGCCTTACTTTCTGCAGGGTCTTCGTCACTCCCAGATGTCCTCCGGCGACTCCATCATGGATTTCCCGCAGCACTTCCTCTCTTCTGTTCCTGGGAACAATTATTTGGCGTCTGTCTTCCCCACCAATATCGGCCTCCAACACACGTTTCAGGACCCCATTGTCCAGAATAAGAGAGTTCCATTGTGCCCAATAGGACTTAACAGCCGGCGAGTAACCTGCGACTTCCTGCCATGATGGTCTTCGATTGCCCTTCTTCCAGCTGACGACTAAGCCAAGGTCGGGGTCTCTCTTGGTCTTTCTGGATCTTGCTGTCATTCCAGTTGTCATCCATTGCCGCGGTTCTACAAAGTGTTGCTTCTTTCTCTTCTGCTCGTCGGCAATGTGAGCAATCATCTGGACATGGTCTTCGCGACAAGGCATCTGCATTCTTATGGCTAGTTCCGGCTCGATGTTCGATCTCGAAATCGAATTCTTGGAGTCTCTCGATCCAACGTGCTACTTGACCCTCAGGATTTTTGAACTGTAAGAGCCATTTGAGAGCTGCATGGTCAGTTCTCAACAGGAATCTTCTTCCGTACACGTACTTGTAAAAGTGTTCCACTCCCTTTACAACAGCTAACAGCTCTCGCCTGGTGACACAGTAATTGCGCTCTGGTTTGCTAAGCGTCTTGCTGAAATAACCAATGACCTTCTCCTGTCCCTCCTGGATCTGAGATAGGACAGCTCCAAGTCCCACGTTGCTGGCGTCCGTATCCAAAATGAATTTCCCTTTGGGTAGGGGATAGCTCAGTATAGGTGCGTTGATCAAAGCTCCTTTCAGCTTCCTGAATGAGTCTTGACATTCTTCGGACCACTGGAACTTTGTTTGGCCTTCCGTGAGCTTGGTCAGTGGTTTAGCGATGTTGGCGAATCCCAGCACATATCGGCGATAGTATGTGCATAAACCAAGGAAACTTCGAAGTTGGTGAATGTCTTTTGGGATGGGCCAATCCTTAACAGCTTTGATCTTCTGGTTATCAACTGCTACTCCTTCCCCAGAGACAACGTGGCCGAGGTATCGTACTTCTTTTTGGAACAGATGGCATTTCTTAGGGCTCAGCTTCAATCCGGAGTTCCTCAGTCGCAGGAATACTTCCTCCAAGTTTTTCACGTGGTCCTCAAACGATCTGCCGACCACAATTATGTCGTCGAGATACACTAGACACGTGTTCCATGAGAGTCCCTTCAGTACTGTTTCCATCAATCTTTCGAATGTGGCGGGAGCATTACAGAGCCCGAATGGCATAACGGTGAACTGCCACAATCCTGAGCCGATGGTAAAAGCTGTCTTTTCTCGATCTTCCTGAGCGAGTTCTATTTGCCAGTATCCACTCTTCAGATCAAGGGTCGAGAAAATCGTAGAACCAGCCAACGTGTCTAGGGTGTCATCTATTCTCGGGAGAGGGTAACTGTCCTTCTTCGTGACATTATTAAGTTGGCGATAGTCCACACAAAAGCGTGTCGATCCATCCTTTTTCTTCACCAGTACGACTGGAGAGGACCAGGGACTGTCAGATGGTTCGATAACTCCTTCTTTTCCCATATCGCTGACTATTTTGTCAGCCTCTTCCTTCTTGGCAAGAGGAAGTCTTCTTGCTGATTGCCGGATCGGTCGGGCACCCCCAGTATCAATCTTGTGCTGGACCACATTAGTTCGACCCCCTTTTCCTTGTCCGGTATCGAAGATGTCTTGGTACTTTTTGACTAAATCTCTTAGTTTGGGCTGTTGAGCTGGTTTTATGTCTTTGGAAGAGATGGCAACTAATTTTTCTAGTTCTGTGGGCAAGTTGATGGGTTGGCTAATCGTACCTCGTACGCCCCGGATCACAGATGAAACTGACGAGCAGTGCCCCAAAATTGTTCCTTTCTTCAAGGTCACTGGGAAATAATTGACATTCATGACCCTTACCGGCACAAATTTGTCAGCACGCAACAAGGTCTTCCCTAGTGCAATCCCTCGTCCAATTTTCTCATCATGAAGTTTGGGCTCGAACATCACCACGTCTCCACTGCTCGCACTCCCGTCCAGGCGAGCCTCCAGAATGGTTTCAGCCCTCTCAGGTACGCTTACATCTTCAGCCAACAGCACACGGATCAACTCCTCACTCCTCCCATGAAGCACCAGCTCTTCTCCGTTGACACGTAGGACGCCGTCTTTGAAATCAATTCAAACCCTCTGGAATTCATGATGTCCATTCCGATGATTGCATCGTCTTCGATGTCCGCTACAAGTGCCTGATGTTTCACTTTAGTGCTGCCCAAAATTATTTCAATCGGTAGCTCGCCATATACAGTAGCTGGCTCCCCTGTTGCTGTGCGTAGCTTCAAGTTGTCGTTCAATCCGTTCCGGTGTTCTGGCAAAGGAAGGCCCGAGAATTGTCCTAGTCGCACCTGTATCTAGCAGCATGGTGCAAGGCTCGTTATTGATGAGACCGTCTACGAAGACACCTTTGTTCTGTCGTTGAAGGATAGCGACATATGCGTTGTTAACCGGGGCTTGCCGGACACATGCCGACGATTGCCCCTTCTCGTCGACCTTCTTTAGTTTTCCTGCATCGAAGTCGATGAATGTTGGACATTTGCTACGCACATGTCCAATTCTGCCACAATTCCGGCATCTTATCTGTCTTTTCTCAGGCAACACTTCCTTCATCACTTTTCTTATGGCAGCTTCCAAGTCAGCATGCTCCTGTGGGTCTTCTTCAATACTTCGAACTTTACTTTGGTTTTTGCAGGATTGCTTTGCTGCCTCAAATTCCAAAGCGCGTGCCAGTGCGTCTACGAGATGTGTTGGACGAGCTAATATCAACGCTTGTCTGGTTTCTTGGTCACGGAGTCCATCCAAGAATGCCTGAACCGCTAATCGCTCCATTACATTTTCCGGTATGGCTGGATATGCGAGACGAACCAAGCGTGCAATGTCAGTTTCAAATTCTTGTAAGGATTCTCCCGATTTCTGACAGTGATTTTTCAGCTGGGAGTGGTATACGTGTTCCAAATGGGCCTGGCCATATCGTAATTCTAGATGTTTAATCAGCTGATCATAGTCCTCCTGTTCTTGGGCGGTAAGAGTTTGTAGAATATTCGTCGCTTCTCCACGTAATGCAAGTGTTAGTGCTACAGCTCTTTCCCCTGCATTCCATCCATTTGCTTTGGCCGCTGCTTCAAACTGTCGGCGGTAATTTTCCCATGGAGTTTTTCCGTCGAATTGAGGTGGCTTCATGGAAAGCTTCCCTATTTCAGAAATGACCTTGACATCTTTTATACCCTCTTGAACTTTATCCAAGTTCAAACTCAAGTCCAGCATTGCATTTTCGTTAACCATCTCTGTGGAGGGCGCACTATTAATTCGTTTTTCCAGCTTACTGATCGTTTCCTTCATTTTATCTACCTCCGTGTTCATTTGCTCCCTAATTTCATCTATCTCTGTCTCAACGGTTCCCATTCTTTCTCCTAGAAAATTAGCCATACCACACAATTCTTGTTTTAGGCCTTCTGTGTTTTCCAGGAACTTCTCTTCCAGGCTTCTTGCATTTTTTTCCAGGCTTCTTGAATTTTCTAGAAGCTTCTCTTCCAGATTTCTAGAATTTTCTTGAAGCTTCTCTTCCAGATTTCTAGCATTCTCTTCCAGGCTTCTTGAATTTTCTTCCAGTTTATTCATTACCAAACTTAAATCACCTCCGGGAACTTCGAATAAAAATGTTTCGGGGTCCTCACCTTCTTGTGGTTTTAATTTTTTCCAGTTTATTCATTACCAAACTTAAATCACCTCCGGGAACTTCGAATAAAAATGTTTCGGGGTCCTCACCTTCTTGTATAAGTCCTTCTGCAAGTCTTTCCTGGAGTACTTGCTTTTTACCTGTTGTTTCCAGTTCCCTTTCCTCCAATTCCTGTTTCAATTCCGCTACCTTCAAATCCGCAAGGCGCACTTTTCTTGAACACATTTTGTCTTTGACGAGGTATCAGTCTGTTTCACACGAAAAGTTTATCAGTTTGTTAAAAATTCACTTCGCGAATTCTTTTCCACGGGCCACCAGTCTATTGTCTGTTTCACGCGAAGAGTGTATCAGTTTATATTCCCACGCACAATTGTCCACTTCGCGAAAACCAGGCCACTGTCTATTTTCTGTTTCACGCGAACAGTGTATCAGTTTATATTCCCACGCACAATTGTCCACTTCGCGAAAACCGGGCCACTGTCTATTTTGGGCGTACAAAAAGGTCTATCAATTTATTTTTCTGTCTATCCACTCCACGATCACTTGTTTATTTTCAAAATCTCACTTCCGACACCAATTGTAACGTAAATAAACTTAACTTGGTTTAACTAATTTATTTAACACTTAATCTACAACTTAATTTATATTACTACGCCACTGAATAGCTCAATCGCATGGCTCGTTCAGACTGTGTCTCTGAGACTTGAGGGTTGCCTATTTATCTCCGATACAGCATTCTCGATGTTTCGAATTCTTTCCGTTGGCGACCGGCGTGTTCCAATTGTTTCCAATATTGACCGTTGTCTTCCGCGGCAGAGCGCACTGGATGGTTCTCGAACATCTCCGGGGATGATCTCATCGCTGTCGACGGCAACATGTGAGGCGACAGGTCCGGCCTAGGTTCGTTACAATATATTAATGTGGGCAATTCATATTAGACTATTGTGAGGAATCACCTCCTGAAGTTTGTCAAAGTACTTTTGAATCACCCTGTATACAAAGTAAATCAATTTCAACGGAAAATTTCGTATACCGTAAAGTGTCAAAATTTTAAATTAATCTGTCAAAGCCCATATTGAGTTTGGTTTTCGTAGCAAAACTTTTCAATTCCCTTAAGTTAACTAAAGGTTTGAAAAAGGGAACAGAGATAGTTCCCAATATATGAACCGTACATTAATGACAAACTATTTTTTTAAGGAGCTTGGTATCCTTAATTCTGAAATGCAGTAACTAATTTGTCCTTCAAGATCAGATAATTTATAATTCAGTGTGAGATGAGACACAAAACAGGGAAATGAAAAGAAATGATAATTCAGGAAGTTACAAAGACCATTGAAAGCTTCGATAAAAAGGCAACAAAACAATTCCCGATTGAGTCCACCCCAGTTAATCCAAACAACAAAGCGGAAGAAGCACTAAATCATAACCCAAATACCCTTATCGATCTTCTGTGTCACACCTTGAAGAACCACGCGTGCTGTCCCTGCTACACGCCCCCATTTTGAAATTGGGGCCAAAACAAAAGTCGATTGCATTCGAGACTGCACCAGCGCTCATTATTCGGTTAGACGGTAGACGAACCCGGATTGCGGTCGATGTCAGCAGTTTCATTGAAGAGTGCAAGGTGGCGCTACGTGATCCAGTTGAATCAATTTTGCAAAGTATATATACCAAGGTAGCACAATTGTATCTATGGAGACATTTGATTGAATCAATGAAAAATAGCATCACACAATTTATATAAATCCTGACCAATACCACCCAAATAACTCAATAATGCGGAGAAATCATTAAAATTTCTAAACTCAGAAAACGCTTCCGATTTGGATAATTTTTTAGATTGTTATAATCAATTATTCAAAATCAGAAACATAACTGATGGAGTAGATACATTTAATTTTTGCAGAATTTCGGTTTTTCATACAGTGTCCCCCAAAAACTTGGAACCATATGGGATTTATTTTTATTAATAGTTTCTCTGAAAATTTAATTCTTCATAAAAGTTGGTGCATTTAATTTGACTAAATACGCGCAAGGCCGTTATTATCAGTGGCGTGCGGTTAAGTGGGAATCGGCCGATATTCAAAATTCACTATAGAGTAAAGTGACATTACTATGTAAATATCGAAAAAATTTAATGAGAAAAGTTGTTTGCAATTGAAATATATTCTCAGTTATCCACTTCAGTCCACCAATTACTAATTTCAATAACTGCTTAATGAGTTGATTCCTCCATGAGGCCAAATCATTAGGCAATTATTAAAATCAGTTATTAGTAGTTTAAACTTAATATCTGGAAATATCTTTCAATTGCAAACAACTTTTTTAATAATTTTTTTCGATATTTTCCATAGTAATGTCACTTTACTCTAGAGTTCATTTAGAATATTAGCCGGATCCCGCTTAATCGCACGCCACTGATATGCGCGTATTTAGTCAACTTGAATGCACCAACTTTTATGAAGAATGAAATTTTCTGAGAAACTACTAATAAAAAAAATATGGTTCCAAGTTTTTGGCGGACACTGTATATTACTAGCTGACCCGACAGACGCTGTCCTGTCCAAGTTTCTATATTCCCTCAATTTGTATTCCTGAAAACTCTCGTCCGCGTAGAATTTCTTTAGTTCTATGTTTTTCTTTGTGTTTTTATATAGGTTTTGCTTTGGACTCTGTCCACTTCCCTTTATCGCGTTTTCTCATTATCCCGTTATCCTGTTAGCCTGTTATCCCGTTATCCTGTTATCCCGTTATTTCGTTTTATCATATATCTCTCATATATAAAAATCAATTGCTGTTCGTTAGTCTCACCAAAACTCAAAAACGGCTTGACCGATTTGAATTTTGGGGTTTTATTTTCGCGAGAAAATGTATGGAGTGCCGACAATTTTGGTCTTAGGTTTTATTTTGTTTCAATTATTATATATTTATATATATATATATATATATATATATATATATATATATATATATATATATATATATATATTAGTAAAATTTTTTAGGTTTTTGGATTCTTGAAAAATTGGGTCGTTTTTTTTTTGAATTTATTTATTTTGAACAAGACGTTTCGCTTCTTGTTGGGAGCTTTTTCAATTTTTTTTATTGTATAATTACATTGATTATTTGGTAATCATGCCAAACATATTATTAAAACAATATATTTTCTACCGTCTAATGATTGTGTGGTAGTGTGTTGGTTCTTTTGTATCTGACAACTGAAAAATCCATTGCTACTTATATCACGTGACCTCAGATTTAGCGAGAATTTAAAGAAAAGTTGTCTGTGGTGCCGAAAAATGGGTCAAATTGACAAGATATCGGAAAAATGTTTGGAGAAAATGTGTTTGGAATCCAACGAAGACTACCACTTTTGAACCAGATTGAAAAAAAAACAAAAATACCATTTTATTCCTCTACCATTACTAAGAAACATTATACATTCTTGTATCATCTGGAAACAGCTTTATTAACCTAAATCACATAATTTTGCGTCGAAAGCAATCAAATATTTGTGGAATAGACATTTTGGGGGAGATTAATTATGAAAACACGATTTAGTTGAAAAGGGAAACATTCTCAATTGGATATTGATAAAAAGATGTTTCTATGAATTGGAAAATCCACGATAAAAATGAAGTTATTTTTTGTGAATGTCTTACAGAAAACAACTACTTCCCTGGGTGAAGCCACGCTGGACATTGAACTACATCTGATAGATATTCTGAAAATACCCTAACTTAAAAGAAAGAATCTGAAATTGAAAATTTGCATTTTCATTCAGATAGTTATTTGATTTTCTACTCCAGTCTTAATTGGGAACTCATGAAGATGAATGAGGCAAAGAAGAATGTTTTCCAAAAAAGAGTACCTACTCACAAGAAATCATTCGTAACACTGACGCAAGAGAGACATCGCATTCAATAGGTCTTCAATACATTTTTGTCGACGAAAATCTATTTCACGCATCCACGATCATCAGGAAGACCGGAAGAAATGGAAAATACAATTTCAAGAAGCAATCTCACTTTGCAAAGTGGAAACAGTTTGAATCATTTCTTTTGGAGAGACACTTTGAAATTAGTGTTTTCTGACATTAAAACCTGTCATGGGGTATGATAGATTGATTTGTTGAAAATATGAACAGGATGTTCATAAAATCAGATGTGGAATCATCTGCGACTGAAAGATAAACTTTAGTCACTATCTTCCATCGTCAAGATAACATCTTGTGGGGTATTCATGTTGAAAAGGGAAACAATTCTCAATTGGATATTGATAGAAATATTTTTCTGTGAATTGAAAAATCCACGATAAAAATGAAGTTATTTCTTGTGAATGTCCAACAGGAAACAACTACTGCCCCGGCTGAAGCCATGTTGGACATTGAACTACATCTGATAGATATTCTGGAAAGACCCTAACTCAAAAGAAAAAATCTGAAATTGAAAATTTGCATTTTCAATCAGATAGTTATTTGATTTTGTATTCCATTCTTAATTGAGAACTCATGAAGATGAATGAGGCAAACGAGAATGTTTTCCAAAAAAGAGTACTCACCAGAAATCATTCGTAACATTGACGCAAGAGAGACATCGCATTCACTAGCTGTAGTCATGCCCCGTATATTGATGCACATGAGCTTATTCAAAATTCTCAACCCGTAAATAAAATTCGAAGCAACTAATATTTGTAATTGAAACTTACTTAAACATTATTTATTCTTCCTGAATTTATCATTGGTTAGCCGAAAAGCAATGTTTATAAACATTTCGAAATGTAGAACATTTAGAAATTTGTATAAGCAATTGTGCAGCACCGATCAACTAAGTTGAAAATATTCGCCGTGAAATATTTTCCAGAACAATTCTATGTATGGAGCGCGAAGGTGGTCACGAAGAATATTGAAAATTTGTACATTGTTTGTTCATAGAGTTTTTCTTATTTTTCCACATCCACCTAAACAATACTAAATTCAATTAGGATAAATAATGTATTATTGAGTGGTAATTACAAATATTAGTTGGTTTAAATTCAATTTACGGGTTGAGAATATTGAATGAGCTCATGTGCATCAATATACAGGGCATGACTACAGCTAGTGCCAAGACTAAATCGTGTTTTTATAATTAATCTTCCGCAAAATGTCTATTCCACAAATATTCGATAAGTTTCTTCCCAAACTTAGGTGATTCAGGTTGATAAAGCTGTTTCCAGATAAAACAAGAATGTATAATATTTCTTAGTAAGTGTAGAGGAATAAAATGGTATATTTGTTTTTTGCTAAATCTGGTTCAAAATTGATACATGTGGTCCTCGTTGGATTTCAAACACATTTTCTCGATAAAATTATTTGATATCTTGTCAATTTGACCCATTTTTCGGCACCACAGCCAATTTTTTTTTAAATTCCCGCCAAATCTGAGGTCACGTGATATAAGTCGCAACGGATTTTCCAGTTGTCAGACATTTAGACACGTACCGCCATTTTTCAAAAATTTCAATTATATACTAGGAGCTTGGCAAAGTATCAACTGGCGGTAATACATAAAGTCACGGAGCGATTGCAGAAGTTGAGAGGCTATTCAACAATCTTTATTTACCAAAATTTGCTAAAAGCGTTCACGTGAGCTCAGGCGTTACGCATGCATGGATAAAATATCCTCAAATAATCCTGATTGGCTTTAGACCATTTCAAATACCGCTTATCAGTGGCAGAAGCAGTATTAAACAATAAATATAGTCCTATATGAACCATACCGCGGGTAATCCCCTTGGCATGAACAACAACGCTAGTGAATGCAACATCAAGTAGAGTAAAATGATACAATAGTACGCAATAAATGTAGCGCCTTCTAGATAAACCACAAATTATAAACAACAAGCAAGTATAAACAACATTTCGAAACAGCAATAAACTCGCGAGATCCAATTCCAAGATGTGTTTCATCCTAACGAGGTACCACCGTCCATCGTCTTGCAAATCCTGGTGATCATTTCCTTGTGGAATCACCCTGTAGATGTAGGGATGGCATCCTACAACACTCGGGATTGGTCACCCTGTCGATTATGCACTGGAACACCCTGTACTCCCAAGTACTCAAAAAGACCGTTGGCCTTCCCCACGAAGTATGTGGAAAACCAAAACCAAAAAGTCCAACAAGTTCAAAGGTCCAAACCAAACAACAAAAACCGGAAACAAAGGAACCCTACAGAGGGAAACATCAAATTAGAATTTTCCTTTCCATCAAGAAGCAAAATTATTCAACCCCCTTGGCTTACAGAATCATTATAATTCACTCTAGTGATTGTATCACTAGATCAAAATAAAATAAAATCAACCAATGATCGTATCATTGTTTGAAAGCATAATGGTTATCCCAATTTATTTTAAAATCAACTTTGACTTCCAAAGTGGAATTATATACCCCTGAATCATTACCTGAAATCCACCCACTTTGTTGGTGAGTTTTTCATCAGCAACACTAACAACCCTGTCCAAAGTAAAATTCCCATTGATATGATAACTTTCAGAAACAATGAAAAATTGTTCAATTACGCAGAATTCGATGTAGTATTTACATACCGTGGCCGTTAGGGGTTTTTCATTCAGACAGTACTATCAAACTGCGTTCCATGGTTGGAATGGAAGGTTATCGTGGTCGAAATGGACAAACTAGGCCTCAACGCATCTGTTATTAAGGGGAATCATGTTTCACTCATGGATTTCAATAGAAGTAATTTTCGACGCCGTGCAAGACATCGGCGAGAGCACAAGTACTTGTTGGGTTTCATATAACAAAATGTACCAAGAGTCCGAAGAGTGCAAATACAAATACAAAAATATGCTCGCTGGCCCAACCAATGTATCCTGAACTCGCTGAATTTGGTCCGAAAAGGTATCCCAACCAGTGGATGGTGCGAAGACCATAGATTTTTCAGAACCAATGCCACACGCTCACAATGACAACTCATCAACAAGTGACAGGAAAAATGGAGTTCCCGAACAAGGGTCATAGTGGACCAATCAACTTCGACCACCACAAAATGACCAAAGTCAAGCTTCCGTTTCCTTCTATGCGCACATCATCGGCTTCATCAAACTTAACGGCACAGATCTCCCCAGGATATAGAGCCTCCTTTCGATTTTCCCCATGTTTCATCTCGTGAAATACTCAATATAGGCCCTTCAACATGACGAAGCTATGATATCAGACACTTACGATGAAATAGAAAACAATCTGCCTTCAGACCTTCGATAACATGTCTGAAGAAATTACCCATTGGATGCTTGGCAACATTGCATCAATCGAACATCTAGATTTGTAACCCCGAACGAAGAAACGAAAACTATTTCAGAGTAGTTGTCAAGGAGCAGGGGCGTATCATAATATTTTTCTCCAGACATACTATGCTACTTAAAACATGTAATATGCTAACTGAAATACAAGCATTACACAATAAAACTAGTGAAGTTCATTTATTACAGAGGGAGATGTTCTAAAGTCAAAAATGAACGTAACAAGATAAAAAAAACTATTTGTTAATTTGTCAAGCTTTCGAAAATTGAGGCTCAAGAAAGCTTTATGGTGTAGTACAACTGCCCGTTAAGGTGGTTTCCCCATGAGACAGTTGAAATGGGAAATGATCAAAATACGTATTGTTTAACATGTGAACAACACCTCTATGAAATTTTAACAAGTTTCACCATCCCGAACCCGAGATATATATAATTGAAGTTGACTCAATTAACACGTAACATATGGACCATGCATAGGCAAACATCACATTATTAATTCTACCGTTAGTACTAAAATTAGGAAGTTTATGAAAAACGAGTAGGAGCTAGAGCAGGAAATAACAGATATTGTAAAAAAAACAGTGATTGAGCATCTAGTTTGACAGATATAATCTCGAGAAGTACTAAGGTTTAGGCTGCATACGATATATTTTGCAAGCGAACGAGCGATTGGTGGGGAACGGAACGGAGAGACGGCAACGGTGTACGCACGGCCAGGCGCTCAGTTTGAACAGCTCACATATCGGTCTCGTACTTGAACAAAATTGGCATAGATATTGACGATTGCGCGCTGAATGATGGGATCATTTACATTGGTCATAGTTGAATCTGCTTTTCTGGAGAAAACATAAGTGAAGTCTTTGTTGCATTACAATGGCCATATTCCAAAACTTTTCAAATCTTCTTTCACAGTTCTAATATGTTTGTTCCGTTCAGTTTTCCAAATAAGAATACAGTAGGTGGCGCATTGATCGGTGAGAAAAACTCACACAAAATATTTTTGTTGCATAAAAATGACGGCGCAAAATTTGACAAAATAACTGAACTTTCAGAAAATATCTTCCTGGATTAATCACGGGCACCTTTTTGAGATGAGTTAAAGGGAACATTTTTCTAAAAATAAAAAATACTATCTCAGTTTCTTTTATACTTTCTGTCCAGTTACTATTTATCTGTCTACGGACAAAAGAACTCCCTTGAACTTGCAGAGAAATTCAAATTGGAACTTGTTTTCATTTATTTCATGATTAATACTTTAAAAAAAAATTATCCACGAAATCTGTGGAAATATCAAGATGGTTAATATACCAATTCAAATTCATGCAATATTATTAGTATAAAAACAAATATCAGATTGTAATATTATTTACCAATTTATATCAACACGTTGAAAAGGGAAACATTCTTAATTGAAAATTGAATAGAAGTCTTTTTTTTAAGTTGAAAACATCCACGACAATAATGAAGTTATTTTTTGTTATATCTAGTAGAAAACAACTACTCTCCCGGCTATAGCCACATTGAACATTGAACTACATCTGAGAGACATTGAGAAAGGACCAGTAGGAAAAATCTGAAAATTGCATTCATATTCAGATAGTTATTTGTTTTTCTATTCCAGTCTGAATTGAGGTCTTATATAGATGAATGAGGCAAAGGAGAATGTTTTCCAAAAAGTAGTACGCACCAGAAATCATTTGTAACATTGACACAACAGAGGAATCGCGAATGTTTTTTGTCATTGAAATCTGTCATGGGGTATGATAGCTTGATTTGTTCGAAATTATGAAGAGGATGATCATAACTGCAGATCTGGAATTATCTGTGACTGGAAGATAAACTTCAGTCACTCTGCTGCATCGTTCAAAATAATCTCTTGGGGGGTATTCATGCCGAAAAGGGAAACATTCTCAATTGAAAATTGGATAGAAGGAATATCTATCATATGTAGTTTGATGTTCAGCGTGGCTTTAGCCGAGAAAGTAGTTGTATTCTGTTAGCTATTACAAAAAACTTTATTTTTCTCGTAGATTTCTTTCAATTTTGGGAAAAATTCTTCTATCCAATTTCCAATTGAGAGTGTTTCTCTATTCAATATGAATACCCGTCAAGAGGTTATTTCGAACGATGGAAGATAGTGACAAAAAATTATCTTTCAGACGCAGATGATTCCACATCTATTTTATAAACATCCTGTTCATAATTTTGAACGAATCAATATCAACACATTCTGACATGTTTCGAATTGATTCATAGAAGAAAGAATATTCATGAGAACATAAGAACATTCGTTGTTTTGCCTTTCATTAATTAGAACACTTTCTTACTCGAACTATATGAATTTGATTAATGATGATCTCACATTTCTTTTTCCACTTTGAATTGACCGTTACCCACTCCTTTTTATCTGTTATAGTTCTGAAAAGTACGTTTTGTATTTTTACTGTTTGAGTGTATCCCCCCCCAAAAATGGTTGATTTTTGGGGGGTGATACACTCAAACAGTAAAAATACAAAACGTACCTTCCAGTGCTGTTACAGATAAAAAGAAATGAGTTACAGTCAATTCAATCTACAACTCAAATCAATCTTTAAGAATAAATAAACTAGCAGATAATGTCTTTGTCTTCCACAACTGTATTATTTTTATTTAGAATATAGTGTTGACTATTTTATCATACTATTCAACTGAAAAATTCATTTTTTCCTTCTTGCTCACTTTCTATGAAAACAAATACGCACGTGTGTTTGGGAAATTACTTATTTGAGAAACCAATTATTAGCAGTAACTTTTTTTATTGAATTTTGCAGCATAAAATTTTCTACGCGCAACTTTGGTTTTAGTAGGTGTCTGCATGTTTATTTATATGTAGTTATTTTCTGTTTCTATATGAATATTCCGGTCGCACGTGATGTAGTTCTGGAAGAATAAAAATTATTATTATTGGTAAAATTCATTTGATGTGTGCTTTCATTGTTGGTGGAACTCAACAGGCCGTTAATGTGTGGAAGAAAATGGGTAGATATCAGAATGGAGCATCGATGCTCTATCCATTATAAAATATATTGATCTATCTATAAGGAAGCCAGATAAACATGAGTCCTTCATGCCAAAATTTAACGAAAGCATAAGAGATATCTAGCGCTACGGCTAGAGACTAGCTATTATTTTCTATCGAAGCACGCCTTGAATTCCTAACATAGGCAAACATGTCAAATGAAGACCTCTTGGGGCGATAACCATCTTGCCTATACCTGATCGTGCAACATATTCCACAAGTTCGATATACCTACCCTCGATAATTCCATGAACTGATTAGGTGGATATCCTTCTTCTTCTGCAGGTGCCATCTCCATTTAATGAAGGTTGGCAACAATTTCGGCATACTTATTGCGGTCCTGAGTGGTATGAACCAAAGATGATGTGTTCATACCGGTCCAGTCATGTATGTTTTCTAACCATGGATGTTGTCTGCGTCCAGGACCACGTTTACCTTCTATTATTAATTTTAGTATATTATACTTATTATTACGGTATATGTGGCCCAGATAGGCGGTCTTTCTTCGCTTTATTGTTGTAAGTAACCCTCTTTCCCTTCCCATACGTCTAAGCACTCCATCGTTAGGTATATGTTGAGTCCATGATATTTTTAGTAGTCTGCGGAAGATCCACATTCGAAACGGCTCGATTAAGTTCACGGTGTCGACTTTTAATCTCCATGCTTCTGCTCCATACAAGAGAACTGAGTGCACGTATGCCTTAAGTTTTAGTTCAGGGTTGCGTTACATGATAGGTTTTTCATCTTCAGGAATATGGCTCTAGCTTGTTCTATACGTGACTTTACTTCGACGTCAGGGTCTGGAAATCTTGTTATGGCCATTACTTTTGTTTTTGTTACATTAATTTCCATGCCTAATTGATCTCCCACTCCTACAACTTTGTTGATTAGGCGTTGAAGGGCTTCTGGATTGTCTGCAATGATAGTCGTGTCGTCTGCATAACGTATATTGTTTAATGTCCTGCCGTAAAGGTGGATATACACGAAATAATTTATGGTCGCGCATGTCAAATGTGGACCTCTTGGGGCGATAACTATCTTGACAATACCTGATGGTGCAAAATATTCCACAAGTTCGATATACCTATCCTCGATAATTCGATGAACTGATTAGGTGGATAAACACGAAACAATTTATGGTCGCGATGTTAGATAAATTGCTAAGAACAATCTCTCAGTTGAATCGTACATGATCTATTAACGCGAAGTTCCATTGGATCAATATTTCTGGTCAAATTCATTGACAGTATTTTTGTACGTATATGTTGTTTGGAACGATTATTGGGTCAAATGTTACCAATTTATCTGTCATCGGTGATCTTTCGCCATTTCAAAAAATATGAGCGATTAAACGTGGAATTTGATGAGGTACGAGCTCAGACATGTCGTAGCGTGGTTTGCAAATTATCGGCACATATTTTGACGGATTCATCTGCAGATAAATCGTCATGTTCATGTCGAGCTATAAAAACTATTGCATCAAATTATTGCCGTGGATTTATTGTACAACTTGATGAGTTTCTGCAGTCTCCTAACGAACCGTTTTATCTGTACAATTTAGGATATCTAACGATAAATTGCTCAGATCGGTCGTTGAATTGTTCCGTGTATATCCACCTATTATTGTCATATAAAAGTCTGCTCGGGGCGATCTCTGTGTTTTTTTTCTGCAGATGAATCAACCAATAGTTGGAATGTGTTACTTCATATTACCCGTACGAATGCCCTTTTCATTATCACCACTGGTCAATTTTCCCAAATTCCAACTGTTTGAAATGTTACAATGAAAATGTCAGTACAACACTGTTCTATACAGATATCTGATGGATATTTATTGATACAGTTTTTGTTTGCTCCTTTGCATTGATGGACAAGTGAACTCAATCTAGCAATAGCCAACTGATATATCCCAATTACTATAAAGGTAAAAACAGAAGTTCGGTGGGTACAGTTCACTGTGGAAAATAAGCAGTAACAATTCGTTTTTCTAATCAATTGATTCTAGGATCAGGTTGGAGATTGCGGATTTGCAGGTTAGGGACAACTTGCGTTCTTTCTTGCTTGAATATACTTTCCTTGATGCGAATGGGTTATTTTGAGGAGAAACAGTTTCTGACGGCATTATGAGCAGGTTATTGGACTGCAAGTATGGCATCTAATTATTTCATTATCAGAGACCGAATAAAGGAGCATAATGATAATTCCATAATTTTCACAAGCTTTTATTCAGTTTCACATGTTAGTTCGTTTGTTTGTTGGTTTGGGTCAAATCTTGCAAGTGAATTTTGACCGACTTCTAGTAGTTCGAATAATTTGAAATTTGGCAGGTATTCATAATCCCTGTGATAATGCATCATAGAATTTTTGTTGAAGAAAAAAACAGAATGGCGGCTCCAAGATGGCGGACAAGATTTGTAATTTGATTCAACATTGGTGTGGGGGTTTTTGGGGTCGTAGATCATGAATTTTTTGTCAAAATTGATGAATTTATCATGACGGCTCCAAGATGGCGGACGAGTTTTGTGATTATGATCCAATTCAATTCAAAGTTGGTATGTGAGGGTTTTCGGGATCGGTGATCATGAATTGTTTGTCGAAATTCATAAATTCAAGATGGCGGCTCTAAGATGTAGGACGAAATTTGTGATTTGTGATTCGATTCAAAATTGGTATGCGGCGGTTTTTGCGGTCGAAAATTTTGAATTCTTTGTCAAAATTTATAAATTTAAGATGGCGGCCCCAAGATTGAGGACGATTTTTCTGATTATAGCCATGTTTCATTCAAAATTTGTATGTGGGGGTTTTCAGGTTCGTAGATAATGAATTTTTTGTCAAAATCTATACATTCAAGATGACGACTTCAGGATGGTGGACGAGTTTTGTAATTATGGTCAGATTCTATTCAAAATTGATGAGTGGGGGTTTTTTGAGTCGAAGATCATGATTTCTTTTAGCACAAAACTTTCAGGGAAGAGACCTTGTAATAAGGATGCTCTATTAGAAATGAACAGATTAAGGCAAACTAACTGAAAAGCTGAACATAAAATAACAAATAAAAAAACTTGTTGAAGACGAACTTTTTTGTAAGCCGTGTACCAAAAAGTATAAAATGAGTTTAAGTCATCGCAGACAATAATTTGATTATTTTTTCTTGAATTATTTGGTTTCAAAAATCTTGTCGCGATAATTGTAATAGAATTATTACTTTGACAAGTTGTTATTCAACCCAATCATAGTCCAATGAAATTAATTAGTACCTACTTTTATAAACACTTTGCGCGACAAGCTTTCTGAAACCAAATAATTCAACAAAAAATAATTAAATCATTGTCAGCGATGACTTGAACTTATTTTATACGTTTCAGTACACGGCTCAAATGAAAGCTTGGCTTTAAAAAGTTTTTTTATCAGTTATTTGCTATTGGATGTTCACATCAAGGAAAAAATATCCAATTTTGGATGAATATTCACATATAAAGGTATCGTGAATAATTTCGGGAAAAATTAAGTTGAAAATCCCATTTATGTGATTTTTTTTTTATTTTGTTTTGCAGTAAACTTGTGGCGCATTGCTAAGTCTTCAACTATCTGCATTTTCCTACCCAGGATACTTTAATTTTACCACGTTTTCATTAACTCGCTTCCTTGTCTGTCTCTATGTCCGGTACAAACTTTGCAGTCGATTCGAAACTAACTTTTCTATCAGCTGGAGACTTTCAATAGCCAAAGGCACTGTGGAAAATAAGCAGTAACAACTCGTTTTTCTAATCAAGTGGGATTAGGTTGGAAATTACGGATTTGGAGGTTCAGGACAACCCGCGTTCTTCCTTGCTTGAATATACTTCTCTTGGTGCGAATGGGTTATTTTGAGGAGAAACAGTTTGTGACTGTATTATGAGCAGGTAACTGGACTACAAGTATGGCATCCAATTATTTTATATCAGAGACGAAATGAAGGAGCCTAATGATAATTTCATGATTTTTTGCTATTGGATGTTTACAGCAAGAAAGAAAAATATTTTTTTTTAATATTTATATTTGGAAGTATCGTAAATGTTTTCGGGGAAAATTGTCTCGAGTATTTTTGTTTCATTTTGTTAGTTTTACATTATTCTTGAGACGCATTGCCAATTCTTCGGCTTTTCTAATTCTTCTACCACGTATTCATCCTCTCGCTTTTTTGTCCGTTTGTCTGTTCGGTATAAATTTTGAACTAATTTCCCTATGAGATTGATATTTGAATGTTTGAAAATAGCTCGGAAGTGGATGACAAAAAAACAAACAGACTTATGGAGAGAAACTGAAATAAACCTGAAATTTACCATATGTCTCTGTAACAATATCATTATGATGTTAACAATCGATTACAAAACTTCACACACACACACACCCACCAGCACCCATACACACACACACACACACGACTTGAAAGCAGAATAAAGTTATTTGAATGAAAAAAAAATTAACATACTACGTATTCAAAATGAACTGAAAAGTATAAAATAATGTGTCCCAGCCCCATACAGATTCATAACCCCATACAGATCAGCCTGAAAATTTGTGATTGTGAATTTTCAATAGCTATGAAGATACTTGATAGATTTAATACGAAAAACGTGGTGCGTATACAGTAGATAATTGATCCATGAATAGTCCACCTAAGTCACTAACAATATTATTGCACTTCGAATGATATGAACTGTTGTTTTCTCAACGAAAGCAATTTTCTACACTCCTTCCTATTATCTCTCCCAGGCGCCCCATGTTTTTTGTTTTGAATCTCTTCTTGCTTGAAGTACTTTCATATTTCTAAGAATTTGCAATCAAAAATTTTCAAGACAATCTGTATGGAGCTAGGAGAAATTATTTTATACTTTCGAGTTCGTTTTGAAAAATCAACCTTGTGTGTGTGTGTGTGAAGTTTCATTCCTTTATTCTCTCTCTTACTACTAAATTCTCAAATCTGCAGAATCTTGCAGGATTTGGATCGAACAGTCAAACAAACGAACAAACAAACACACAGACAGACAAAAAAGTTGCATTGCATTATCATCCAGTTCTGAGCTATGTTCAAAGTTTCAAATAACAAGCTCATACCCAAGTTAGTTTAATATCGATTTCAAAATGTATACCGAACAGCATATTGCATTATCATTTAGTTCTGAGCCATGATCAATGTGTTAAGCCTGTAGTTCATCGGAAGGATACTTTAAAACCGATTGCAAAATGTGTACTGAACAGACGGACAAGAAAACAGACATACAGACAGACGAAAAAGAGAGTGAATATTGTATTGTCATCAAGTTCTGATCTATGTTCGAAACTCCAAGTCACTAGCTCATCGCGAAGTTGGTTTAAAATCGATTTCCAAATTTGTACCGAACAGACAGACAGGAAAGCGAGTTAATGGAAACGTGTTGAAATAGAAGTACTGTTCGTGTTTTCAATGAAAATATGTCTAAATTTTTCTGATACATGATTTGTTAGCTTGATTGATGTTAATTCCACAATAAATAAATAAATTCTGAAATCTACATTTCCGATTGGCCGCGGCATCGTGTTTTTCTCAATATTCGACTACTTATCAGTTTCATCAGAAGATGATCTCTGTGAAATATTCATTCTAACTCTATTAGGTAGTGAGATGATTGTTGAATAACGAAAATAATTTCAAAAATATGCGGTTCTTGAAGAAACCGATATTTGGTTTTATAATAGTTTTGAGGACGTTGTCAGGAGTCTCCGTATGAGGCAAAACAGTTTTGTGATGACATTCAAAAACAGAACGTTCTCATAGTGAGCAAAACATTTTTATTGTATATGTCAGTGATTATTTCTTGAGTTGCTCGAAACTATTTTTTTTTACTGGGGCTCTTAAAGATGGGGTTTGGGAAAACCGTGTTTAATCTCTCTTCATATCCCAAAGGAATGTTCTTCCAATTTCTGGTTTTCAATGCATTCTTAGATTTGTTTCACATTGCGATGTAATTAATCATTCAGGCTGATTCCCAAATATACTATACCTTGGATATCAAATTGGAAACGACTTTTCTTGGCGTTTAATGGAAAAATAATAATTATTCTATCCCTTTAAGTGAATGGTGAGAAATACACAATTCCATCGTTTGCAGGAATCCTTTATATAACTTTTATCCATCCAAACTAATAATCCTTTGGCTCCTGGATATACTGCGATAGTATTATTAACAGGATGGTATTTATCTCCTGAATACTGACCATTTTTGAAGTACCAGAAAACGATACCAACCATATAAGAAATATCACTCCAGTTAGTAGAAATTTTCTCATTTCTGATCAGAATTTGATGTTTTGAATCCCAATAACTGGCAGGATAAAATTTTAGTTAAAAAACTATGATTGAGACCACAGAACCGCCTTCTGAATTCCATAAACTCCAAAGACACAATGTATGGTGGAGAATTACCATTCATCATTTGCAAAGTAACCTTCATAGCCCCAGGGGGTTCCACAATTGAAAAAAAAAAAATTCCTCAAAATAACAACCCCAACCACAAATGTTACCACTTTATATCCGTTTTTGGGTTATGAAAAAATAGGAATTCCATTTATTATTCCATGGGCTCTTTTGTTTTATACGAAAAAAACTCAACGGTATCACAGGATATATGCATCCATCTTCCTATCATTTTAGATCAGATATTCATTCTCCGAACGTCACTGTTTATATCATCTTCTGCAAAACTGTCATAATATACTTTTATTTCCTCCCAACCTACAATTTTTCAATTCATTATTGAGGAAATCATAGGTTGAGGGCACCAGTATAATGAAATGATGACCATTTATGCCTTCGACCACTTGAAAAAAGTGTCTTGTTATACCGATTCTCGACTTCTAAATTCCTTCCAGTCTTTCGCATTTTGGTAAATCGTCTAACGTTCCTCTGAAGATCTACGTGAAATACATTCGAATTTGTAGAGATCTGACCTCTTCTCCATCTTACAAAAATTGTTGAGTTATAGGGTTAATTCAAATTGCATTACTAAAGCATATTGTATTCCCAAAGGTAATCTTCCGTAGTATGTACCCATATATTTTGACTTCACTCCAATGAGAAGCTGAGAACATATATTAGACCAGGGTCGATAATTTTTGAAACCAAAAAAAATAATAGTAGGATGAAACCCATTGGAGAAGGAAGAGAATATAACAAAAATGAAATGAAAAATAATTTACGGGCGATCTGAGGTTGGGAAGTGGAAGAGGTTGGGTTTTTAAGGGTAAAAAACGGTTTATTTCGATTTTCGGCAAAACTACAAGTCCGATGGAAAAAATTGAATCTACAACTCTTGTATTCACACTTTTTTCACATAACCCCAAAATGTATGTAAAAAATTCAAATAACCAAGTTTTTGGTTTTTTATTTTTATCTTTTACAAAAAAACTTTTTTATTCACGAAATTTGGTGATAACTTACCTTTTTATGTCCCAAACACACTATAATTTTTTTGATTTAAAACATTTATTTTTTCACCTTATTTTGACTTAATATCGAAAAAGCACCCTAATTTTCAATCGAAAATTCTCCCGTCAAAATATCAGCTTTTTCAAAAAGTCGGTGGGTCTTTTGTTCGTTGGAATCTCTACTTTCTGATGGCATGAAAAAAATACACATTACTGTGGTAAATGTTCTCAGAAAATGCAAAGAATTAACAGGTAGTAAGGCCCAGACCCTCCTACCCCCTTCCCCACTCCTCTAGGAAATATTTTTTTATGGGCTAAAATTTTCCGTAGGTCACTCAGGTATATAAGTTATCTCAAAATAGCAATGAATAGGCATCTACGCATATAATTTTAAGATTCTACAACTTCCTCAAAATATTGTGGATGTCTTAATAAATATTAACTTTCATTTCTTTGCATTTTCTGAGAACATTTACCATAGTAATGTATATTTTTTTTCATACCATCAGAAAGTAGAGATTTCAACGAACAAAAAGCCCACCGAGCTTTTTAAAAAAGCTGATATTTTGACGGGAGAATTTTTGATTAAAATTAGGGTCTTTTTCGTTTTAAAAAAAAGGAAAAAATTATTATTTTAAATCAAAAAAATTACAGTGTGTTTGGGACATGAGAAAGTGAGTTTTCACTCAGTTTCGTGAAAAAAAGGGTTTTTTGGGAAAGATAAAAATAAAAAACCAAAAACTTGGTTATTTGAATTTTTTACATAAATTTTGAGGTTATGTGAAAAAAGTGTGGATACAAAAGTTTTAGATCTTTCCATAACCTACAACTTTGCTATCTAACTTTTTTCCACAGCACTCGTAGTTTTGAATTATTTTTCCTTTCATTTTCGTTATATTCTCTTTCTTTTCAAATGGGTTTCATCCTACTTTTTTTTTTTCACTTTTTACCATTTTCAAAGGCTTCAGCCCTGGTCTATATGGAATAACCCCAAATACAAATACTGTGTTGGTTCAACTATCAAAAATTGCCCAAGTTACCCCTTCACCACATTCCCTCACACAAACGTATATGCACATTTCGATTTATCAGTAGGTAAACTACACTATGTCCCGGTATTTTCACCTCCGGTTATACCAGGAATAAATTAACCCACGGTTAGATTATGCTTTTTTCAACATTTATTGATGAGAAAAGCACATTCTAACCATTGGTTAATTTATTCCTAGTATAACCGGAGGTGAAAATACCAGGCCTAAATATATTGTTATCTATTAGTGTTTCTATTTGGTTTATTTAATTACTGTTACTCCAATCGCTAATGCGATCTTGAAGGTTCTATGGGGATTGATATAAACAAGGCGGAAACCATCGGCCCTTTATCGCCAAGTACATTTTTATTATGGTTTTTGTGGATAACTATAGTCTCCAGGCAATTCAATTTTCTAATGCCGTCGACCGGTCGATCATACGGTCAGCAACACGGGGCCACATGTTCATGGAATCTTCTGAAAATTGAACATTTTGTCTGACCGTAATACACTTTGTCAGAATTTTCACAGCTGATTTTATAATTTCCTGATTTATCTAGCATGTCAGTTTCGAGTTTTTCAATAACGTTTTTTCTATTGCTATCAACTGCTTGGAGATTTACATCGCGGAGTGTTGAGACCTCTCGTAAGTTTTGAATTGAGAGGGATTCTCATGAATTTTTTTATTTCTGTCGTTTTCTCAGAGTGGTTGTTTCATCCACTAAATGTATGAAACGCTACTTTCTCAAGAGATTATCAATAATGTCTAGGGTATATTCATTCATTATTGATATTTTCTTGATTTTTTTTATTTCATTCTGAAAACTATGGGCATTCAATGGAAAATTCACGGCTCTGGGTATTAGAAAATCAAAACTAGCCAATTTTTGTTGAATGTAGTGTTTTGAATCGGCTGGGATGAACCTATTCGTATTGGTGGGCTTTCTGTAGATATCTATTTCCAAACTATCTTTATTCCTGATGATCATAGGGTCAAGAAAAGGTAATCGCCCATCAACTTCTATTTCTACCGTCTCTCAGTTCATCCGTTCGAACACGGAGTTCATAGAGGTTGGTTGGTTTTTTTTATTTCTCGTGTCGAAAGTACAAAACACATCATGCACATACCGAAGCCAAATTTTTGGAAAATATTGACTTTGAAGTTTTAGATTCGTTTTGAATAGATGCGGCCAATACTTGATGGAAATCCATATTTGAAGTTAACACTTTACTGCGATTTTAACAAAAAGTTGGTTTACAAAACCCACGACAAGTGTTTCGCTTTACTATAGCGTTTTCAAGTGGAGATAAACTTTTCTTTGTTAATCTCCTAGGAAGCTTTAGAGATTAGCAAAGACAAGAATTCACAATACTTATTAAATGACCTGATTAATTTGAATAATATGCCCCATTTGAATCTGTTCATTGGAAATTGAATAATCATTCGTCCAATAGTCACTTAATTACCTAATATTCAACTGCTACTATTATTCATAACGAACCCTAGTAATTGTAATTTAGTTCATCTCCATTTGAAAAAGCTATAATAAGGTTTTTTAAAGATCGTAGTGAAGTATTTTCAGTTTACTTTACTCAAAGATGGTTTGCCATGAATAGTGATGCGCGATTGGCCATGGCGGTGCTTTCCTTCTGTTGGTATAATTTATCTTGGAATATGGAATAGTTTTGATCTCTGCTTAATGATGTCAAATTCATTTTTTTTTTATATTTTCTGTTTCAAACTTGGTCGACTCAAAAAAATTCTTTTGAGTTTGCGGGAATAGGTCAGTGGGAAATAGAGAGCTTACATCGAATGAAAACAATTAATCTCATGGGCTGATGAAACCCAACAGTAGTTTCGGCACTGTTTGATATACACAACTTGAATTTCAATAGTATTTTGCAGTTATCCACAGTTGACTTATATTTGCGTATCATCTTTACTAACGGTGTTCTTTTGCGTTAATCATAAGGACCTTGTGAAATATGTTTGTTCATTCTTTCAAAATACTCCGACTGATCTATAATGACAAGCTTGTTTCATTATCAGCTTTTAGATAAAACTATTAAATTTTTTTTAAGGTGCATTTATTTTTCCAACACGACCATATCTCAAGAAGAAGTCTTTAAAAAATATCTAGGTGTTTGGCGTGTTCAATGGGAAAAATCAACAGATGTGTAATAATTTTTTTTATAAAATCGAGAATCTAATGGACCCACTCGTATTACAAGACCACCAATCACAGAAAAGAAGTAACTGGTATTCAGCATAGAATATTATGGAATACTTCTCCTTGTTATATCACCCCCAAGAATATAATTCACGTATCACATGGTATATTTTCGACTAATGTGATCAGCTAAGAGGCTATCAAATCGATGATGATTCCATTATCACCACCAAATATAGTTGGTTGGTTGGTTGAAAGCTGACGAGCCAGAGACAGGGTTGGCACTTAGCTTCTCTTGACACTGCGACCAGCTGGGGTCTATTGTATCACTCTGTCGTCAGTGGTTCCTCATTCAAATAGGTTTGTGCCTTCAATTAGGTTTAGTAGCCTGTTGATAAGGTTCTTCGGATTCATGCCTGTTTCCGGGATGATCTCTCCAAAGGTTCTGTGTCGCCTACTACTTAGGGCGTCACAGTCGAAGATAATATGAGAGGCTGTTTTCTCCTCTTCATCACATAGCCTACACTCCACGGTTCTCCTGCGTACTCCCATGGTGTTTAGGTGTTTTCTTAGGCCGCAGTGTATAGTCCACAGTCCTATTATTATACGTGCCTTCGTTCTGTTCAAGTTCAGAAGGTCAGTCGTCAGGGTCCGGTTTGGATGCCCTACCATGCTGTGTATTTGCCCGACAGTTTGATCCCAATATTGTTGGTGTCTTCTTTTTATCCACTCGTCGATCGGGGTCCTGTATCGGTTTTTGCTAATCCCATGTACAGGTTCTGGCCCTGTGAATAGCGTTTCAGATGCTTGTCTTGCTAGCTGGTCCGCTTTTACGTTGCCTTCAATGTCTCTATGACCTGGCACCCACATCAAGGTGACCTTGTTGTGTTTTGCCAGCTCGATGAGGTTCTGAACGCAGTCCCAGACCAGTTTAGACTTTATCTGTATAGAGTTGAGTGCTTTGATAGCACTTTGACAGTCAGATAGAATGTAGATGTGTTTTTTCCTATAACCACTTTCTAGATTCTTCTGAATGCATACCATAATAGCATGTATTTCAGCTTGGAATATCGTGGAGCAAAACTAAATATAACCCGTGCAATGATTTTTCATCGCTGAAAGCACTTATCAAAACCTTATGAAAATAGAGCAGCTGGGTATCACCACCGACTATATACTGGAAAATTGAACTTGGAAGTTGATGGATCTTGAAGAGACTTTTCCAATTATTTGAAGGGAGAAATTAGTAATGAATTATTTTGCATATACCATGCTATGCAGTTGGTGGATTTGAAGGAGATTTGATAATTATATAACCTGACTCTTGCAACTATGAACTGGTCTCAATCATGAATTATATAACCTGAAAGTCTAACTATTCGATAGAAATGAGGTAATTTTGCCTGTGTGTATATGTTCCTATAATATTGTTGTGATACAACAATTCGAATAAGTATTTTCTCATCAATTGAACTGTTTGTCATAATTTTTTTCCACTAGATATATTTGGATTCACCGCATTCCGGGCCATACATATCTTTTCAAATTACATGTATAGGAAAGACTCCAATCCCCCGATATTTGTGTTTTAGAATGAGAAGCATTATTTCGTCACTTTAAAGAATTGATTTTCTTTGTTTCAATAATTCTTTACTTCATTCGATCATTATTATTCGTTTGCAAATATACAATACTAGCAGCAGCGCTTTGTCTGCATGGATTCCTAAAAAGTTATATTTTTTCATACCCCCTTTAGGGTTGAGTTTTCAAAAACCCTGAAATACTTGTTTCTTCATCTGAAAATGAAAGCCCAAATACCAATTTCCATGACTCTCACTTCAAAACTAACATAACCCCCATAAAAACTCTTTAAAAAAGATATAAAACTTTTTAACAAAAAATTAAACCGACGAAAAATTAAACGGAAAAGCAAAAAGTAAAATGAATCTTTTTATTCTCAATAACTAAGCTCCAAAACTAATGTAAGTACATAACTACACAGAAAAAAATTATTTCTTGAATCAAATAAAATTTATTTGAATCAAACAAATAAAAGTGTCGTATATGCACGACAAAATACAATCTCAAAATGAGTAAAATTATTTCTTGGTTATGGATCAAATTTGAAGTTTCAATCAAGTGTAAACCAATTCGCATGAACCAAATATCTTATTCGACCAACTCATAACTCATAACTCGTTTTGGCAGAAATGTTGTTTCAACCATGTAATTATTTTGTTGAATCTAATAATCAGATCTACAAAATTTTCTGATTGCTTTAACAAAAATTATCATTCAAAGAAGTATGTATGTCGAATTGATTAATTCAATTCAACAAGCAATTCAACAAAATCAGCTGATTTCTCCACTGAAAATATGTATTCAAATGAGTAAATCATTTTGTTAATCCACTGAATTGACGGTATGGCAATGAGGGCTTTGCTATTCGATAACATTATTAGTCAGGGTCAATTGTGCGAAAGCTTCGCCATCTAACGAATATAATTCAACCAATATACTATTCTTCAATTCATTTCTGTTGTTTGATTCAAATAAATATCATATTTGTGTTGAAACAAATATTCAATCAACATGAGTTGGATATTGTTTCGATAGATGATCATATAGTCGAATCAAACAGATCTTAGCATTGCATTGAGAAATCCATTGAGTCACCGCAATATAATGATTCCATGAATCGAATACACCTGTGTTTTGGAATCAATTTCATTCAGTCGAGTCAAGCCAAAAAGGGTAACCAAATAAATTTCGTTGAATTAACAAATCCATTTTTTCCGTGTGATTTTGAGTCGGCGCGAAACAAACAAACAAGCAAATTATTGACGTTAAGCGTTAAATTATGGCAGCGGGGTGCGCGGCGGCAGCGCGTCCCTTCGCCGGAAATTGCTGAGCGTTCTCAAAGTCAATATCAGATCATTCAATTCAATGATCTTCTTTGATTGTTTGTTTGTCGCCGACTGAAATTAGTTAGTTATATCAGCTTAGGAGCTCAATCATTGATCAAATGAGATTTTTTCGAATGAAGTGTATATTTTCATAAGTTTTTTCAGAGCGCCTACGACTTTCGTCATCTTTAGTGCTTCCTAAAAGTGAATGCTCGAGTTGACTAGCGTGAGAGTTGGAATTTGAAAAAGTTAGGTTAGGAAACTTTTTAAAAAATTATTAAATTTTTGAGTACTAACAAGTCAGGGGCAAGAAGTAATACAATGGATGAATACGCTGTCAGACATTCCCAAAAGTGGAGAGTGGGAGCGGATAGGGCACCACCTGATCCCCTCCAATGGGATCATCTGGTACACAGATGGCTCCAAGATGGGTGAATCAGCCGGCGCCGGGGTATACGGGCAATCTCCAAAAGCTGAACTCAACTATGCCCTGGGAAATTTTGTTTCAGTATTTCAGGCAGAAGTTTTTGCCATACTCGCCTGTGTGAGAGAAAATATCAGCAGAGGCTACCACGGCCAGCAAATCACGATATGCACGGACAGCCAAGTGGCGATCAAGGCCCTCACGTCGTACAGGGTCAGTTCGCTGATGGTGTCGGAATGCATCGATGATCTACAGAAGCTGTCCATTGCCAATAAGGTGAAGTTACTGTGGGTCTCCGGTCATACCGGTGTGCCCGGAAACGAACGAGCCGACCATTTGACCAGACAAGGTGCAGAAAGCTCAATGATTGGACCAGAACCAAATCTAGGAGTTCATAGATCATGGAGCATATCAACCATGGAGAAAATCCTGAAAGTAAAATTCCAGAAAGCATGGAAAGAGTCCCCTGGCATGAGACAATCGAAACCCCTTCATCGAAGGCCCCTCTGCTGAGAGAGCCAAGACTCTGCTCACACGAGGCACTGCCTTCTAAACAAGCACCTTAACATTATAGGTATCACGGATGATACTGAATGCAGGTGGTGCTTGGAGGATGAGGAGTCAGCCACTCACATCTTCACCGAATGCCCAGCAGTGGAAGCAATAAGAGAAGAGCACCTTGAGAGTATCGTTCTGAACCCGGAGAGTGTAAGAAAAATATCGGTTATAGGGTACCTTCGAAGCTGAACTCCCAGAAGCGGTGGGTTCATAACGGGCCCGATAGAGAGGCCTACATGCTAATGGTTCTGTCCGCCCACATACTCTCATTCTATCTATCTATCTATAGATGAATACATTGTTATACAAAGAATAATGATGATGGCTCAAGGCGAATTCATATGCCAGCTTTCGCTTTCCTCGGGAAGCTTGAATATTCAACGCGTCCTGTTCGTATAAAATTTGTCATAAGTGACTTTTCAATTTGATTAATTTTTTCTCCAAATGAAATTCACTTAGGGCTTATACTTTTGAAAGCGACATATAATTTAATTAATAGTTTAATATTATAATCATAAAATAATGAGTAATAGAAAACAAAATTATAGGTGAGGAGAATTGGGAAGAAGCCAGAAGAGGTCAAGGTATTGCAGCAAACCTGATGGTAGAAATGCAGTTGTAAGATACCCATAGTTAGCAAAATTTCTTTAGGGTCAATAGAGATCAATTTTAGTATCTCATGCAGTTGATGAGCTCCTCACTAGAAAGATTAAATGTGGTACAAGAGCCAATACCACCTTCAACAAGACTAGCTCTCACTTTGAGGGGGGTACAAGGTACAAGACAATAACTTGACAACTATTTTAATTTAATCAATTTAGATTATTTTCATGATTACTGTTCAGAATTATATGAAACACCAAAAAAAACAGAAAAGGGTTATCACGAATTATGATACTGCGGTTTTCTTCAATAAAAAATGGAAGTGTTTCGACTTTCGGATTACTGACCTTGAAAAGCGCTTTCCATTTCAACAGCCAGTCAGACATCAATACGCGCTAAGCAAAAATGCGGAAAACTTGCATATGAATCCAACTTTAGAATCTAACGTATCACATGTTGGAATTCAAAGGCCAGGTGGATATGTCAATGGATCAATGCAATGAATTGGATTTTCAAATGTCAAATGTCAATGAGAGGAAGAGGTTATACCAACTCAATAAAATGAATTGAGAAAGAAGTTGCCAGTTCAGTGGAAAAGTTTTTAATAGAAAGGGTGGTGAAAATTTTAAATTTGATTTCAGTTATTAATCTTTTTATGAAGGGGATAGAAATCTCTGTTTAAGTTAACTTGGGTGTTCAGACAATAGTCATCATCAGAAAATTCTTTAGAAATTTCCAGTTATTGAGACAAAAAATGTTTATGTCCGCAACTAGAAAACTAACAAAATTCATATTCAAACTTCCAATCCCAATTTAACCTCCATTTCACCCCTATAGGGGATACATTTACAAAACCACCGAATTTTTTTATTATCACCAATTTTCTTGATCCCAACTTTAAAACTAACTATACAGACTTTCAACCCACTTTTTTCCTTTTTAGGGTTGAATTTTCAAAAACCCTGAAACACATTTATCTCAATTTGTGAAGAAGAGCCCAAATAGAATAGAATAGAATAGAATTTATTAAACTAAGTTTGTAGCATGTCAAGTTACAATAGTTAAGATTACAAGTGATGAAAATAGTCATTACAAATAAAATAGACAGGAAAGAATTACATATATATATATATATATATATTATACAATTGTTTGAAAGTTTTGAAGCAACACAACAAAACAATCACAACGTGGATTATATTAAACATTCCCCTTAATAGAATTTTATTATTTTAGAATTTTTATTATAAATATTTTTATTGTGATATGGTTATGAAGTTGAAGCGAGTATCTTGCATTCATGGTTGAATGAATTGGCTGAAATTTAATGATTTTACAGATGCTGGTAATTTATAAAAAAATCTGACATTTGTAGAATTTTGCTATCTGACGGACAATCTGAATTTAGGATTTCTGAGTTCATTCGATGATTTTGTAGCATGGTTGTGGGCATCAGCATTTGTTGAGTACGGAGTTATATTAGTAAAAATCTCCAGTAGACTTTGATAGATATAGACACAAGGGATTGGTAAAATTCTGAATTTCTTGAATAGTGGCTGACAGTGGGCATGGAAGGTTGCACCATATATGATCCTCAGCGCCTATTTTTGGAGTCTGAATACTCTAATTGAGTGTGTTGAGTTGCCCCAGAGAATAGTACCATAGTTAAGGTGCGAGTGGAAGAGAGAATGGTAGGAAGTTATTATTATTGGAATGCTCAATAATTTTTTTAGTTGTCAATAGGAATAGTTGGGTGGAAAGTTTCTTGCATAAATGATCAATTTGGGCACTCCATTTTAACCTGTCGTCCAGCACAATACCTAAAAGGTTGACTGAGTTATTCGAAGTAAAATATTTGTATGCAGAGAAAAAATTTTTTTGGGTTTTTTCTTGATTAAGTTTAAGATTAAATACCAATTTCTTTGACTCTAATTCCAAAACCAACTATACTTTGACTATCACCCTCCTTCTCAGCCATATTTTCACCCCTTCAGGGTGATCGTATATCAGTCAATCAGTGAGTCAGTTAGTCAGGACATGTAATTATTTATGTACATATTATTCCAAACACGTGGTAACTGCTGTAAACCGTTGGGGAAATCACTCGACTGTGTTGCGTCACCATCATCAGAATAATTACAGGCCTTCCTTATGTTGTAGTGTCATCAGAATATATGTGTGCCAAGTTTCAACAGAATCGGTTCACAGGTGTAAAATCAATAAATCTTGCTCTATTTTTCTACCCTTGGGAATGTTTTTTTTAAATTCAAATGAAACCATCTTCCTAGCATACCCTATTGAAAAAAAAAACATCTGAATCGGATAACCCAGTACAAAGTTATGCGTGGTAGAATCGGGGTTAAAAAGTAAAAATTCAGTCAGTGAACCAACAATCATCCACCATATTCCTACTCCTAGGAGTGGATTTTTTTCCAAATCCAAATGGGACCATCCCTATCCATTGAAAAATTAACCATCAAAATCGGACTACTCTGTAAAAAAATATGCGTGATCATACACAAATGAAAATATACGCGTCGACTAGAGAACTTCGTGCAGATTAAATTTCGTCAATCGATTATAACTATTAGTTTTGTTATACAGTGATTTTCGAAGGTTTCCTCCCCCTCTCTTATTTTTGGAACGATTATACATGAACAATTGAAATTTGAAATCTGAATATTAAAGGTTGTAAACTTCCCTACTAGTGATGATGATGACGGAATCGTCAAAGATGACGTCACAAGGCCATTGTGACCAATAATTTTGAATGGAACCCTACGGCAAGCGACACCTCTTTTAAAAGGTATTGAAAAAAACCTATTCAATGATACTAATTTTGTTTATGTTTATGGCAGTTTTGGCAACTCGCTTTTAATAAACGCAAAGCTGTGATGAATTAAATTAGTTAATACTAAAATTCCAAATTCAAGTTCCGCCTCTGGATAGTTGTCAAATGAACTGACGTTTTTGTTAGGCTCCCTAATTCGACGTTTTTGTAATTGTCCAAGTTTTTGTACATTTAATAATTTGTGTATTGTTGATCGAACGTTTGACTGTTTTAGCAGCTTTTGGTACTTTTAATATTTTTGTACATTTTAATAATTTGTTAAACTGTTGTGAGCCGAACGTTTAAGTGTTTCAAAGAGCGGAATGGTACGTGCTTTAGGTGATAAAGTAGCAGCGATCCTAATTCTTGGTGGAACTAGACAAAATAATCATGCAGCAGAACGCATTTTTGATGAGAGGTTTCCTGATCGCCCCGTTTCGAGCACATATTTAAGGGAGCTTCTTCGTAAGTTTGAAATAACGGGTAGTATTAATGATGCGAAACGATCTGGCAGACCACAAATTTCCAATGAGAAAATAAATTATATACTGGCAGAAGTAATAGTTAATCCTACTTCTTCAACAACTCAAGTTGCATCTACCTGTGAAGTCAGTCGAAGTACAGTACACAGGGTGTTGAAAAAAAACAAATTTCATCCATACAAATTGAAAATGGTTCATCAACTCTCAGACGACGACCCCGACCGAAAACTAGAACTTTGTGAAAATATGGAAACTAAAATTAACCAACAGCCAAACTATGTCAAAACAATTTGTTTTAATGACGAAAGTACTTTCTATCTAAATGGAATTCTAAATACACAGAATGCGAGGTATTGGAATGACGCAAATCCTCACCTGTTTCTTGGAACCTATACCCAATTTCCCCAGAAGGTGAATGTTTCGGCAGGTATCCTGGGAAACCACATCGTTGGGCCTCTTTTATAAACACTTAGTTTACTGGTGAGGTTTATCTGGAGCTGTTGCAGAACGCAATAGAACCGTTATTCCTTGAAATTTTGAAAGATAATCCAGATGAATTCGGCAGTTTGGAAATAACATTCCAACAGGATGGTGCTAGTCCACAGTATTACGGTGCAGTAAGACGGTATTTGGATGAGGAGTATCGTGGTAGATGGATTGGACGACGAGGTTCAACGGAATGGCCAGCTCCATCACCGGACCTTACACCTTTGGATTTTTTTCTGTGGAGGTACGTTAAATCGAAGGTTTACGCCACTCACCCTGACATTATTGACGTTTCAAACAACGTATTGTTGCAGAAATGAGGCTGTTTCCGCAGACACATTTGCAAAAGTACGAGCAGAGTTCAAAAATAGGATATTCCACTGTCAGGAAGTAAATGGAGATCACTTCGAGCAATTTCTTCAAGTAGATACTGATTCTTGAATCTGTAATTAATATCATACTGAATGGAATTTAAATTTTAATGTTTACTAATGAGCCATTAAAACTGCCATAAACACAAACAGAATTGAGATCAATGAATAGGTTTTTTCGATACCTTTTAAAAGAGGTGTCGCTTGCCATAGGGTTCCATTTAAAATTATTGGTCACAATGGCCTTGTGACGTCATCTTTGACGATTTCGTCATCTATCATCACTAGTAGGGAAGTTCACAACCTTTAATATTCAGTTTCCAAATTTCACTTGTTTATGTATAATCGTTTCAAAAATAAGAGGGGGGGGGAGGGAGAGGACTTTTGAGAAGCACTGTATGTTACTTTTGAAGATTATTTCTGGTCTATTCGAGAGTTCACATATATTTTCATACCACCAATTCTACGATAGTATTTTGTTTGTTTATATCAATGATATTTCCAAGTATATCGAGTAGTTATATCATCCATTGTACCCGAGAATACCCTATACATAATCACAAAAAAAAAATAACGTCATAAAAACCCGTCGAACAAAAGAACATCAACGGAACGGAGCGCTGTGAAATCAAGACAATTAGAAAATCCACCTGAAAACTTGATTACTCCTCTTTATTCACCCCAGTCTCCGAACAGTGGGCGAGAAAAGCTAACGCAAGCGCGCACCTACCGCGCCCTCTTCTGGAAAGCTCACTAACCTCAGTCTGACCTGAACTGCCACCGCAGCCGAACCTACGGCCAGGTCTATCGAATTTTCTGCCTATAAGCACTTCTCAAAATAGTTGGTCCATATTGGCGCGGCCCTGTGCCAAACGGAGGGTTTTCTTCATAGATCACCTTAGAAATTGGAACCGTGAATCGAGGAATTCGTGTCGGTGAAATATACCTTAACGTAGTGCCAAATTTTACGACTTTTCTTCGGTATAGTTTTATAGATTATATATACAGTGTGTCGGGTGAAAATGGGTGCCAAAAGTAGTGTAGAGGCGGCGAAAATCAATGCACAAAACTGGGGGAATTTGGAGGTGAGTTCTGCACCGGGAATAAAGTGAATTTTGAGCTCGTTCGGGCCACCGGGATAATGTCGCAGGATTACTGTTTATCCGCAACACGAAAACATACACTTTGCAGGAAGGGATGCAAGTTGCAGAAGTCTGAGGCAAGATCGAATTCGATTGAGATGCTGTTGTTTGATATAAAAGTTCACACCAATACGTGATATACCCTTCCAATCCTCAAAAAAACGGGAAATGAAAGATTCTAATGGCAGGAAACTGGGAAAGGGAAAATTATATCGTCCGCAAATTAACCTCGCAGGCTTGCTCACCGGTAATATCAGGGTTTGATTTGCATGTTTTCCACCCTGGTCAATCGTATCTCCAAATAATTGACCAATAGATATGATAATACAATAATCTAATGGGAATGGTTAGAAAACGGATATACATTTCATCAAATCCAAGGAATATACAGTGCGTCCATGAAGTAACGCACACATTCATTATTAGGTAAATAAATGATATTATTGAAATTTCCCGAAACAGGTCGGTTTTTTATATTAATTTACTGTTTTTTGAATGATTATTTAATATACAGGGTGACCTACCTTCGAGTGATGACGTCATCAACGGTTTTCTCAAATGTGAAACCCCATTTTTTTCGGAGTATCCTTGCCTAGCTGATTTCGAAAATGTATCAGCAGTTCCGTCAAATTGGTACAGGGTGGGCAACAATACAAAAGGAGTTTTAAAAATGTTATTAAAAACAAAATAAAATTCACAGTAAATGTTCATATTGTTCTCAATTGACCGCTAGACGATGATCTTCTCGGGCATAAACTTCGTCTCTGACATTTTGTAGCACAGCGAGTGGTTCTGCATTTCTAGCCTGATTCCTTTTAGGTGACGGGTATTGCCAGGTCTGTTGGTATAGATTTCAGATTTCGAATAACCCCATGAGAAAAAGTCTCATGGAGTGAGATCCGGTGATCTAGCGGGCCATTCCACTGTTTTCCTCCTTTCTATCCATCGATCTGGAAATGTTCTATTTGAAAACTCGAGCACAGTTGCCGCGAACTATGGCGATGCACCATCCTATTGAAACCAGATTCTGCGGTCTAATTTAATGGCTATTTGAATATCAGGAGAAAGCTGAGGCTAATCAGGAATCAATGTATTTTGTAAGAAATCCAGATACAATGCTCCCGTCGAATTTTCGTCAGACCAATAACGGGTATTTTGCCGACTAACATGCTTGTTCAAATAAAACGTTGCCTTGTCTCAAAATAAAACTTACCGACGAAATTGTTATTTCTATTAATTTGGTCCATCATATACTCGCAGAATTCAGTTCTTTTGTCAAAGTCGTCTTCAGAAATTCAAGGATGAGACGTACTTTATAAGGATGGTATTTTACCTTATTAAAAATGTTCGATACTGAAGACTTTCCAATATTCAAATCCCTACATAATCCCCGCACTGTACATTGTGGATTTTCAATTGCCAGCAAAATTACGTCTCGTTGAATATTTCCATCATCTGTAGGTCTATCTTGCTTTGGTGTATACCTCACATGTCCTGATTCTCTGTATTTTCGCTCTATTCTGCTACAGTAGTTTGTGGAATAGGTTCACGATCTGGGTGCATTTCATGGAATAATCTGCATAGCTCTTGTTGAGTCCGCATCATCGCCAACACCAATCATGATTGAAATTTAAATCCTCTCCCATTCAGATAGAGGCATTTTCAAAAAACAGTTTTAATATGATGAATTTAGATTAGGTTTCACGTAAACGTACCTAGTTTGAGGCGTTAACAATACAGAATTAAACTTTTATGTTTATGACAAAAAATATCTTGAAAAAAAAAATACCCTTTAGTCGAGGGGCAAAGATCACTAATAAAAGTTGGAAATATACGGCGTGTTTTCAATTAGTTTATTGCATTAGTTGTATAACAATACGTGATTTAATTTAATTTTGTAAGTTTCTGTTGATAATGTTTTCGAGACCAGCATATTTGCTGCTTTGGATAATTAATTTATCAATAAAATGCAGAATTATTATAAACTTCTTTTCTCATAGTTCTACTTCTTAGTATTGTTTATACACGTATAACTTTCTACACTACTTGGTGAACAAGGAATAGACATTATAAATGGTAGATTTCTCCTAACATATCAGTATTGGGGAGTGAGCCGATTACAGACGCTGCGTTGCCACGAGCTATCTCAATACTGAGGGGTTGCATCAGGAAATTTCTTGGCCGCTTTTCTCCCCTGATATTTGTTATCTTTCTGCCGATTTCTCCAATAACCTGAAGGAAATTCTGTCCAAAACCACCTAGAGTATCAAATGCCATAGGTGATACGATGTTATTATGTTATGTTGCGTTCTTCTGCCTGCTCCGATAATTTCCTGGGGGCAATAATTTTTGTAATACGTTTATTTTTCATTCAGAATTTTGTAAATAACTTGTTATTTTGTTTTTTTTGCCCACCCTGTATCAATTGAATGCAACGTGTGGTTCATTTCTCGAATCAGCTCAGCAAGGTAAATCCGGAAATAAAAAAAAATGCGGTGTTTCATTTAAAGAAAACCAGCGATATCGTCATTACTCGAAGGTAGGTCACCCTGTATATTGAATTATAATTCAAATAAAAAATCTACCTGCTTCGGGATTTTTTTATAATATTTGTTATTTAGCTAATAATGAATTCATGCGTTACTTTATGAACGCACTGTATTTGAAGTGCATATGAAAAATAAGAACAGAGAAAATTTCATCCTTTCATTTGAAAAATTTAATTTTTTTTAATGGATAATTGATTTCTTTCCTTCATTTTCCGAATCATATTTTATTTTATCTGAACGAGATCATAGAAAAGGAAAACATTCTCAATTGAATATTGAATAGAAAGATTTTTTTAATTTCAGATTTTTTCTTTTAAGTTAGTGTCCTTTCTCAGTACCTTTCAGATGAAGTTCAATGTCCAGCGTGGCTTTAGCCGGAAAAGTAGTTATTTTCTGTTAGATATTCACCAAAAATACTATTTTTGTCGTGGATTTTTAAATTCACAGAAAAAACATTTCTATTCAATAGAGAATGTTTCCCTTTTCAACATGAATACCCGAGAAGAGGTCTTCTCAAACGATGGAAGATAGTGAATAAAGGTTATCTTTCAGTCGCAGATGATTCCACATGTGATTTTATGAACATCCGATGATATTTTCAAACAAATCAATAGATCAGAAATTTCGAATTATTGAAATTGATAATTGGAGATATTCATTTTGACTCAAATATCTGGTTATTTGATATCCATCCATCGTATCTTGATGAAAGATGCTGAAAGATATAATTAAGGAATCAATAAAGTATCCGGTCCACACTACCGCCACTCGACTCTGCCTTGAGCCCACTTTCAAGCGTTTGGTGCAACTTTCAGTGACATTTTCAACACATTTCTCACCTCTCAGGTGGAAATCCAAAATATAAAAATTGTACATATTGATCTCTACTTCCAGATGCCGTTTACAGAATTTGAATAAGACAATCCTCAAATCGGCGCATTTTGCAAGATAAGCCCTTGAATTGTTTATAACGCGATTGTGCAAAAACTACACATCGGACAGAAACCATCTTGCGCACAGTTGACCTACATTTGATTATGTATCATTTCCCGCGAGATTGTTTGTCCAGCTTTTCAGAGTATGTCCGGGATTTTCTCAGTTGAAAATTCACCGATCCCGTCGCACAAAAGAACATTTTGTAGGATTTTTTAATTTTCTACAGAAGTGTGAAACGATTCCTTCAATAATTTTCAAGATATTTGTAAAAAAACAAAAAAGTGGTCATTTTTGACAATATTTCTTGTTAAAAAATTCCACAAAGCGATTTTTCTGGGGCCGACACCAAAGTTTTCATCTACGAGGCATCCCTCATATTCTCATGTTTTCGTCTAAAACCTCTATTGGTTGGCCTATTTATGGGTCTCTTACGATGATATTGATTCATTTGTCCTCTTCAACCTTAATATAATTCATCTTCCGCATTATCATTCAATGAATGAATTCCTTGGAATATCCTGTATATTTTGTATTTCCCAATTCTACGTGTTATGTTTGATCAATCTGATTCATTTCGATTTTTCCAAATTGTCTACTTATGATATTCAAAATGCACTACACGATTAGAGTTTTTGGGCGGAACATTTAAATTCATATCATAGTGAGTGCATGCATATGATCCCAAACCTATGCTTGAATGACAACATTTTGAGGAGATTGTTCATGGCTGAGTTGCCAATTAGATATTTTTCAAACGATTGAATGTCTATTTTTTCAAGAACCCTATGAATGAGTAGCAGCCTATCAGATGTAGAATACAATTCTGAATTGATTCCGGAAAATATGTTAATGACTGTCGTTTGCTGCTGAATATTTTGAAAATTAACGGATTCCATCCATAGCACCTTCAACTCCATCAAGAAATACTTGAAGATGGTCATGGAAAACATGATTTTGTTAAAACTAATCCTATTATAATTTGCATCCATAATCGGAACAGATGGACCTTGAATTCATGGAGAGGAATTATCAGAAATAATGTTGTGGAGACAAACTTTTTTGAGACGAAGACTACCCAACTAACATTATGGGAAAATCATACCAAGCAGAGGGGGGAAATGGCTCCAAGCGAAAGTCAACTTTCAACTATTAACTTACTCTATAGTTATGATTCGAGTTATAAAAACCTTAACTGAGACTACCAAATCTCCTTCACACTTAATAGGCGTAGGGCATAGTATGGAATTACTTGTTATGAACCTCAAATATACCTTCACAGCCTCATGGGTCGATAGAGTTATTCATTAGGTTGCATTTCACCTAAATGTGACCAGCAAAATGTGTTCAAAGTACTCGAACTTTCAGGGTGAACTTTCTTGTAAATATTAACCTAATTATTACCTCGTGTATGTTCACATAGTCAGGAAATAAACAAGTCTGTAAACAGGTCTACTATATACACTAAATTATGTATTTTGGCACCGATTGAGTTGCCTGGACATTTGCTGTTCTTGTTTATACCTACTGTTCCACAATGAGGGCGAGATTACTACAATATTGTTCTAATTAGACTGAATGTCTACAACGAAGTCAAGTTATCAAAAATTAGATCCTCAAAGTAACTTGGTCTATTATCAGATATTGAAGCTCGAATTGATTCGGATAAGGATGACATGATACAATTTACTCTCAAATAATTTATTGTGTATCTGAATTTTAGAAATCTATAAAATATCGAGTAGAAATTCGAAAAGAATTATTAAACCATACAGATATACCACCAACTACAATCGATTAGCTGCCAGAATGCGAATATAATCCGAATCTACACTTTCCACTTGATAGCTCTGGAATATAAGAATATTCTACTATGGACTCCACGTCTTTTTATATTTTCAAATTCTCCTCATCCATCATCATGAATAAAAATATAAAAGCAAATAAATGTTATCATCGGCGGAGGCAATACAAAACAAGGTTATATTCCATTATACAGAATGCATACAACTTTCAAGCAATAACAAAAAGACACAATGAACAAATGAGTTAAGTAATGCTTTAAACTTTGTTGGTATTGTAAAAGTAATTCGTAAAAAAAACTAACCTTGCAGTGCTCTATTTTATAATTAATTTTTCAATTCACTGTCTCCAACTTCTAAGCTCACAACCTTCAACTGACAGTTGTACCACCTTACAAATAATCCAATATTTAAGTGCTAAATTCAAATGCAATGCGAGTTAGGTCGACTGGTTGGAAGTGCCTCCTGGTCAAATGTGCCCCCCTTTCCCCTATGCTGATTTCGAATCTAATTAAAAAAGATATATCGGACAAAACTGGGAAATATTAAAAACATGAAGCCTACATTTCCAGCTACTATCTTAGATGCTCATATGACGACAGCTTATCTCATTTCGAAAGCTATCGAGGTCCAGATTGTATGCAATGGTTTGCAGATCAAATGTCTGACATTGCCGAATTCGTTGATTCAAAATTTAAAAATATCGTACCGATGATTGTCAAACCAAATACCAGCAATGCATTGATTTGCTATATTTGCGAGAAACCCTATGAATTCCTAGGTTAATTTTGATGTTTCTGAACGGTCCGAATGATGGTTCAAGCGGAAAAATGTGTTGTCAACATATGAGAACAACGAATTGAGGAATCCAGAATTAGTTTTTCATTGAAAAATGCATAGTGTTCTAATCCATAATTGATTGATAATCCAAGGTTAGATAATTACCGGTTTATATTCCCATTGAAAAACCGGCCCCAAATCAAATGAACGAGAAAGAATTGATATCCTCTGAATGAAAGAATTTTGAGACAGAATACGCACCCGAAGAGAAGTGGATGAATTGTTCAATGCAACTCATCCTGATTGGCAATCCAATAACCAAAGCATGGTGAGCAAAGTTGAGTCAAAATACAGTGAATTTGGGCATGTCCGTGATCTTCCTAAATTTGGTCGACCCTCAACACCAGAACGATCAGCTCAATGTTGTGTTGGCAGTGCATGAGAATCATCACACAACACTCAACCAATTCTGATTTCAATATGGCAGGGTCTACAGTCCAAAAAGTTCTAGAAAAATCGAAGCACCATCCTTATAAGGTACGCCTCATCCATGAGCTGACTGAAGATGATTTTGATTGGTGAAATCAATTCTGCGAACAACTAAAACAGCTATGTAATGATGATAATAATTTTGTAAAAAATATATTCTATTCTGACGAGGCTACGTTTGTTTTGAACAGCCACGTCAATATGCAAAATTGCCGTTATTGGGCTACCGAAAATCCCTGATGATGAAGTATCACACTCAAAATCCACAGAAAGTGAATGTATGGTCTGGCATAGTCGACGGAAGAATTCTGGGTCCCTATTCCTTTGACGTGAACCTGACTGGTGCAATATATTTGGATTTTCTTCTATTCGACCTTATTCCTGCACTAATTGCTATGTATTCAGATCTAGAGAAACCTGATCTTCCGAGAACTGATTTATTCTTCCAACAAGATGGTGCATCTCCCTATTATGCAGCAGCTGTCCGCGACTATTTAGATGTGGCCAGCTAGATCTCCAGATCTGACACCACTTGATTCCCTCTTCTGGAGATAATTGAAGAGTTAAATGTATGTTAATAGGCCGGAAAATTTAGAAGATTTAAAAGCAATAATTCGTCACGAGATACAATGTATACCTCCTTGAATGAATGAATGCATAGATGAGCTGTATTCAACAAGCTCAGTCTGTCGCCAGTTTGACCGAAACTGAATTCTTGAATGATTTTCTGCAGGTTACCTGTTTTCAGAGTAACTCTTTTGATCTCTTATTGCCAACAAACCATTTTTATTTGTAGCAACGTATTTATGAATGTCAATAATTTTCAAATTCAGTTTTTGGGTCGATTTCAACAGTAAATAGTGACAATTCACATATCCAATAATCTCCATCTAATTCAGAGTGAATGTTTGAATAATAAAAAATCTGAAATTACTACTAAAAACCTATGGAAGATATGTATAAGAAAACCCAATAGAAATCGATGCAAAACTGAATTCCACATCTGGAAGGTTACCTATTAAGAGGGTAGTCCATTTGAAAATTGTCAACTAACCCTTGAAACCCATTAGTTAAATTTTGGCATTTTTATTGCATGAGTTTGGAGCCCTATGCATGAACTCACTGATATGAATTTAAACGCATCTCCTCCAAAACTATGGTCATAGTGCATTTCAGAATTCTAAATTACAAATCTCAAGATTTGAAAAACATGTAAATGACTCAAAATGGTTGATTTCAGAAATAGAAAAACGAAAATCACACGTACAATCTGGAAACACAATAATGCATAGGTCATTTCAACAGAAAAGGTAATGATAACTTCACCCTGTATACACGAAATAATTTTGAAATATGTGCCTCGAGGTTTCTCCTGGATTTCTTGGCTTTGCCACACTGATTGGCCACCCCGCATATATATTATATTGAAAAAAATCCATATTTCTTCTTTTCATATTCAATTTTGGCTGGTCAGATTGACAATCCAAAAATCCAAAAATATTCATTTGGGGGGTTCTATAATACATTTGACTCAACCTTATATTAACATTTTATATGATACTATACAATGGTTCCTAAAACTACTGCATGAACATGGTTCAGATTGATGATACAATACAATAAAATACAAAAATATTCAATTGTCACTATACCGGGTGACACAGGATATCGGGCCACCCCTGTAACTTCTGCATTCGTAAGCGGATTATTCTGAAATTTGGTACAGTTATATAAGCAACCATTTCGAATTTGATCGCATAACAGTTCAATATGGCGGACTTCCGGTTTTTATGGAAATGCCAGCAACTTTGTTTTTTCAAATGGAACACCCTGTATATTTTTACATATTCAAGTTCAACAGGTCAAAAAAATTTCAAACCTTATGTCAAATGTCATTTTTTTGGAAAAAAATAAATTCAAATTGTTTTTTTATTTTACCTCGTGGATGAATGAGATATAGTCAAGGCTATCCACAATGAGTCGCACATAACAGAAAAACATAGTTTTTTATGAAAAATCATGTTTTGTGTCACTTATCGATGAATCAATGCAGTCACATCACATTTTGCTCGAAAATTAACTTTTTTCAAATGAAACCCCTCTGAGCCACCTACATGTCTCTCTAGAACATACATTCAAGAAAAAAATTACATATCATTTTTGTATTTCGGTGCAGTAACAAATTGTATACGTTCAAAAATCTACAACTAGTTCATGAGTTTCCTTGCAGTTCGAATAATTTTTCAACTTAGTAAGCTGTGGAGAACAACATTTCTGAATCCTGTCAACTGATTGTGTTTCGCTGTCATCTTTCATCTCAACTCTCGAAAACCTTTAATTTTCATTTTCCATTACTACTAGTTCTCGGGAGTTAACTAATTTTCGAGAGTTCAGAGGAAAGATGACAGCAAAACACAATTAGTTCACAAGATTCAGAAATATTGTTTTCCACAGCTTACTAAGTTGAAAAATTATTCGAACTGCAAGGAAACCCATGAACTAGTTGTATATTTTTGAACGTATACAATTTGTTACTGCACCGAAATACAAAAATAATAGGTCATTTTTTTCTTGGATGTATGTTCTAGAGAGACATGTAGGTGGCCCATAGGGGTTTCATTTGAAAAAAATCAATTTTTGATCGAAATGTGATGTGACTGCATTGATTCATCAATAAGTGACACAAAAAATAATAAAAAAAATAATTATGTTTTTCTTTCATGTGCGACTCATTGTGAATAGCCTTGACCAAATCTCATTTATCCACGAGGTAAAATAAAAGAACAATTTGAATTAATTTTTTTTTTTTTAAATTACATTTGACACGTGGTTTGTACTTGTTTTGACCTGTTGAACTTGAATATGTTGAAATATACAGGGTGTTCCATTTGGAAAGACAAAATTGCTGGCATTTCCAGAAAAACCAGAAGTCCTCTATATTGGACTGTTATGCGATCAAATTCGAAATGGTTTCTTATATAACTGTACCAAATTTCAGAAAAATCCGTTGACGAATGCAGAAGTTACGGGGGTGGCCCTATATCCTGTGTCACCCGGTATACAACATATCATAAAAACTTAGCTAATATATACAATAACATTTGGAAAATTATTTCTTCCTGGTGGAGGGGCGGTAGGAGAATTGCGGCTTGTTGATTGGTGGCTTGTGGTTGTCGGCTTGCCCTTCTATAGGGGCGAAGGGACAACCTCCGCTGATGTAAATGGGTCAGCCTTTGCGAGACATATAAGTTGGATTTTTTGCTAGAGAATTCCCGTTTTTGAGAACCCTCCTGCTTATTGCTTATGCTTCTTTCTTTCCGTTTAACCCGACTTCGAGATTGCTAACTGTGTAATATCGTTTCGTATCACTTTTATTGATCACCGGCGGAGTTTATACTGGAGAATTCGAATTAAAAACCAGTTTAAGAGTTGACGAGAGTCTTATGATATCTAAACCCAAGCAACATCGGGAGCGGCTAGTTCTTGGATGGGTGACCACCAGACACGGAGGGTGCGCGTTAATGTGACCCACAACTGTAGCGTAGTAGCATAATCGCAGCTGCAGGCGTCATATCAATGAGCACAAGATATGACGATAGATATGCCGTCTTTCGGAGGGGACGGCAGAATTTTCTGTTGGGGGGAGTGTGTTCACCGGCGTCGGTGCTGAGCGCTGGTTGCAGGAATAAGCCGACGTTAATTGAAAAGAAAAAACTTCGAATTTTTGTGTTCCTTATAGTTGATTAAAAGTAATAAATCGGTTGGGAGGACCATGATACAGGCAATTTTACTTATTCAGCATTCGGCCCATTGAAAAAATTGTCTTGATATCCCAATTATCGACTAATCAGTTGATTTACCTTTGCTTAATTTAGCGGCTACCTATTCAAAGGTCATCAATTTTACTGACCATAATATTCGTTTTCATGATGAATACTCATATATTAACCTACAACTTTCTTTTGCACCATGTTGAACATCTGCAAGGAGACAAAATACTACATGATTGCAAAAATTATTGGTTTAAAAAAATATATTCTATTATTCGGAGGGTAGTATCGGGGGTAATATTATACATTTTCATCAGTTTTCACGAGTGCTTTCGCCGATAAGTAATCTTCGAACGAGTTATATTTGGAAAGAGAACATCATTAACATTATGAGATGAAATAAATTCCTTGACGTCCAACTGACAATCTACAATTTTCATTAGAAACTGTTGACGGGTAACATGCGGTGATAATGGAAATATTATCGTGAATAATTGCACAAGTAATTGACAGCGTGTTGTCAAAAAACTGCATGAGTTCATTTTCTTTTTTGGAGAAATAGCCCGACGCCGAAGGTGGAGGGCTCTTTCTCCAAAATATGAAAATGACCGAATGCAGGTTTTCAAAGACAACACGCTGGAATACCGAATTAACCGGTTATTTTGATTCACGAGTGTAATTCGGGGGAATATTTCCCGAATAAACTGTCAACTTGTCATCAATAACCATCCCGTAACCGGAAAAAAAAAGAAGAGATGCAGAAATGCGTTTGTTTTAATATTTTTCATCAATATATTTTGAAAGTATACGTAAGAATATGATGAAACTATTTATTCAAGGTTGAACTGAATCAAAAGTTGCAGGAACTGCAGTGAAATATTCTGGTTAGACAACGCAGCTATCGGCACATTAACGGCTGAAGAGGATGTTTGAGAATGCTGTGCCTGTGGTACGTCATTGCCACGCATGTTTTTGACTATTTCTTCATGGTGATCTTCATCCATTTGAAGATATGGCGTTATTCATTTTGTTTTTGAATGGCCCGTGATTTTTATAAGTTGCTGCTCGCCCACCCCTTTTTTGCGAGATTGAGACGGCCGTAGCTCGTAACGAATGGTTAGTAGGCTTGATATTCTCTGTATTCAAACCAGAAGCTTTGGCTTGTAGAACAGTCCATTTGGTTACTGTATTTCGTCCAGCAGGAATATCTCTATACCATTTTCTGTCCAACTTCCGAACGGGATTTACAGTGAGAAAGAGTCGTTTTGTTTTTAATCCAACCAGTTTTTCTAGGACTTTTTTGTACAGTCGAATTGGACACAAATCGAGATTGATTTTATTGTTTATAAGCCATTCCAATGGAGCGCATGGTTGTTCCCCTCCTTGTGTCGTCTCAGTAAACCCAGGATCATGAATAATTTTTCCTGTTTTTTCACCTACGTTATTTTCTTCTTCTTCAAAGTACGAGTTCAAGCACTTGTGGCATGCTCCACCACGCCAATCTAATTTGAAAGCAAAAACAAAAAATACCTTTTTCTGCAAACCATCTGGGGTGTTTTCGTCACAACCACGAACCACATCTTGGAATTCATCGTACTTCAAAAAAACTGCACTTCCATTTCTCTTCTCTGGGGATCTGTTTGTAGTTGTTTTCTCTTGGCATTTCTTGCATCTCTGGCTGTTTTGAACTCAATATTAGTAAAAGGGTTGAAATTGATGTTGTATTCAGTGAAATATTTTTCCATCAGTAATTTAGCGGTTACGTTACAAATCGTTTTAACGGTAAATTATTTGTACTCATCGCCATTCTGCTTACGCATATTGAATGCCCAGTCCATTAATATTTTTGCCAGAACATTAATTCGTGTTTTTTCATCCAAGGTATATTTTTTCTCAGTGAAGAAGCTCATAAACTGACGTCACACGTATTTTCTGTTCTGTTTTGTGTTATTTCCAACACATTTTCTTCAATAGCTCGTAATGAAGCCCGAGACATTTTTAATAAATAATATTTTTGACATTACTTGTCAAACTGACGTTACTTATGAATGGTCGTTATATTATCAAAGTGTACAATGGAATTGCCATGGATATGAACTGTGCAATTATCGGTCCACAGTGCAATTATCGCAGAGCTCTTTCGCTTTCTACAATGCAATTATCGCAGTGATTTTGCGATAGTTGCACTCCATTTACATGGGATTTTTGACAGGAGGGAAATATTCGATTTGATAGCCTCTAACCACTCTGTTGTTTGATCTCAGCCAATCACATCAATCGGAAATATATCATGTGTCACGAAAATTATGTTCTCCACATTATAAAATGATGATCAACTTTTATATTCATATCTTCAGCGGTTTGGAATATACATTTTTTCAATACCTGACATCAAAGTTCCTCATATAATTCTTGTTGATTGGGGGGAGTTATATATTGTTGAGAATATTTTCTGGAGAGTTATGGAAAATTAAGATTATCTATACCAATCATATTCTGAAAGTGGTTCACTAATTACACTATACCAATGAAAATATCACACTCACAGACCTCACAGACTGAATCTACTGAATTCATAAAAAAACAAATACACCTAGATATCAATTTCAAATTATTCAGGCTGTGAAAAAATAAAAACTTTTTAACAAAAAATTGAACCGACGAAAAAATCAACTGAAAAGCAAAAAATTAAATAAACCTTTTTAATTTTAATGATAATTGAGCTCCTAAACTAATGTGAGTAACTAATTTTGAGTCGGCGCCAAGCAAACAATTAACGAAGATCATTATATTACTTTGAAGAAGTAATCAAAACGCCGCCGAGCATTCCCGCAGCCATTATTTTGGCCTGTCAGATTAACAATACAAAAACCCAAAAATATTTATTGGGGGGGTTCTCATATAATACATTCAACTCAACCTAATATTTACATTCCATTCCATGGTTCTTAAAACTACTATATGAGCATGGGTCATATTGATGATACAATATAATACAATTCAAAAATATTCATTTATCGCTATATACAACATATCATAAAAACTCAGCTGATATATACAATAACATTTGGACAATTCTTCTTTCTTCCTGGAGGTGGAGGGTAGGAGAATTGCGGCTTGTTGTTTAGAGGCTTGTGGTTGTTGGGGGTGAAGGGACAACCCCCTGCTGATGTCAACATTATAAAAAACAATTCAGTCTTCATATCATATTATGATTAATATAGTTGATAAATAAAATTTAAAAAAAGAATACCAATAAATTCATCCAATAAAATAATGTTAGCATAGAAAATTAAATATATATATCAGAATTATCCGGTACAATTTCAATATTATCGATATTCAAAAAATAAATCATTGGAATGCAACTTGAACAAACAATGGTCAATTTCGATGACAATAGTCACATTTATGAATAATGCGATTATTTTTTTTGGTTGCACAAATAGTATGTTTCGTGCAATCATATTCCAGCGTTTTATTGGAATATCTTCACTGGCCAACAAAGTTCTTTGAAAAATCGTAGGTATGAACTACCCTTATGAGGATACTGATTTGTATTCTTCCTATGTTCTGGCGAAAAATATTTTATATGCAATCATTTCCTACCCATTCAATAACATATCTTCACTGGATACCCGTGGTCAACAAAGTTCCTCGAAAAATCGTATAGTGAAAACTACACTTATACGGGGACTGATTTTAATTTTTTCATGGTGACAATTTTTTTTGTGCAATCTACTCTCAGCGTTTTGATGGAATATCTTAGCTGGAAATCCTCGGTCAGCAGAATAATAAAAAATCACAACTACAAACTACCCCTAAATGAGGCTGGATTGGAATTTTTAATATGGTGGCACGAAGGCATTCTTTCATAGATATCGATTTGCCTTATGATCTTGATAATCGCTTTACAAGTCATTATATTAAAATCGCTGATTACATGACGAAAAATTCAAAGTTTTGATTACACCCTGTATAAACTAATATAATTGCTATCGTGGTCGCGTGGAATCAATCTATTATCACAAGATGTAAAAACCTGAAATTTCACCTAATTGTATCGATGCCTTTAGCGAAAAAGTACCTGTTTGTGAAGTTTTCTTTCTCAACACATTGAGCATCGGTGGAAAAACTATGAGAACTTCTTCAAAAAAACTACTTCCTTCTGGAGTTCTAGAAAAAAAACGTAGAAGTGGCAGTGAAGATACACAGAAGGAATGAGATGGAATCATTTATTAAAATATATTGAAAAGTTTACCAAACTAGAATAACACTGCTGTCGAAAAGATAGCTAGAGATGATATCTAAATTCACAGTTATCGATTCCTGAAATACATTGTATGTATATAGACGAAAACAAAAATTATTAAAAAGAAAGCGTCTTTTTATACAGGAAATTTTTCAAATTCATGAATCTCCATCGTCCCAAAAAAGATCAATGCAGATTTGGTATGACTTTCACTGATGGTGATGACTTCGTTAAACCATCACTAGAAGAAAAGTATTTGAAACATGAAGCAGAAAAAAATGCTGTAGAACTATTTTATGATGGTTGATGTGGCCAAAACAAAAACTCCATACTTCCGGCAATGTTTGCTTTCTTTCTCAATGAGATCAAAAATATAAAAAACATCTCTTTGAGGCATGCCGTGGCCAAAATGAGGACGATTCGGCACATAGTGCAGCAGTGAATCAGGCTGGAGGTATTTTCATACCCAGTCAAATAAGCCCGATTATAAAGCTCTTCTTTACATTGTTTATGAAATGACAGGACTCTTTCCCAAAATTTCAGAATTTTACGTGTTCGTCAATGTGATGAAATGAAGCCTGACTCCGATGATACGTTAAATTGGACACAAATGTCTGCTATTTGGTAGATAAGGAGTCGACTAACAAAAATAGTTACATTGAAGAAACATTTCAGACGCTCTCCTCACAAAGGAATGTCGATATATCGAAAATGAAGGTTAAAAAACTCAATAATGCTCGGCTCAAGGCATTGAAAAAGTATTCATCTCTCATGACACTTTGTGCATTTTGAAGAATACCAATCATTCTACCGGAATCTTACCCACCTGAATAAATACCGATCTATTTGTATCTTTCTCTCAGAATAATTCATTTGCTATTTATAATTATTTTTGATTTTTGATGTTTGACTAAAACAACATTACATTTTTGTTTGTATTCTACTTCATAAACTCATTGGGCTGTAATGAACATGCTTAATAAATCACATCCAGCCGTATATTGTTTTTTTTTCGAATTCGGCCCTCCCACAATAATTTTTTCATTATCTTTCTAGAAGCATTTAATTCTATATAGTATTTTCCGTGTGTCCACAAAAATTCCATGAAATGGACCCACATTTCTTCCGATATGAAAAACCAGTAAACCTTAAATTGCATCTCCTCAGAAATTGATCAAATCCATATACGCCGTTTTGAAAATTCACCGACGATATAATACTTTGTGTATACAGGGTGATTCGAAAGTACTTTGACAAACTTCAGGACGTGATTCCTCACAATATTCTGATATGAATTGTCTAAATAAATATATGTCCACAGTTGAGGTTTTATTTTTATTCTGGTTTTTTTTAAATAACTTTCGTAATACTGACCTTAATCAAACGAAAATTGGTATTGAGAGGTTTTTTGATGTTATTACTGCTCTTACTCGTAGGATGCGCCACCCACACGCCTTTTTCTTTTTTGAAGATTAATAACTTTTTTGAGCGTACTTCTAGCACCTTTTTCAGTGGAAATAAATAATTCCTCTATCATATCTACGTAAAAAAGCTACCCTTGTTACAAGTCGCTATAAGCAACCGTTTTCTAGATATTTTGACTTGAAAATTTCAACTCGATTATTTGATAATAATCGATGCGTGTTGAAGCTAATACTATTATTTTGCATTTTTCACAAGAATGCTTAGGAAACTAAATTGACGTTTGAGTAAGTAGTTTTGGTTTTTTGTAGGGGGCGCCACCTATTCTATTTATTTTTACCCGTTTGAATAGAATAGTATTTGTTTTAATTGGAATTTGCAAGAAATAGCAACATTGTATTTCAAGAAATTTTGAATATGTAGAATAAAATGAAATAAAGGAAACTAAATTGTATCCAAATGAATTGATCAAAGTATCCATCTTCAGCGAAGATACGGGCATTCGGTCTTCTAGTCATTGAATCTCGTACCCGCTCAAAAATTATTGGTGTGTTTCTTATTACTTCACAGGCGTCTACTATTCGGTTTCTTAGATCTTCTTCGTTCGCTACTGGAGTTTCATGAATGAGTGACTTCAAATGTCCCCGAAAATCTAAATCTAGCGGGTTTAGATCTGGAGACCTTGGTGCCCACGCCTGGTTAGAATCTTCTACACCCCCACCCATCCATCGATTTGGATGGACCGTGTTAAGGAATTTCCTGAATACAACACTGAAATGGGCCGGAGCCCCATCATGCATAAACCACATGCGAATACGAATTTCTAATGGTACATTCTGAAGAAGTCCTGGCAATTCATTTTCTAAAAAGTTTCTGTTAGTTGCGCCATTCAGTCGAAACGGAAAAAAGAAAGGACCTATCAAGTAATTATCAATTATTGCCGCCCATACATTTACAGAAAATTGATACTGATAATGTCTTTCACTAACTGCGTGCGGATTTTCCAGAGCTCAAACATGGTTGTCATGAAAGTTAGTGATAGCATTTCGGAAAAAGTTTGCCTCGTCCGTAAAGAGTACATATCTTAAAAATTAAGGATTTCCAGCCAATGTTCTCAAAAACCACCGACACATAGTATTGCGTTGGGAAAAGTCTCGTGGCAGAAGAGCTTGTACCCCCTGAATATGGTATGGATAAAATTGTTGATCGTAGATGGTTCTCCAAACTGTGGACTGAGTAAAATTGAGAGCTTCATCAATTATTCTTGTACTTGTTTCTGGATTCTCCTCGAGATCGTTCAGAACAGCTTCTTCCAATTCTGGGGTTCGGACTGCTCGTGGTCCTCCAATAATATCAGCTGCTCTCTTAAAGCTACCTGATTCTGCCAAACGATGGTGGAGACTGGTAAATGTTGGAGCTGAAGGCAATACTCGATTGGGAAATCGCTCCTGGTAAATACGTCTTGCTTCGCGCGCATTGCCATCCGCAAGGCCATATTAGAACATTATTGTTTAAATAATCCATTTTTTTTCAATTTGTGTTTTAAAACTTACAGAAACTTCAACAAAACAACAAAACGTTTGACTGTCACATAATATGTTATTACCCAAACTTCTTACTTAAATGTCAAATTCATTTCCTAAGCATTCTTGTGCAAGATGCAAAATAATGGTAATAATTTCAACACGCATCGATTATCAAATAATCGACTTGAAATTTTCAAGTCCAAATATCTAGAAAACGGTTACTTATAGCGACTTGTAAGAAGCGTAGCTTTTTAACGAAGATATGATAGAGTAATTGATTTTTTCACTGCAAAATGTGCTAGAAGTACGCTCAAAAAAGTTACGAATCTTCAGAAAAGAGAGAGACGTGTAGGTGGCGCCCCCTACGAGTAAGAGCAATAATAACATCAGGTTCGAATTCGACACTTCAAAACACCTCTTGATACCTATTTTAAGGTCAGTATTCCGAAAGTTATTTGAAAGTAAACCCAAAATAAAAATGAAACTTCAAAACCCTGTATCTTGGAAACGAAGCGTTTCCGGACATATATTTATTTTGACAATTCATATTAGAATAGTCTGAGGAATCACTTCCTGAAGTTTGTCAGAGTACTTTTGAATCTCCCTGTATTATAACAGGAGCTATGTCGAATTACGAGAATAAGTTGAGTCAGGTCAAATATGATTCGCCTTATTAACAAACACAGGAGTGGAGATGAATTACATCTTGAAGAATGCAATATAACAATTCTTTCGGAACTGTGTTGTTTTCCGTATCCCTTCGCCTCTAAATTGGGACCTATATATTTTTTCCTCGATACCACCAATTGAATGCTTTCAAGAAAATAGTTTCCTCAAAGCACCAATCAAGTAAGAAGTTTCTCTTTAACTTTAATTATAAAAAAGTTTTTACCCAAGAGATTCAAAGTTGTAATTCCCTTGTTTGTCTATTATGTTAGAATTGGCATACTTCAAGAGATTTTACATGCCTTTGAAGTATAACACAGAAAGCGACTTGAAAGTAGTTCACGTCAGCCTGTGTAGTGCTTCTCTGAAATATCGGTCAGTTGACTTACTGCATTTTCAATGAGGTCGGTTAATTAGGGAATGAAGGCTCCCTCAACGGGGAATGTAGTAAAGAGAATTCGTACTATTTTAATAATTATTATCCATCGGTTTGTTATATGGCAACATACATTTGGTGGAGTATGCCTTCAACGGGACATAATCTCGGACACTAGGTGAGATAGATGTAAAGTTACGCTGCGCGAAATAATCCCCATCGAATTACGAAAACTTTAAAATTATCCGATCGTCTGTGTGTATTGCAGCAATTTAAGTATACAGAAACCGTATACCCCTGCCAGAGATCTAAGAGACTCATTATAAATGCTTATTCCCATAAACTAATAATGGCATTTACTATGAAAAATTTTGTCACGGAAATCTATATCAATTATTTATAATTTTGATTCAACGTTGAAAATAGGGCTACGCGCGGGCGTTACGGCAGGAGTACAGCACCTCTTGAGAGAGCAATTCAAATACAATATTTTTTATACTATCGAAAATAAATTTAAAAATTCAAAAAAATCAAAGTATCAGCTGAACACCTGAAAAAATATAATTTCGTTAATTTCTTTTCATTGAATTTTGATAATCGGAGGCTATTGTTAATTAAGTAGTTTTGTGGGAATCACCGTTTTTATAAAAACCGAATAATTGTTTAGAGAATGACTCCATATTTTTTTTTGCTTTCTGGAGCACATTTTACATGTGTACTCAATGATATCATGCAGAAATTGATAGAAAAATTATTATTTTGGTAATTAAACATTTCAAAAAATTACAAAATATGAGATATCGAATAAACATTGTATTTTTTTTATATTCCACATTATTATGAGTTTTATGTCTGACAAAGACATTTCACAACGTTTATTATATTCTTTTTAAAATTGTTATTTTTCCATTTTCTCATTATTTAAATAATATATTTAGAATTTTTTTTTCTTCCAAAATGCGGAATTGGTTATCCTCCACCTAATAGGAAGAAATATTATTTTATTAATAATTCTTTATTTAGTTAACAATTAGTTATAAACAAACTTTGATTGGCAATGATTTTTTTGAGTAGTACAAAAAATAACAAGAACAACCATATACAACAAACTGTGTGTGTTTCTCATATTTTGTTATCTTTAGAAATTTATAATTACCAAACTAAGTAACTTTTAAACAATTTTATAGCGTGATATAATCGAGTACACTGTAAAATGTGCTTCAGGAAGCAAGATATCATGGAGTCATTCTGTGAACAATTATTCGGTTTTTAATGAAATCGGCGGTTCCAAAAAAACTACTCAAATAACGATAGCCTTACATTATCAAAATTGGATGAAAAAAAAATACCAAAATTACATTTTTTCAATGATACATAAAACAATATTTTTTTGGAATTTTTGAATTTATATTTAATAATATAAAAAATATGTTATGTGAATTGCTCTCTCGTGAGGTGCTGTAGTTCAGCGTAACGCCCACGCGAAGCCCTGTTTTAATTCATCGTTGAATTAAAATTATTAATAATTGGGATAGAGTTGCGAGAGTAACATTATCACAGGAAATTTCTCCTCTTTTTTAATTTTCCCGATAGTCGATAGTTTTTGAGCTTTTTCCAAAAAACTAGAACCGTTTTTATTTTTATTTCCGTTTTTTGTTAAAAAAATCGAAAAATACGACTTTTTTAGAATGTCATCCCGAATCGATTGAGTTTGATACACGGATTTTTCCTAAACAACATATGTTATAAAAGGAAACTAAAAATATCCCATAGCGCATGGTTTGGAAAATATTTTTATTTGTGGAAATATTGGTTGAGGATTCAGTAATATATATTGATATTACTTATCATTTCATTATGAAAAAAAAAACTTCTCGATACCTACTTTTAATTTCGAAAATGTGTTTTTAATGGTACCCCAGTTTATTTGGGTCTATTTTCCTTAGTTTCCTTTCAAGGAGAATTTAATATATCATTCATTGAGCATAATGATTTCTATTCAATTTCATTATTTCCTTTTCTTTCAAATCCTCAATAACACAGTGAATAATTTTCTTCGGTAATATAAATAAATAATTTTGAGTAGTTTTCAAGATCTGTGAAAGAATGTTCCTCTTCCATTCGATTTTCTGTACCATTTAGAACTCTCACTTATAAGGTTTTCTTCCTAAAATATATTATTGTATTGTTATATTATTATCAACTAGCATTTTTCCATATGTTTTCATCTAGCTTATTGCTCAGGCTATTCCGTGATTTCGTTTCCCGTTATCCTGTTATCCCGTTATCTCGTTTGGGTGGCATGATTGATTTGACAGCGGAAGTAATGCTTTGTGACGACTATTACAAATTCACCAATCCCGTTCCACCCCTGTAGATATGGCATTTTGAATGGAGTTTAACACGATTTATTTATTCGTGACAGAGAGCCAAAACACCAATTTTCCTTATTCTAACTCAAAAACTCACGGAACCCTAATAAACATTTTCAGCCCCCATTTCGCCCCTTTAGTAGTTGAATTTCTAAAAACACTGGAAAACAAATGTCTTCATATGTAAAAAGACCTCAAATATCCATTTTCATGATCCTAACTCAAAATGTTTCACCCCCATTTGACCCCTTCAGGGTTTGGATTGCTGAAGACACTGAAATACCAATTTTTATGAACCCAAGTCGAAAACTAAGGGTACTCCAGTACAAACTTTCGAACCCCATTTAACCCTTTTACCCCTTTAGGGGTTGAATTTCCAATAATCTAAAAATACGTGTTTCGTTATTTGAGAAGAAAAGGCCAAAAATAGCAGTTTCCATGACTCTAACTTCAAAACTAACGGTATTGTGATTTTCACCCCTTTAGGGATGGAGTTTTGAAAAAAACTTGGTTATATACTCATGTCATCATAGGAATACGCTATCAAAATTTCAGCTCTTTGTGTTGAGTTATTTGGTCTGGGCGTTGAAGTTAGTGAATCAGTCAGTCAGGACATGTAATTATATATGTATAGATTATTTCAATTCATCAGTGTCTATATGTATATGTTCTGTTGACTATTTTTTGTTGGTATATTTCTAAAACAATGGGCTACTGATTTTATAACATAACTTGTGTCACACACCCAAAAAATTCCATCCTTTTTTTGTACATTTGAACAGTAGCATGTTCTGATTAAAATTGAATTCATTTGAGTCGTTTACCTCAAAATGTTTCATGATTTATTTGTAATCTTGAACCTTGAAATACCCCAGATTCCTACATTCAGTTAATCAATAATCCATTCCACGCAACCTCATTCAGTAACTTTCGTGGTTCACAATATAATAACCGAAACTGAATAATACAAATCAAATACAAGACACATTACGAGAATATAGATTTTCTGATATGTGGAAAACAATGCAAGCGTTTTTTCAGGTTCACAAAATACTCAACTCACACGAGAATATATTCAAGTAGGAATTCTATATCAAGATTGTTTTCATTCAATGAAAGAAAGAAATTAATTTTTTTTTGCTTGGGAAGATAACGAAAGTTTGGTGTCCTTTTGTTGAATCTTGCATGAGAAATTGTTTGAGTGATTTGTGTATTACATTGTCAAAGTACCTTTTCTGAAATGGTGAAATATCGCAATATTTCAGTGGACTCCCGAATAAATCTTGACGTAATCGCAGTAATATAAATTGCGGAATCAATGAGAAAAAGTATTTACCAGGCTCATTCTCAAATATTTGGGAGGCAATTGCAGCTTCCACAATTTATTTCGTTCGTGCGCGGAAAGAATGTTTCTTGATGACAATCTAAAATGAATGATATTTGTGTGCATCCCCTGTGTTGCCAAATTGGGGGAAGCCCAGTGACCTTCGAAAGTATACGTTTCAAATACTATAACATAAACAAAGTATATAAGCAGCGCACTTCAGCGGCGAGGGACTGCACTAAATTTTAAATGGCTATCGAAAATCGGGCAACTTGGACTCCTCCATATTTTTGTGGCAAAGTGTTTGTTACTATGTTACATGTCGTATGCGACATTCTTTAAAGGGTGGTTACCGGGCGTCCGTATATCGGAGGCTCGGTGACATCGGAGTGTCAGTGAACCTCAAAATTAACAAGGCCGGAGGCCACATATATCTTATATATATATATATATATATATATATATATATATATATATATATATATATATATATATATATATATATATATATATATATATATATATATATATATATATATATATATATATATATATATATATATATATATATATAATGGAGTTTGAGTTTCTTGGGGTTTCGGTTCTTTTTGTGAATGACAAGTCTTCTTTTAGGAGATAAACATTTATTTCGTCGACGTTTCGACCGTGTCCACGGTCTTCTTCAGGAACTAACAATAATTAGCTGGACCAATATTTCGAAAAAAGGAAAGTGTAAAGGCAGCAGATGATTTATTTTCCATAATTATACAATTTTTTTCCTCCTCTTCATTGTGTATGAATAACCGGGAGACTTTGTTGTTGTTCTTTTTATTAAAATCAAACGTGAGCAATCTGATGAGGAGGCTGGTTGATATATATCAACCAGACTATTGGTCCAGCTGATTATTGTTAGTTTCTGAAGAAGACCGTGGACACGGTCGAAACGTCGACGAAATAAATGTTTATCTCCTAAAAGAAGACTTGTCATTCACAATAAGAACCGAAACCCCAAGAAACTCAAACTCCATTGTATATTCCTGGTTCAAGAAACTCAAAACTATATATGTATATATATATATATTTTTTTCTTTAGTTTCTTGACCACATATATATTTTCTTCAAATTCTCGGAATAAAGGTCTGATTCAGTCAATTCATATGATTTTTCTTAACGACGTTTCGACATGGTATTTGTCATCATCATGTTAAAACACTAAAATTAAAAATATGGAGTTTGAGACATTTAACTTAACACAATATTGAAATGTATGCACTAAAATAATTCTTGAAAAACATATGGTTCGAAATATAACATGTTATTCAACTCAATATAAATATTTGTAACATTTATGAGTATTCACTTACAAATTATTTTATTTGAGTTTTGCGTTCGCATTGTACGAAGGTTATTGTGGGAGTGTGACCTGCGTCGAAGTGATCGGGAATGGTTTGTTTATTTTTCATGCATTTTTATCCTCTTCATAAGTAGGTACATGAGAATGTTTATATTGAGTTCTAATATATGGGCCGGACTGTAGTTTTTGGCAGCATGTAAAGATCAGTTTTCATTATGATTACTTTAAACGAAGTTAAAAGAGGTTGTTATAAATCTGGCTTAAGTTTTTGATATCATTTCTATTGTTAATGCTATTGTGGTCTTTTTTAATATGTATCATTTCAAGGAATGTTCTTACTCTTGGTTTCCTTTCTTTGGTCAAAATTTCAACGTTGTTGGTGTTAAACTTATGTTGATTTTCTTTTTCGTGTTTTGCAAATATTGTTTTGTTTGACCTATATAGGTACTTTGACAGTCTTTACATGGTATTCTATCTTATATTTGTTTGTTTTTTTGGTATTTCTGGTTTCAATTTTGAATAAATGGTTTTGTTCGTATTTTTCAGTCGATGTGCAATAGTTATGTTGTGTTTTTCCATTGTTTTATTAATTTTATTCGATAGTTTGTCTATGTATGGTAAAGGTATGTATGTTGTTGTTTTCTTTACTTCATTATCATTTTTATTGTAGATCGCATGTATTCGTTTTTTTATTGTTTTTTCTGCAAAGTGGCTGGGGTAATTATTTTCTGAACTGAAAAATACGAACAAAACCATTTATTCAAAATTAAAACCAGAAATACCAAAAAACAAACAAACTCATACAGTATATAGAATACCATGTAAAGACTGTCAAAGTACCTATATAGGTCAAACAAAACAATATTTGCAGAAACGAGTACAAGCCCACAAATATTCAAAAACCGTCATTACAGCCTTATCAAAAGACGAAAAAGAAAATCAACATAAGTTTAACACCAACAACGTTGAAATTTTGACCAAAGAAAGGAATCCAAGAGTAAGAACATTCCTTGAAATGATACATATTAAATAAGACCCCAATAGCATTAACAATAGAAATGATAGCAAAAACTTAAGCCAGATTTATAACAACCCTTTTAACTCGTTTAAAGTAATCATAATGAAAACTGATCTTTACATGCTGCCAAAAAATACAGTCCGGCCCATATATTAGAACTCAATATAAACATTCCCTGTACCTACTTCTATGAAGAGGATAAAATGCATGAAAATAAACAAACCATTCCTGATCACTTCTGACGAAGGTCACACTCCCACAATAACCTTCGTACAATCAGAACGCAAAACTCAAATAAAATAATTTGTAAGTGAATACTCATAATGTTACAAATATTTATATTGAGTTAAATAACATGTTATATTTCGAACCATATGTTTTCAAGAATTATTTTAGTGCATACATTTCAATATTGTGTTAAGTTAAATGTCTCAAACTCCATATTTTTAATCTTAGTGTTTCAACCTGATGATGAGAAATACCATGTCGAAACGTCGTTAAGAAAAATTATATGAATTGACTGAATCATACCTTTATTCCGAGAATTTGAAGAAATATATATATATATATATATATATATATATATATATATATATATATATATATTGTTATGTTATGAAAAACCAGTTAAATATTTTAAAAAGAAATAACCCACAAAAAAGAATAATTATTGATTAGTTATTAGTTCCAAGAGATTTTTTTTTGAATAACTTTTGAAGTTCTATTTATTTATAAGCCTTTGTATAATATGGATAGATAAAAATGTCAAAATAATATAACACAATCAATTTCATACACTGTCATAATGATCATAAACCATAATTGGAAAAAACCAACAAAAAGTCTAAATTTTACAAAATTTGCATGAATAAAAGGAGATCAACACATTTATAAACTTGAAACACACTGTACATGAAATTGTAGCTAACTAAAAGTAGCCAATGAGAGAACAGCAAACGTCTTTATGAAAGATAGCCAATCAGAGAATTGATGGTCAGGTGTAAAGTTAGAAATTGTGAGAGAATAGCAACGAGAGGGTATCATAAGCAATTATTATTGAAATTTGTAAATAATGATAAGAATGGAGAATTAATTGTATGTATAAATTACGCAACATAAATATAAACAGTGAAAAGTGACAATTTAGTGCGCGAATTCAAAAATTCAAATAGGAAAACAACAGGAAAAAGATGTATCTAAGCGACAGGAAAACAAAGCCTCGAGGAAGATGAAAAAATATTTCCAAGCAGATAGCACGCACAAATTTTATTAATAAAAAAATGGAATAATTCCATCATTTGGGAAACAAAAACAAATATTACCTTAATGATATAATATAACTACGGATCCTGATGCTGATTTCCGCATCTATATCGTTCCTGATACTGGTATTGCAGTCCTGACAGCGAATAAAGAGAGGAGACATCCTGTTTTATGGTATAGTTTGAACACCAACAGTTCCAACCAGGTATAAAAACTTTCATAGTGTATTTCCGGTCCAGAACTATTTCACAAATAACCAATTGCACATTCGAAGAACGCTATTTCACTTTACTTTGAACAATAACAGAAAATGTTACATTCACGAAAAGTGAGGTTTTGTTATCTATCCATGATCTGATTTATTATTATTATTCGTGAATATTTGTTTGATTCACTCTAGTATAAGTTATTTCTCGTAGGCCAGGTAATTTTAAGTCTTCCTGAATAAAGGAGATAATCGTTTTTGATATTTGGTTGATTAATTTCTCACAATGATCAACTAACATAACAAAGATCATTCAATAAACTGAAGTTAGTCACCAGTGGCAGTGTATCTATTGCTTTGAACCGGCCACCTTTTGAGATAAGAACGTACCAACTGTTGACTAGCCGTGGCAAGGAAAATAATAATTGTTGATAGCGTGACAAGAGAACAGTGACGTTCGCTGGCATATTATTACAGGGGCAGAAATATCTATTTATATCATATCAATCTGGCTCACAAATAATACCAAAAATAATTAGCAATTTCAATATACAAAAACAATATACAATTTATATTTTTCAATCAATCAAAATATTACAAATGGCGCCCAACGTGGGGCGAAATAATAACAAAATAATTTGTTATAGTATCATTCCATTACAAATGGCGTCCCAACGTATGGGCGAGTAAGGGAAATATAATATTTCATAATATTTATCACAGCGGAAAAGGCGAGTAAAGGCAAAATTATTTCATAATATTTATCGGGGCGAGAAAAGGCAAAGTAAAGGCAATATCATTTCATAATATTTATCTGGCGAGAAAAGGCAAAAAAGGCGCAAAAGGAAAGTATATTATTTCTGAATATTTATCGCAACGTAAGGGCGAGTAAAGGCAATATTATTCCATAATATTTATCGGGGCGAGAAAAGGGAAGAAGGCAATATATCATTTCTAATATTTAACAAAGGGAAAATAAAAATATGGATTTAAAAGATGGGAAGAAAAATTGGCTTGGAGAAATTTGAAGGTAGAAGTGATCAGGAAAAAGAAAATATAATGTAAAAGATAGAAATAGAAAAATGAAAAGAATAGAATGGG